>JADRCH010007585.1:1791673-1931775 GCA_019843965.1 Rhynchomys soricoides
CACACACACACACACACACACACACACACACACACACACACACACCCTGTATCCTGATTACTGTTTACCCTCCCTCTAATTCTCCCAGTACCTCCCTACCTGTACCTCTCCTATTATTTAGATCCATTCCTTTTTGGTCTCTCATTCGAAAACAAAAAGTTTTCAAGGGATAATAATACAATAAAGGTAAAGGAAAAACTAATGTGTGAGTATCAAGCAAGACAAAGAGCCACAGAGAAGGCACAAGAAACAGACCCACTTGCTAACTCTGTTGAATTAATTATTTTAATTAATAAATCTCTGTGCTGGGTTAGCTACCTGCCTCAATGGTTTATGTTCCTGAATGCAAGCCAACACACAGCCTTTTTATTTTAATATGCCTTAATCCACTCAATAGCTGGGCCATTGTCTAACCTCCAGGCAGTTACTCTACCTCCGCTAATAATCCTGAGTTATTACTTACTAAACTCTATGTTTTGTCTTTGCTGCTCTGGACCCACAGGGTGTCCCAATTAGGCTGTGCTCTGGGATGTGCTCTCCAGGCTCCTTCACAGGGAGGCCATGCCTCTCTGTCCTGCACTTTTCTCAGGCATGGCATCTGTCTTTCCTGTCCTCTCAACTCTCCAGGCATTCCTTTCCCAGTCCCAAGCCCAGGAAACCTAAAGTCTTGCCTCTGTCTATCCTTCCCAGATATTAGTTGTTGGCATCTTTATTTACCAATCAGAATCAACTAGGGACAGGTTCCCAGAAGCTCTGTGCAGACATTCTCATCTGAACAATTTTGGGGACCCAAATTAACATTCGAATACAAGTGGTATGGTATACTAAACTGGAAGTCACAATATGTGTCCAAGGGTCCTGGTACAGATCTGTGCAGGCCCTGTGCATGCAGCCTCAGTCACTGTGAGTTGGTATGTGATGGGATCATGTTGATTTAGTGGGCCTTGTTTTCTTCATGTCCTCCATTTGTCTGGCTCTTATACTTTTTAATCTCCTCTACTGCAGGCTTCCCTGATCCCTGAGGGGAGAGATTTGATTGGAGACATCCCATTTAGGGCTGAGTGTTCCACGATTTCTTACTTTCTGCCTACTGTCTGGCTGTGGATCTCTGAGTTTGTTCCCATGTGGTACAAGATGAAGCTTCTCTGATGATGACCGAGCACTGCTCTATGTACAAGTGTAGGAGAATGACATTAGACCTTATTTTATTGCTATGGTTTTGTTTTCAAACATTAGTATTTTGAATTACTCTGTGTTTTTTGAGCTATCTGTTCTCAGGTTCTTGACCACCCAAGTAACGTCATGTATGGATGGGCTTTAAGTAAATTACATAATATTGGTTGGTTACTCCCACAAGTTTTGTGCCACTAGGCTACTAGCATATCTTGTAGTCAGGACACCATTGTAGATCAAAGCATTTGTGGCTAGGGTGGTATTTACACTTCTCCTTTGGTAGCATGCAGAGTCCCTTCCTGTACAAAAGATGATAGATCATAGAGATGAAAGCTCTTTGTAGTTAGCAGCTCAACTCTATGTTCAATGAGTTATGTAGGTGCTGTCTTCAGCAACAGGACCTTGCTATCGGTTTGTGGAGAGTAACCTACAGTTTTAGTGATAACCTCAATTGTTTGGGGGTTCCAATGGGATCCCTCTGCCAACAACTCAATTAGATGTAACCCAGTCCTAGGACTAGAAGCTTCATTTGATTATTCTGTTGCTTCCATTATTTGTCAATTTCAGTTAGAGCACCTTCATATATGTATATATCTTAGGAAACTTCTACCTTTCCATTATATCTATCCATCATATAAACTTAAGGAGACCTTTATTGTATATAGAATTCCTAACTGTTGTGTTTTTTCTTTTAGACTTTCCCCTATGTGTTGGTATGTAAGACTTCTGCTGAGAATTTTATGGGGACCTTCTTCTATGTAATGCGTGTCTGTCCTTTTATTTATCTCAGAACTTTTAAAACTTGATCATTTAATTAAGAGCTTTCTTGTTGTACAGCTATTTATGTTGGACATGTGTAGAAATGTCTGAGATTCGGTTGGCATTTCTCCTCTCAATTCAGGAAGATTTTATCTACTCTTTCTTTCTTTCTTTTTCTTTTTTTCGAAACAGGGTTTCTCTGTGTAGCCCTGGCTGTCCTGGAACTCACTCTGCAGACCAGGCTGGCCTCTAACTCAGATATCTGCCTGCCTCTGCCTCCTGAGTGCTGGGATTAAAGGCATGTGCCACCACTGCCCGGCTTATCTACTGTTTCTTTAAGTAGAGTTTATTCCTTTTTTCTCTCTGTTCTTCCAGACTTCCATAATGTATATAGTGTTGTACTACACAACTCTTTATAAATCCGGTATGATTTTTCAAGCTTCCCTTTTCTCCTATGTTTTGCTCTAATTGAATAATTTTAAATAAAGTATCTTTAAATGTTCTGGTTCTTTAATTTGCTTGATACAGTGTGGTTTATGTATGCTAACAGATTTGACTTCAGTGCTTACTTATTTAGTGTCAAATTTTCTGATTTTTTTTTTAACCCAGCCTCTATTTATTTATTTATTCATTCATTCATTCATTCATTCATTTATTTTTCTTTCTTTTTTTCGGATTGGATATTTTCTTTATTTACATTTCTAATGTTTTCCCCTTTCCAGGTCTCCCCTTCAAAAACCCCCTATCCCCTCCCATCTCCTCCTGCCTCTATGAGGGTGCTTCCCCATCCACTCCCATCTTCCTGCCCTGGCATTCCCCTACACTGGAGCATTGAACTTTCATAGGACCAAGGATCTCTTCTCCCACTTATATCCAACAAGGCCATCTGCTGCTACATATGTGGCCAGCACCATGGGTCCTTCCATGTGCATACTTTGGTTGTTGGTCCAGTTCTCGGGAGCTCCGGGGGGGGGGGTCCTGTCTGGCCTGTTGACACTGTTGCTCCCTCCACAGGGCTGCAACCCCCCCCCCAGCTCCTTCTGATGTTTTTTTAAAAAATAAAATGTTTTTTTTATTTCTTTGTTAAGCTTTTTATTTTGCCTGTGTTATCTTTCTAATTTTGCTTAGTCTTGAATCCAAAATTCACTAAATTTCTGAAAAGAAGTATGCTGAATTATTTGCCAATCACTTAATATATTTCTATTTCCTTACAGCTGCATACTAGAACACTACTTTCCTTTGGTAGTGTCTTAATGTGAAGAGACACCATATCATGACCATAGCAACTCTCAGAAAGAAAGCATTTAATTGGGAAATGAGCCAAGTGGAGGTTTAGTCTATTATTGCCATGGCAGGAGCATATTGGCATGCAGGCAGACATGGCGCTGGAGAAGTAGCTGAGAGTTTTACATCCAGATCTGTAGACAGCAGGAAGAGAATAAGCCGCTGAGTCTGACTTGGGTCCCTGAAACCTGAAAGCCTTCTCCCAGTGACACAATTCCTCTAACAAAGCCACACCTCCTACTCATTTCAAATAGTACCAGTGCTTGGTAACCAAGCATTCAAATCTATGAGCCTATGGGGACATTCTTTTTCAAACCATCACATGCGGTATCATATGTCCCTAGTTCTTCACAATCCCTGTGCTGTAGTTGTCCATGTGAGGAACTGTTGAATTGTTCTAACCTTTACAAATTTGCTTAGGCTACTAACACCTTTATCATGTAGTCCATCTTAAAGTTTGGGCAAGCCAACTTTCAACATTTGCTGGCAAGTAGAACTTGCTAATAGGGTACTTTTCCAATTTTGGGTAACTTCCCATGTGTTGAGGTTCAGTGGGTCTTTTAGTTGACCAATGGTTAGCTACTGGTGTGGAGTGTCTGGTTGGGCTCTGAGATCAGCAGGAACTACTTGGCTGATCTCCTCCCATGGTTGTGTAAAACTGTAGACTGCTTCCTGGTAGGAAGTTATAGCTGATTTGACTGCATCTATACAGGGTTTCACACTGGGTTTTATTTATCAGGACATTGAGCTGTGTTTTGTAGACATAAGAAGATGCTTGCTGGCAAGTTTGCAGGGTCAGTGAGGGTCACTAGCTGGGCTCCAAAACCCATGTCGCCCCCTGATCAGGTGTTACAACTAGCTGAACTGCATGACCAGAAAGGTTTGAAGTAAAGATTGTAAAAGTGGGCAAGTTTGCAGGCTGTATTCTATTGTTAAGAGATAACAGAGGTTAGCTCCATGTTTAGATCAGACTTCCAAGGAGGCACAACTACTTTGCCAACTAGAGCCATGGGTTTGGTCCTCAAGGTAAGAGAAACTGCAGGCTGAGTCTTCTGATTAGATAAGGTCTCCACCAGACACAATTTATCCACCAGGATTCACATACTGGTTTTCTTAATCTTTTTGCATTTCCATTTTACTAGATGATTGTTGGTTAGATATCCTTTTCAATTCTAGAAGTGTTTTCTATAAGATGAAATAGAAATGTGTTAACCCAAAAGTTCAGAATACCCAGGATTCAATCCACAGAAACTGTCGGACTGAGCGTGGGATCCCAGACGGAGGAGTTGGAAAAGGGACTGAAGGAGCTGAGGGAGTTTGCAGCCCCATGGAGGGAGCAACAGTGTCCATTGGCCTGACCCCCCAGTGATCCCGGAGACTGGACCACCTATCAAAGAATATACATTGAGCGACCCATGGTGCTGGCCACATATGTGGCAGAGGAGGGCCTTGTTGGCTATCAGTGGGAGGAGAAGCCCTTGGCCTGAGGGTGTTAGATGCCCCAGTATAGGGGAATGCCAGGGAGGGAAAATGGGAGTGGGTGGGTGGGTTGGGGAAATCCCTCATAGAGGCAGGGGTGGGGGGATGGCATAAGGAGGTTCCAAAGGGAAGACCTGGAAAGGAGAAAACATTTGAAATGTAAATAAAGTATCAAAAAATAAAAAATAAAACAAAATGAAAAAAGAAATGTGTCTCCTAGAAAATGCCCTAGATGTCACTAAGGAAGTCATATTTCTGCAATGGTTTTATTTATTCTACTCAAGAAACTGTGGTCTTGGGGAATCCCTTGTGGTATAATGTAGTGCTGGCATGGGGAAGAAAATACAATCAAAATAAAACTGTTCTGTTTGTTTTTTTTATACAGCTTTCTGGGTTTTGTGCACAAAAGAAGTATTTCAGTCTCACAAACACAAACATGCCCATGAGAAATTGATAAGCATCATTTCTGCAAGGAGAACTGGAGATAGGAACCTCCTGTTCCTTGGTTGTTGGTATCCATCTTGTTGTTGCTTGTAGGTCTTGACTATGTTGGATGTTAGACTTGGGCTTACATCATCCTGGATCTCAGGCCCTTGAGTCTGGACTAGAATATACTTTCAGTTCTCTCGGGTCCTCAATTTCTGACTACATAGTACAATATATCTCAGAGATATTTTAGCATAGTGCAGACAAAGTTTACTCTATCATTTATCACAGTGCCAGAGCATCTGATATTATGGGTGTACTGTTACTCACTTTCTTGTTGATGGAAACTAAGCAGTTTTAATTTTTGAATAAATGACATAGTGAGTATTTTTACCTATGTCTTTGCTAAATTGTACGTGTTTATCTATAGTCAGAATGCCATAAGAGGAGCTACTATTTCAAAGGGCACATAGATTTATCCCTTTTATTTATAATTTCAAATTGCTCTCCAAATGGTAGTACATACTCTAGACAATGATATCTGATAGTATTTACTGCCACCACCAGCAAATATAATAATATTGATGATTCTTATTGCTCTTCAAACTTTTACCATTATGATAGGCTAAAGATAATATTGTATTGTCACTTATTTGGTATACATAAAAGTTTTTAATAACTTACTTACACTTGTCATAAATAGTCCTCTATATCTAGAACTACTTGTAATTTCTTGGAAAAATTCTAACTTGAATTTATTCAAGAAGATCGTGACTGCATGTTAGTATCACAAAACTTGGGTATTTTTTCTGGTACCCTAATTAAATCTAGTGGGTCTTTTATTGGGTTCTATTTTACCAGATCCTTTGGGAGAATACTTTCTGCACACAAGTAAAGCACTGTCCCACTTTTAAAGGGGAAAAAACTAACATGGTTTCAAAAGCAAAAACCAGACAAGAAAATCACATCACCTGATCTGATTGCTAGCCGAATAAGTAGTTGTCTTTGACAGCAAAGCAGACCAGCCTGAAAACTTCAAAACATCCTTGCCAACAGCACTTGCCACAGGTTCTAATGGTCAGAGTCATTGCATTTACCACAGGTCTGCTTGGAAAATATGTGTAAGTCTAAGATGCTCGACTTAACTCTCAGGGCTAACAGCTAATTAGCACCACCTACTAAGTTACCGAGTTGGAATGAAATAGAATCATTAATAAATGCACAAACATACTGATATGTTTAGTATGTTATACAAGAGCATGACCATGTCAACTGAGTCATTCCTCAGATACTGGTGCAATAACATGGTTGTATTTTAAAGGTCACAATGAACAAGCTTCTGGTAAATCACACCCGATAGCCCTACAACAAATCAATGATAACTAAGCAGCCTTGAATTTCAAACGAATAAACCGAATAATGAAAGAAGAGTCATTAAATTCATTAACACGGGGTGAGACGGTGGCAACTGAAGAAGAGTTACATGCACTGCTGGATTTTTGTTTTAGTGCTGACAAAGGCAGCAGTGCCATACCAGAAATGTTAACATATGACTTACCTCCATAGCCTAATGCATATCAGTTACCTAATGTGTTCTTGAAAAACATCTTCTGTATCTGTCCCTTTAATTTTATACCCACTCCCATCAATCTAGTTGAAGTGATTCTTCATTCATGATTAATAGTACCATTTCAGATGTCTAAGTAATTTTAGACACTTTGCCAAATAGTCAGGTATAACATGTCCTGGTGTAAATATGAGGCACTCAAATACTCATTTCAGACATATGGCTCCACAATCCCCCAAAAGATAAAAACTGAAATGTCTCTGCAGTGATGCATGCAAAAGAAGACTTTGTTTCCTGGGTTACAGATAGAAGCAGGAAGCATGCCATTGAGTGATTCAGTTCCTGTCCAGGAACTTGTTCTTGTTTATGCCAGTCAATTCCTCTTATTCTGTGTTCTGAAGCTAGAACAGAGCACATCACATTGCTAAGTGAATTTACCAACAAAGGACTTGAAGACACAGCTTCTGTAGTGCTGGGTCTCCCGTCCAGGCTTTCCTCAACCAGTGCCTATATTTAGTTGATCACCAAGCAAGTATTTGGTTGGTCACTAAGCAAGTATTTATAGAGGGACCTAGAGGCAAGGCAGTATGGTAGGTATGTAGAGGAGAACAAAGTATAACACACAGTTCCCATTTCTGAATAGTTAATAGTCAACCGAGGAGGCAGATATTGCATGAAGTTGTCTTATCAGATTTGATGGAATTGTATTTGGCTCAGAGAGGAGCAGGATAGGTGGAGCAAAATGCATTTAAGTCAATTTAAATTTTTATTGTTTGTGGTCTGCAGCTTCCATATGGCTTACAGAGCAAAATAGATATAATGTGCTCTTAAAAATAAACTAACAACGTGAAAACAGAAGTTAAGAAGTCTTTTCTGAGTTTAAACTCGGGAAAGATTTCCCAGTTGTTTTCATAAAAAGGAATGATCAGAGTACTAACACAGTTGGATTAACTGTAGTGTCTAAAATAGTTTCACTCTGTACTTTGGTGGTTGGTAGAAATTAAATCCAGTAAGGTTATGAAACTCTTTGGGCCCAAATTAAGCCATTAACTTCTATTGTTGCTCTAAATTCAACACTAATAAGTCATCACCCAACTCCCTCCAAAATAGTCACTACTCTTGGTGACAACTACAGGCTTCTCAACTCAAAGGAGTGCCAGAGAAATATTTTAGCTTACAAGCAGGTTCACTAGACTAAAGGAGTAAAATGGAATCTACCATCTCTCATGGCAACAGGTATAGTTTCCGAGCAAGGTGTCAGTTACAAAGGTTTGCTGAAGCCCATGCAAGGCAAGTTTGTCTTGGAAAACAAGTCTATACCCCAGATATGCACCTGGCCTTCTCCCTCACTCGATTGAATTATCAACTCAATTTTCTCACCACTTTCTCCTCTCATCCTGTTTTCTACATGCACAGATCTGTGATTTTCACATTTCTTCTACAGAAATATATTAACCCTAAGGCCAGGGACTTACTTTCCTGTCTTGTTTGAAGGTATAGATTTCGCTCCCAGAACAAGACCTGACACATAATATGGGATTAAGTATCTGTATAGTGGATAAATGCCACATTTGAGAAAAGGCTGTATCCATCCCAAATACATGGGTGGACATTGGTTTTAGAGCAACAGTCTCAGAGAGGCTACTGCTTACTTTAGCAATGGCTTATGCTTTAAGATATAAAAACACCACTTTCTGAGCATTGTCACTCAAGTTCTACCTTGCCCTAAGTCCATTAGACCAGTTTTTTTCAAGTACCTCCATCTTCCCACTGACTCCCAATGGCATGCAGCTTAATATGTAACTGTCCTTGCTCTACCATTGTTTTTAATTCCTTGAAAGTGAAGATGATACACTATCACATTCCACGTTTCTAGTCATGCTTCTCTTTTATCTGCAGAGCACACAGTAGGCTCTCAAAAATTTTGTTCTCTTTCTGATTAATCACAGATGGAGGAATTGGCAAGCATAAGCTGTTACAGGTGAAGTATTTTTCTCACACAGCCTAATCAAGTGGTGTTAAAGAAATTACTCTTAAATCTTAACAAATACTTGTAGCTATAAAGGTGAAGTTGATTCAGCAATATCCCTTGGGCACACTTCACACTTGCTAATGAATAACTTGGGGGTATGTAGAAAAAAATAAAAGCACAAATGATTGGATCTAGCCTTTGAGAGAGGTTGTCAAATGAACACATTAAAGTTTCCATCTGCCTCTGCCATAGGCTATATGGGGTGGGGTGGGGAGCCTGCACAAAATTGCTTTGTGCTTTGTTTCCCCTTTCCAGTTTTTGCATTTTTGAGGTAGATGTCGCATTTTTCTAGGATATGAAAAACTTATAATTCGAGGTGATTTCTGGAGGCAGAAAATTCTCCAGTGTAAACTTGAGAAAAGAATTGGTCCTCCTCTCCATCACCAGCAGTTTCAACAGTTTCTTTTAGGCACACCAAACTCCTGCTGTGGCTGCTTCATCCCAGAGTATGCTAGTGCAGTTTGAAAAATTCCACTTTTACTGAATTGAAATAAATTGTACTTCCAATGCTATCTTGCATTATAGTCTCTTGTCCTGCACAGAAGATTTAGCACACAATTCATGGGATATAGACCTGCCTACTGAGGGATGGCGCTCTGCTGGCTGGCCACATGTTTTGTTTTGTTAAATTTCTTTTTTCATTAAATATATTTTGATTATATTCATTTCCCTCCCCCAATACATCCTAGACATCCTCATTTCCCAATCTACTCAACTTCATGTTCTTTCTTTCTCAAGAATAAGGAGGAGGAGGAGGAGGAGGAGGAAGGAGGAGGAGGAGGAGGAAGAAGAGAACCAACCCTAAAATACAGAGAAATCAAGAAAAGGAAGGGTTAGGTTGGTGTACTAAATGTTCTATTGAGAAGTTAATTTTACTAAAAGTATTATTACTAAAATAAATTTGAAAATACAAACCATAAAACAAACAAAAATCTCAGCAATACAAAATGCTCACCCAAACCACGAAGTTCATTTTGCATTGGCCAAGAGGCCTATCCTGGAGTGTGATTGGAGTGTTGATTCATTGGAGAAAACTGATTTCCCCTTTTCCAGTAGGTATCAATTACAAACAGCATCTTAGCAAAAGATGGGACTTTGTACCTACTTCCCCTTCTGTGTGCTGAGATTTTGGCTGTTTTCAACTTGGGCAAGCCTTGTGCATACTGTCATAGTCTCTATGAGTTCATATGTGGATCAGGCTCGTGTCTGGAAGAGGCCGTTTCCTTAGAGTCACTCACCACTCCTGACTCTACAGTCCTTCTACCTCCTTTTCCACTTAGTTCCCCAAATTTTGATGGAAGAGATTGAAAAGTCAGACCATTTAAGACTGAGTGCTCCAAAATTGCTTTATGCACATTGTCCATTTGTGATTCTCTTTGTTAATTACCACTTATTGCTAGAAGAAGCCTCTCTGGTTAGGGTTAATCAGTATACTGATCTATAGGAATAGCAATGTGTCATTAGCAGTAATTTTATTGCTATGATTCTTTAGAAGAATAGGTTTTCTCTAGTAGCTATGACCTTTCTACTCTCAAGTTCTTGGCCACCTTAGCAGTGTCAGGTATGGGATCTGTCTTATGGATAGAGGTCTTAAATCTCATAAAAAAGAAACTAGTTCCTCCCATGATTTTTGTGTCACCATTGTGCCAGTATATCCTGCAGGTATTACCCCATTGTGCATCATAGTGTTTGTAGTTGATGATATTGATGATTATTTCTTTCTTCCATTAGCATGGAAAGTACCTTCCAGTACCATGAATGCTAGTAAGTAGGGGTGAAGCTTCTAGTTGTGCAACAGCTTGGTTTCTTCATGTTTGATAACATAAATGCTATCTTCAACAATAAGGTCGTACTATCGGGTTTGCAGAATTAGCAATAGCCATGAGAATAGCCTTTGACATTGTGAGTGTGTGTGTGTGGGGGGGGCGTTATCTATGAGATCCTTTTGGCCAACGATTCAATAAGACTTAGCCCATTCCTGTTAACAACTGAAATGTCATTTATACCTACTGGGAGAGGGAAAATCAGTTTTCAAAAATGCAATGACACCGGGTATATCAACCATTGCAAGGCAGGCCTCATGTTCAGGACTCTACAGATTTCTCTCTCTCTCTCTCTCTCTCTCTCTCTCTCTCTCTCTCTCTGTGTGTGTGTGTGCATGCGTGCGTGTTTTATTTAGTTACAATTTGGTGTTATTTAGTGTGGGAGTGTTATTTTATTTTGTTTTTTTTGGGGGGTTGGGGGGAGTGTTGTTATTGTATGAGCAAAATATATTTACATTTAAAACTGGTTTAAATAATAATTAAAAAGAATATTCCAATAAGCAAGCAAGCAAATGAAGAACAACAACAGCAAAAAAAAAAAAAAAAAAAAAAGATGTAAACCATTCTTGGCACAGGAGGGTTTACTTGGTGCCACAAGGTATCTAGTTGAGTCATTGTCTCTTTTAACATGACTCCATTGAAATTCCTTTCATAATGTATATGTTTTTGGAAGATTCCATGGTAGTAGATTTCCATATGGCTTTTGGAAGTCCTTCAGTGTTAGTTATCCCTCCCATACTCCCCTTCTATGCTGCCCTCCTATTCTCTTCTCTAATTCTATGTCTCCTTACTTGAGAGATTCCCCCTTCCCTCTGGCACCTCGCTACCTGTCTAATCACTGTGCTTATTCTATTTGGAACACATGTATAGAAATCTCAAAAGCAAATTTCATAATTTCATTTTTCTTAACAGCTAAACAAGGTTTCAGTGTGTAAATTTGTCACATTTTCCTTATCCACTCATCAGCTGAGAGGCATTTAGCTATTATGAATAGTGCACCAATGAACATGGATGAACAAGTATCTCCACAGGGACACGTAGAATCGTTTGGGTACTGTCTAAGAGTGGTATAGCTGGACCATGTGGTAGATAATTTTTCAGATATTTGAGAAACCCGATTTTCATAGTCTATGTACAAACTTACACCAGCGATGAGTAGTTTTCTCCTTTGCTCACATTCTCACTAGCATGAGATGTCATTTGTTTTATTGATCTTGGCCACCCTTACTGGGGTAAAACAAAATCTCAAAGTGTTCATTTTAACTTCCTTGATGGTGGAGGACTTAGAACATTTTAAAAAGTATGTCTCAGCTGTTTGTATTTCATCTTTTGTTTAGTTATATACCCCAGATGTAAATTGAGTTATTTGTTTTCTGAACATTAAATTTAAAAAAATACAATTCTTAGAATAGTCTAGATACTAAGTATGTGACAGATGTATAATTGGTGAAGTTTTTTTTTTTTTCATACTCTATAAGCTGCTGTTTTGCCTTTGCTGCAAAGAGCATTTTCATTTCATGAAGTCCCATTTATTAGTTGTTGGTTTTAGTGCCTGTGCTTTTGGTGTCCTGTTCAGAAAGTTTTTTCCTGTGCCAAAGGGTTAAGACTATTCGCACTGTATTTACTATTAGATTCAGGGTCTCTAGTTTTATTTTGGGGACCTGGAACCAGCTATGGGAGTTTCTTTCCTGGTCCTGTCTATTTGGTGTTCTGTGTTCCTCTTTTAACATTATAGGCATATCTTTCTTTTGGTTGGGAAATTTTTATTTTTCTGAAAATATTGTCTGTGTTTTTAACCTATTATCCATAGCGTTGATCTTTTCATAGTGTCCCAGATTTCCTTCATGATTAGTGCCTCTACAATTTTAGATTTAACATTTTCTTTGAGCTACTCACTTCTTCTATTTTGTTAAAGACCTGAAGTTCTGTCTTCTGTGTTTATTAATCTGTGGGTCTCACTTCTGAACTTTTTGACTTCCGGAGCTTTTCATTTCAAATTTTACTTGCATTTTGCTTTTCTTTATCAATTCCATTTTCTATTAAATTCTACATTCATGTGTCGAATAGTTCTCAATATTTCATACAACTGGTTTTTTTTTTTTTTGTCTTTTCATTGTCTTCCTGAAGTCATTTATCAATATTCTCTTAAAGGCCCTTGAACATACATATAATTGCTATTTTGAAGTCACTATCTTGTGCTTCAGGTAAAATGTTCTTCTTGGGGTCTATTACAATAGAGTTGCCAGCTTCTGGAGGATGCATATTGTCTCGATTGTTCATATTTTGTTGTGGTGATTTTGTGTTTTGCGTGTGAGGATCTAGGTATCTGGAGTTCTGATGTTTGTGGTGGTATTGGCATAGCTATCTGGTCTCACCCGATGAGTGTTCTATTCTTCGGTTGTTGTTACTTCAGTTAGAATCCTAACCAAGTGTGGCATCCTGTGGTCCTACGTGGAGACAGTTCTGTGGGGGGTCAGTAGAGTGTCACTAAGGAATGGAGATTTGATAAAAGGAATGGCTGGGTCTAGCCAAATGTGGTGGCTGTGGTTTCCTGGTAGAGAATGGTTCTTCAAGTCATCAAAGACTCACAAAGGAATATAAAAGACCTAGAAGGAAAGGGTAAAATGGGTAGTGGAGAAGAACTAGGTGGGCCTGTGTCTACATCAGTAGGCTGAGTCCCAGGGTATGGAGGTGATCTGCTGTGAGGGGCTCAAGTGGGTAGGCAGTCTCAGGCCTAGGGTAGTCTGAAGAGACAATAATGGAAGAATGGAAGGAGTATAAAGATAGCCTACCTGGGTCCCAGCCAACTGAGGCAGCTGTGGATCCCTGGTAGAGTGCTGTCCTGTGGGCCTATGGGTCACAATGGGACAGAAATTGGCTAGAAGGACAGGTTGAAAGGGGTGGTAGGGAAGAATTCCAGGGACCCTGGATCCATGCCAATAGTCTGAGTCCCAAGGGGATGGAGGTGGACTGGGAGGAGGAACTCATGCTGGCAGACAGAGGTAGGTTTAAGAGTAATGTGGAGAAACAAGAGCTGATGAGGAGAAGCAGTACCGTAGCCACATGGTTATTCAGTGCTGCAACTGGTCCAAGGTAGAAACAGGTCCACTGCATTATTGCTTAGAATTTTCTCTACTTACTCTCCATTTTGTTCCAAATAGCAATTGAATTAATTAGCTTCTTGCTCTTTTGCCTGCAATATTCCCTGCTGAATTGATTTGAGATATGGATTTCCCTTAGGTCAGCCTGTCTTTAATTGCAACATTGCTTATAATGGATGGTGGGGAACAGAATCAGCGTTCTTCTCAGGGTACTATCCATCTTCAATGGCAGTGACTTGTAATATTTTTGAGTTCCTTTGATTTTGTAACACCTCTGCTCCCTTTACTGTCTCAGGAGGCACAAACTTTTGGCAGACAGCTTTAATGACAACAGCAGAAGCAGAGGAAAGTAACAAATATTGGGTAAGCCTATGGGACTGGGGTCTTCTTCTGAGGTTTTAACTATTAGGCTTACTTCCAATTGAGACTTTGTGACTGAAATAGATCATTTGCTTCATGGGAAATGTGGTGGGTATCTCAGTTTCCTTTATGAAGAAAATGTGGAGTTTATCAGTGTTTGTAAGCCTTATTTCAGCTCAGAATCACTAAGCAAAGACAATAGTAAGAATTACAAATACTGATTTGAAAATGATATCACTAATTGTACATCCTTACCCACAGACCGGTGGAATTACTGATATTTCTAACATACCAACAAGATTAAGACTAAATCAGAGCTTCTCAGCTTTCAGTGCGGCTAAAAACCACCTGAGAATATTGTTTAAATGTTAGCCTTTTCTGATCCAGGAAGTCTAGTTTAGAGCCTGGGATCTTGTTTATCTAGCAAATTCCAAGGCAATGCCTATTCTGAACTTTGAGAGACAGGGGGCCGGATAAGATTAGTGGTTCTCTACTAGGTGTGCTCCACCTGTAAAGTTGAAAGATAAGAAAGATAAGGTGCATTTACTAAATATGTCAATATCATCCCCAATAGCCATTTAGCAATGTCTGCTGATATTTTGAGTCACTACAAGTAGGGAAGGTATTACTGGTATCTAGTGTGCTACCATCTTACAGTGCAAAGGAGAAGGAGCCCCACGTCCCCCCAAACAAGGGGAAATTTGAGCCAACATGTCCATGCTGGCACATGAGGGAGACTGTAATATATGATCCAATTTAAGATCTCACCAGAGTTTTAAACTGCTTTATACTAACCTAGAAAAGAATTAAAATAAAGTTATTTATAGTGACGAACAGTCACCAGACCAACATTTTATTCCCTAGCTCCAACAAAACTTTTCCAAAAGACCCTTCAAGCCTTCAAGATTTTGTTCAATTTACTTCTCTGAAAATAACACCTGAGAACTGAGAACAAAAGAAATAGTCAGTGTAAGAACCTAAAGGGCCTTTAGTAATCAAGTCAGTTCTAAGCCTTTCATCCCACAGATGGAGATACCAAGGTTGATAGAAGTGGAATGGTCAGCCACGGTGTGTTGCTTTAAGGAATTCTTTACATAGTTGAAGTTGTTCAGTTAAGCAATTGTTTATAAGATATCACTGCTATCTGCTTCTAATTAGCACACATTCTCTAAAACAACTAGATACGGCAGGGCAGGATATTCTGTCCTAATTTGGACACTACTACACTGGGATTCCATTTCTATTCACATTTTAAGAATCATATTTTAACAGCCTCATTATTTACAGCAATTCTAATAGGGCAGGCTTTGAGAGAATTCACTTTGGCTTGTAGTGATGATAGCGTATAAATATCTATATACCAGTTTTTATGCACTTACCCTATCTAAAATTATCTCATCAATTATGTTTTACATAGATCAGGAAACTAATCAATACAAAAGTTAGTACACGTGTCTATGGTCATACAACTGGTAAGTGGTAGAACCTCAATTTGAGCCTGGCAATTGGATTCTAGCTAAGATTTGGCCCTTTTGGCAAAGGAAAAAGATTGGATAATATATACTTGCTTCCCTTTCTATGGGCATTATTTGCAGTTGTCTCTAGCCCTGACAATCCACTCTGCGGTATAAGTAATCTGAATTTTCTCTTTCCTAAGGTGAATGGCGTTTATGCTGGAGAGTTAAAGCCAGGACAGCCAAATCTATGAGATAATGCATGTGGCCCAAGCAAGAGACCTACAGGTTAAAATGGGCTCAGTCTAGGCTCTGCCGCTTCCCTCACCTTTCACTGCCCCTGGTTTCATTTCTGAGCAGTGACAGCTACACATCTCCAAAGTGATGTCTAGTAAGAGACCCTGTGGTGTTGGACCAGGAACACCTTTAAGATTCAAGGAATACCAAGAATAGCAGTGGCCAGTTCATTGATAAAGGGGTAGGGGTGGGGGGACATATTGAGTTTGTTAGAAATAAATTGTGAGTCAGGCTAGTTGGAATGAGCCTAAATATCTAGAGAACTTTCTGTAGATAATTTTGTATAGGAATATTTGGTGTCTTGAGTTAATTACATTGTGAGACACCTGGAGTATAGATAAACTCTATTCCAAATACTCATGGCATTTCAAGCCAGTGTTGTTTCTTACAATAAGTGAAGTGCCAACAAAAGGTACAGGCCTGTTGAATATGAATACAGTAAGCCACCAGCCATGATTTTCTCTCTACACACGGTAGAATTGTATTTAATCATAGATGCTCTTGTGTCAATCATTTTCCACCTGTAACTATTAAAGCCAATATCTCTAGGCTATAAGTAAATTAAATATGTAAGTGTTTGGTGACCTGGAAGAAGAGTTTGAGACTTTGGGCTGCAATGAGAAAGCTAAGATCACAAACTGAACTATCAGGGTTGTTCCACAATATCATAAGAACAGGACCTCTCAACTCTACTGAATATTTATAAAAGATAACACTCACAAAACACTTGACTTATACATAACAAGACTATATTAACACTGAGCCTTTGGTGAAGTTCTGCCACAAGTCAGCATTGGAAATCCAGAAAACTCATCTCTCTGGGCCTCAGTTTTCAAAGTTAAACCAGGGTAATGATATACATATATGTATACATCCTCTAGTTCTCATATTTGACAAGTATGAAATGGAGTTTGACTTGATACTAGGAAAGCATTGGGGTTTAGCATTTTTTGTACCTAACAGAGGAAAAGGGTCAAGAAATACATCTCTTGTTTCAGTATTATCAAGATATGACCCCACCACCTTCATGGGAAAATATGAGTGTGGGAAAGACATGCTTTATGCTCTGAGACCTTGCCATACATTTTATGTTTGCTTAAATTTATACATGGCCTACAGCCTGTCTGTTCTGTGCCTGTATTGTCTCAACTTTCATCATTTCATTGGTTCTATAAATTGGCTTTAACCCAGTTCTTTCTGGTTTGGTCATTAACATTCAAATTGATTCCTGGCTTTGTCTATATTCTTCTTCTTTCAAGAAGAAGGATCTTTTCCTTGGGTAGATTTCACTACAAAGTGAAGATTGGAAACTTGAAAGCAGACTAATTGTTGCTCCTTTCATTGTACTTAATTCCTTCCAATTTGCCTTCTTTGGCATTTACTCTCTACATCAGCGTCTAACATCTTGGGCCTTAGATTCCTCTTTGATGAGGTGAGAACCTTTCTGTGTGAGGATGCTAGACAATCTAATACCCTTGGAACAACAATCCTGAAGTGAAGAACTGAACAAAGGTTCTTGGAAACTCTCCAGCTGGCAAAATGCTTCCATTATTTGCCAAGAGTCTATAAGGTCTTGATGAGCCTCACCTGGTGACATGAGGGTGCTCTATCTGACACAATGGCAATGGGGATGTGCTGGTAAATGTTTAGCAACTTGATAGAGATAAAGCACCATGTTGTAGAATTTGCCAACTTCCATGGTGAAAGCATGACCACTGTGGTTAATTATAAGCTAACAGCATGATGTTCCTAAATATGGGGCTGAAAAGAAAGAATACAAATTGCCATTAAGAGATAGTGTGGGCAAACTCCAATACACATCTGCTCCACTGATCCTCACCTAAGTCTTCAGACCTGGGGCCTCTGGGGATAGTAAGGATTGGTGAAAGGGGAGCATAGTACTTCCATGGCCCTGCCTCTTCCACCAGCTCCTTGGAATAGACACATAAAAAATTCTCAAAATTGTGACCATGGGAATAGCGCAGCCCACTGAACTGAATCTCTGAAGGATTTTCAGATGTTGATCTAGTGACGTAACATAGCACAAAAGTTTATATCCTATCTGCATGAAACAGAACCACATTTAGAATTTATGAGTGGATATGGAAAGAGGATGCTTAACTGATGTTTCTTTTTTATTCTAAAATAGTATATATACTGAGCTCTGCAGGAAGAAAGAGGGAAATAAATTTTAACAATGAAGAAGTAATTACTTCCTGCTTCATGCAATGCCAGGTTTTGATTCCAAACCAATACTCAGCCTGAATAAAGGATGGTCTGCTTGGCAGTGTTTGAGGCTATTGTAAAATGGAACTGTAACTCAGATCTAAGGGCTTTTCTCTAGACTCAGCTTCTGTTGTTTTGGCCGAAACAAAAGTGTGTGCTCATTGTTTGGTTAGCTTTAAAATGAAGATACTTTTCATTATCTGTGATGTGATATCCAAATGAACAACTCCATGTTTAGAGCATTAAACTTTAGAGCTCAGCAGACCATGGAAAATAAAACTTCAATGCCGAGAAACAGCATCATTCACATTGGGGCTTAATCATAACCTTCTTCTAAAAACATGAAAGATGGCAGCCTCATGGAAAGAAGTTTAGCATGTTGCAAAATGTATACTGTATATATAAGATGGTACACTTCCTTGAACAGCTGACCTTGTAGATATTGTTATTTTCTGCTCTCTCTTGCTGTCCCCAATAAAGGAAAAGGCAAATATGACAGATAAAATTATGTTTGTAGGAGAATGCAACTATTTGCCACTCTACTTGGGACCCAAATGATAAACTGAGAAAGCTTGTGTTAAGGTTGTTGAAACACTTGACAGAAATAACAATTAACGATTATAGCATTAGAAATGAGTGTAAAATATCATTTACTTCAAGATCCCCAGGAAGAAAGCTCAGTAATGCCCAATTCCCTTCAGCATGCTTTCCCTTACAATTTAGCTCAAGGTAAGATTTATTCTCCGATCTCTCAAATGCATTTTAAAGAAAAAAATCCTAATACATAGAGAAATACCATTCTTAGAACCCAATTTGCACCTACATTGGTAGGTCAGCAGAACTACCTAAAATGAGATTGAATCAGTGAGAACCATCATCAGATTGATGACCTCACAGTTAAGGCAATTCTTTTCTTTCGTTTATTCCATATATGAAAATATAATATGATGATAGATGTTATGACTATTACTGATAGATACAGTAGCATTTATTTAGCTATTCAAGTATGTTTTCCTATCCAATTTATCAGCAAATGCTCAAGGACATTTTATAGTAGGGTAGGGAGATGACTCCATGGGTAAAATGTTTGCTGTGCAAGCCTGAGGACCTGAGTTCGGATTTGTAGCATCTGTGCAAAAGCCCCATACCTCTGCAAATATGGTTGCTACCCAAACATTGGGGTAAAGGTGGAGGAGTGAGTGTAAAGAAGTGTGCACCCCAGTGCTTTTCTAGCTAGTTACTTTAGCTGAAAGAGTGAATAAGCAGTGTTTTCCAGTGGGCAACCACATCATCATCATCATCATCATCATCATCATCGCAATAATAGAAGACACTTAATGTGAACTTCTGGTTTCCACAGTTACGTGCATGAGCAAGGACATTTACACACATGAGTGTCATACACATGCACATACACACACAAACACACACACAATATTATATAAATAACACCTAATGTGTTGTACACTGAATACTCACTACATGCCCAACTTTGCCAAAAATGTTCTAAACATAATGTTCCACGTAATTTTCCCTTAAAAATCCTCTGAAGGAGGTATTATTTTTATCTCATTTTATAGTTGAATAAACTGAGAAAGGTTAAGCTTCTTGCTTAGAATCACACAGCTGGGAAGTAATAGAATCTGGATTTAAATTCTGGCAATCAAGTTCAGTAGTCTTTGTGCTTATAAGTACCATTAACAGAGAATTGATTGGGAAATAAGACAAAACAACAGTCTTAAATCTGTAGTTTTCGGAAGGCTGAGTTCCGATTCTGACTTTGCCATTGGCCTGTGAGCTCTAAATTCCCTGTTTTTCTGCATCCCCATGATACACAAATGTCAAGAGAGCTGTGAAGAAAGTTGTGGAGGAAACACCAGCTTTTCAGGGGAAAGCCAAAGGGATCTTAGGCGTTACAATGTTTTCTACTATCTTTCATGGATCCCATGGGGAGGAAAAAGACTTGCTTTTACTGGCTTTTTTTTTTTTTTTTTTTTCAGTTTGACCACTATTGTTCTTTCAGTCTCTTCAGGAGAAAAATCCTTACAAGATATACTAGAAAAATGTCCAGTGGAGCCATCAGCCCCTTGCTTGTTTGGGAAGGACTGCTCTGCATGAAGCACCCCATGTGTTTTGGTTTAGTGGTTCAAACATTCTAAACAAAGCATGCCTCTTCCCTGGAATTCTTGGCTGGGTGTTTTGTCCAAATCTTTTCTCTCTTCTGTGAAGTCAATAGGCTACAAAAAGTTGCCATCTTCTTTGCAACTGTTAAGCATTGAGAAACTGGCTTTTGTTTGTTTGCGTTTGAAAGCTCTATCCATGAACATTGCTGGCACCATCACCTTGATGGCAAGATACTGGCTTTTGTTTGTACGAGGAAGAAAAGCTCTAGTTCCTAGAAGGACTATCATGGGTCAGGGGTTGGGAAGAAACCCTTAGCACTTGGATCCGGGTCTGATCATTATTGTAGAAACTAGAGCACTGTTACAAGTACTGTGACTCAAACTCCAGTGCTCCCAGAGCAACATCATCATTCCATCCTTTACATCCAGCCTCTTTCTCTGACAGAGTAATAGCTCCCTGAATAATCTAAAGTAGAATAACCAGGCAAATTAGCATGTAATCAATATACTCTTAAAATAGGCATAATGACTAAATCAAGACAACAGGAGTGAGCTGAATTATCTTCAGCAAACCAATGGACTTGGCTCCTTATCCTGGGAGTCAATGAAACTCTTCAAATCTCCAGGATGTGGGTCCACAGTAGTGAATCCTAGTCTATGTTTACATGTAACAACATTGGGATGCTAAGCAGAGTTGTCCAGGACAGGACAATAAAGTGAAGAAGCCTACTAGTTAGTATTCTCATTTAGAGAATACTAAATTTAGTACATTTAGAGAATGTACTTGTGCAGCACATTCTTGGGTGAAATTGCTGAATGCAAGACGACAGAACAATTAGCACATTAATTAATTAGAATTTTGCTTTTATTCTGTTGTGAAAGACATTTTTTATTAAGGTGAATAAAATTCTAAGCTTACTCCAAGCTTTAATTATAGTGTTATTATTTTAAAATATTGGCTGGCTTTGTTCCAAGATATAGAACTGTTAATATTTCAATACTCTAAGCATAATTCAAATACATTATAATTTACTGATGGATATTAATGACCTAAAAGAATTCTCGATTGTTTTGTTCAAACAGTTGATTAAGATGACAACGGACCCAAAGGACAGTAATTCTATCTCAAAATTCCCTTGGCTAGGGAGCATGGGGATCTAAAAATGCCTATGCCTCTGCTTCTAGATCTGTGAATTGTCATGAAGAAGTGCAGCAGAAGGGAAATAGAGAGTGGAGCCTTTTTTCAGGACACTGATCTGGTTTGGTATTCCTGTTCTACTATAACCATAGGAGCTTCCTGACTCATGGAAAGTGCCTAGCTCTTCTACATTTAACATCCACATTTGTAAATGCGGAATGATACCCCTCCCAGAGCAGTATTTGCTAGGGTTAATGAGTCAACATATGCAAAATGATGAGCATTCAGTAGGGTCTATGTCCTCTGCAATACATGAAAGCAATTATAATTTGCATAATTGTCTTGTTTCCTCATACACACTTCCCTAGTATTCGCATCTGAGTCTGTGTGCATGTACTCATGGGGAGTATAGATGTGCATGTCGGTATTTGGCAATGTGTACCTTGGTTTGCATCTGTGTAAGTCACAGAAGTGTTGGCGTACAGCAACATCCATATATTGAGTAAGAGTATATGTGTATGAAGAAGAGATGTTCTATCTCCACAGACTTCATTATCTCCAACTGACCTGGGAGGTCACTTGAAACATGATTCTTCTATTTGTAGTATACCTTCTCTTCTTTTATCTTGATTTTGTTCTCATGGGTATGATCCAGGTCATAAAGACAGGTTGCTTTTGTTTTTATCTTTGTTGCGTGTGTGCAAACAAATGTCTCATATTATCCCATGATTAATTCGTGTACTTTTTTCCTCCTCCTTTGTTCCCTAACTCTCAAGTAAGTTCTCTTGGTTTCTTTTTCCTTTTTTATTTACCATCTTTTAAAATTTCTATTAAAGTATTGGTGGAGGGACATCTAAAGTAGGTGGAACACTTTTGAAACAAGTTATAAGTCCCCAGCTGATTCGCCCTAAGTAACTTCCTCCATTCAGAAACAATTCAAATCTCAGGAGAATGTTTCTGATGGCTCCCAGAATTCTATAGAGCTTGGGAATATAGGTTCACCAAATGGGACAGAAGCAAATCAAACAGATCAACATGAAATGTGTTTGGTTGTTTTTTATCTTTTTTTCTTTTTTTCCTTTTTTAAATTTTTGGCTTTTAAGATGCAGGTCTAATTTCAGCTTTCTATATCTCTGCCTACACTTAAATAAGCAGAGGCTGTGTCTTCTCAAATTCACCCTTTCTTTGTTCCTTGCTCAATTCAACCTCCCATTTTTTTTCTTAGTGGAACCTGTTTGTTAAGAAAGAAATATTTTCAATCAAATTAATTTGACTGACAGTATGAGAGGTAACTATAGTTATATGGTTATATTACTTTAAATTAAGTATAATATTATAATCTCAAAAATAAATGTGCATTTTTAAGGGGAACTTAAGCCCAATAACTGATGATGGTAGCGGTACCTGTTTCATAGGATGCTGGAGTTTACTGCATGAGAAAAGGCTAGAGGAAATGGCTGATAACTGTAAGTACCATATATTATTAATAATTCTGTACATGCTATATATTATTGTCATTATTATTAATTATTCACTGTACTATAATGTAGAGATTATTATTATATTACCTTTAAAGATTAGGAAACAAGGCTGGAGAGATGGCTCAGTAGGGTTAAGAGTATGTATTTCAGTTCCCAGCACCCACACTAGGCAGCAACTCACAACTACCTGTAATTCCAGCTCCAGGGGATCCAACATCCTGCTCTGTATTCCATGAGCACCAGCACTCACATGCACCTACCCACAGACAGATGAATGACCAAGAACTAGAGGCTAGAAAGCACAGAGACCTATAATACAAAAAAATCAATAAGTGATTCCTAATGATGTTCTTATATAGTCATAGATTGGTGGCTAGCTCAATCATCAGAGAGGCTTCAGACAAACATTAGGCAGAGAGAGCTCAAATTGGAGATCTCTACTGGGTCCCCCCCCCCTTGGAGCTAAGGGAAGCCTGTGGAAGAGGGAGAGGAAGAATTGTAGGAGCTAGAGGTGTCAAGTACACTAGGAATCATGGCTCACCGAGATTAACTAAGTAGGGCTTATAAGGGCACACAGAGACTGAAGACACAATCAGGAGCCTGCATTGGTCTGCACTAGGTCTTCTGCTTATTTGTTATGGCCATTAGTTTCATGTTTTTGTGGGACTCCTAACAGTGAGAGTGGGGTTGTCTCTAACTCTTTTCACGCTCTTGGGACCCTTTGGTTCCTACTGTGTTGTCACATCCAGCCTTGATATGAGGGCTTGTTCCCAGTGTTATTGTACCTTGTTATGCTGTGTTTGTTTGATATCCCTGGGAGGCCTGCTCTTTTCTAAAGGGAAATGGAGGAGAAACAAATAAAGTGATTAAAAAGTTTATAAAACTGAGACTCAGGGAAGGTAACTCACTAAGATCAAACATATATTATACTGAGTTGTAAGTCATCCCCATGCATCTAAATTTTGCATTTGTATTTTATAGTAGGCACACTGGCTGTGCACACTTCCATACCCTAGCACCTGTAGCCAAAACCTAATATTTTACTTAAGCTATTAAATCTTTGTCCTGTACATTAGCATTACCAGTAGAATTCTGAGTCCTGGATTTACAAATGATTATTTTTTGCAGAAGGGATTATTTTCCTTTCAGTTTGTGACTAACACAAATTCTACCAGAGTAAATGAACAGTAAACACACTTTGGTAGAAGTAAGAAAATGAAGGGGTGTGTGTGTGTGTGTGTGTGTGTGTGTGTGTGTGTTTAATGTTCTGGATGAATCTGCCTCCACCAAAACTAAACAAACAAATCAATTAACCTTTATCGTACATGAGCCTGCCTCCATGAAAAACAAGCAAGCAAGCAAGCAAGCAAGCAAACAAACAAACAAACCTTTGTCAGTTGTTCAATCACCTGAGAAGAATAGAGGACTGGTAGGTATTCCTAGACTGTTTAAATGATGGGAAAGATCATTTGGCTACCTGAAAGGAAAGTACTCAAGGTACAATTACTGTTTTGAGAAATGTTCAGAGGTTAACATGGGATGTGCCTTTGGAGAACCTGAAGCAGGTATGCCTTCACACATGAGGTATAGCCTCAAAGTGATGAATGGGATTTCAATACAAACACAGCTGAATTTCATACTCCAGTAACCATATGACATCTCCAAAGCAGAGTCTATCTTAACACTAGATGTTAAAACATACTTTTAAAAATTCTTTTCTGATGTATAAACTGTGTCCACTTACTCTAGAAAATGGTGAGCTAGAATGTGACGGGGCTTTTGAAACCTGGGAACTAGCTCATATTACTGAAGATGATTCCGTGGGAAACTAAAGGGGCACTGCTTAAAGTATTATGATAAATGGAGCCACTGTACCTGAGGAAAGGTGGCGATATTGTATGGCCTTGGATATTCTTTTCAGTCTACCTATCTGTCTCTCTTTCTTTTCATGTTCAACTTGAGTTGATGCTAATTCACCATATAGGCATTCATTTTCATATGGAGTGTTAATGAAGTTAAGCGAAAATATTTTATGAGATAGATCCCATGAGACCAGTTAGTAAATATAGACAAAAGCAAGAGTTCTGTCTGAGGAAGCTACGGTGATACAAATCTAAACAAATGTTATGGCGGGGGGTGGGCCAAGATGTTTGATGTAACTGGTTCAGGATTATTGTCTTGGAAGCCCTTTAGAAGGACTTGATAGTGTACATGTGCCCTTTAGAAGGACTTGATAGTGTACATGTGGTTTGTTCTAGCAGTAGCTTCAGAGAGTGTCATCAGTTTAAAAGAATACAACTATCCTTTAACAATTAAAAATGCATGAGAAAAATTCAACAATGTGAAGAAGTTACAGGTTACTAAGTGACACTGAACATGGTTCAGAGAAATGCCTTGGCTTATGCATTTCATGCCCTTTGTAAAAACAATGCAACTACAGTGTTGCAAAACAGAACAGAGATAAATGTACTGAAGAGATCCAGTGCATCCAGTGTTAGACAGCCTGGGTAAAAAGTAAGAATGAACCATAATATTTATTCTAGTTTCTTTTCTGTTGATGTGATAAAATACCCTGAAAACAAGAAACTTAAGGGAGAAATGGATTGTTTTGTTCACAATTCCACTAAAATTTTGTTCCAGTTTAGCTCCAAATTTCATTATAGTCCATCACTGTGGGAAAGTCACATTGGTAGAATCTTGAGGGAGTTGATCACATTATATCCATACTTAAGGGCAGGGAGAAATAAATGCATGTATGTTTACTTATGCCCATTCCTTTCTCTGTTTTTACATAGCGCTTAGCTAAGGAATGGTGCTGCCCACAGTGGTCTGTACTCTCCCATATAAGTTAACAGTCAAGACAATCCCTCACAGATATGCCCACAGGCCACTATGACCTGTACAATGCCTCAGTTGAGACACTCTTTTCAGCTGATTCTAGGTTGTGTCAATTTGATAATTAAAATTAACCATCAAATTTGTTAAACACTTATTATGTTATAGGTTTTTAAAATACATTCCTTCAAAAACATGCCTGGAGGCACAGGTCTGTAATCTTAGCTATTTAAGAAGCTAAGACCGAAAAATAAAGAGTTTAAAGCCTACCTAGGTCACAGCGAATTTCAGGCCAATCTAGGCAAGTTACTAAGATCACCTTTCAAACTCACAAAGCAGAAAAAATTGGCTATGGCTACAACTCATAGGTAGGACATTTGGATGAAACCCTGAGTTCAGTGTCCCAGTACCAATTTTGAAGAAGTGTGTGATCTAGAGCTTATTTTTCTTTACTGAAAGATTGAAGAGACTAAGACTAAGAGAGGAAAAGAAACATGTACAATGATGCACATATCGTAATTGGTACAGCTAATGTTGAGCACAGACTCATAATTCCATGCTCCTTTTTGGTATATTAAGTCACTCTTCAAAGACAGGTGCATCTGGGTTTGCTCATGGAAAAGAACAAGCTAGAATCAAATAACCTTTTGAAAAATGCTAACAGTCTGAAGAGCAAGACCTAAACAGGTGACTAGCTAATAATGGCAAATACAGGAGAAAGAATTAAGGAGTGTTTTGAACGGATTGTAAACTGCTAAACTACTGACCAGCTCCAGTCAGTATACATTTTGTTTGGACTAGATAATGCATTTAAGAATCGCAAAACATCTTGCCAGTATCTAAGATGAGCAAATTTCACATAAAAATTCTGATTTTATCCCCTGTCCCCTGGAAAACTAAAAAGCCTGGAAACATAGAGCCTCTAAGATCCTGCATGGGGAAATTAGCTGGAGCCAAGGTGTATATCCACTGGATACTCACTTCCAATCTCCAGAGTTTCTACTACATCTTAAACAGAGGCTGCTTCACGTATTACCTGACCTGGCCAACTCTAAAACATCTTGGATTATAAGTGATAGCTTAGATGCTTATTGTGGAAAATGCCATCTCAAAAACATTTGCTCCTATCAAAAGAAAATGCAGGGACAAAGAATGGAGCAGAGACTGAAGGAAAAGCCATCCAGAGACTGCCCCACCTTGGGATCCATCCCATATACAGACACCAAACCCAGACACTATTGTTGATGCCAACAAGCGCTTGCTGACAGGAGCCTGATACAGCTGTCCCCTAACAGGCTATACCAGAGCCTGACCAATGCATAAGTGGATGCACGGAACCAACCATCGGACTAATCGTGGTGACCCCAATAGAAGAGTTAGGGGAAGGACTGAAGGAGCGAAAGGAGTTTGCAACCCCATAGGAAAAGCAACCATATCAATCAATCAGACCCCCAAGAGCTCCCAGGGACTAAACCACCAACCAAAGAGTGCACATGGAAGGACACATGGCTCCAGCTGCATATGTAGCAAAGGATGGCATTGTTGGGCATCAGTGGGGGGGGGGGGGGTTTGTCATATGGAGGCTTGATAGATGCCCCAGTGTAGGGGAATGAGAGGGCGGTGAAGTGGGAGTGGGTGGGTTGGTAGGGGAACATCCTCATAGAAGCAGGGGGAAGGGGGAAGGGAGAGGGAGATTGTGGAGGGGAATCTGGGAGGGGGGATAACATTTAAAATGTAAATAAATAAAATAACCAACAAAATAGAAAAGAAAATGCCATATTCTGAGAATGGCACAAAAGAAAATAGGATGTGAAAGCCTTCATGAGGTTCCTCAAAGGTCTACATGGCTCATTGACGAAAGATGGGAAGAAATTTGAATCATGTGATGTAATCTTTGACAGATCTGAAGGTTAAAACTTTCTTATGTTGTCAGTTTCTTAGATACAGGAGTTGGGGATACTGAAAATTTTTGTCATGTCATTCAAGTTTCAATAGAAATCAGGTTTAGTTTGCAACTGATGGGAACAGATGCAGAGATGTACAGCCAGACATTAGGCAGAGCTCAAGTAACCCGTGGAAGAAAGGAAGGTAACAGCCAGAGTAGTAGAGGACACGATACCATGAGAACATGGCCCCCAGAATCAACTAAGCAGGGCTCCCCGGGGCTCACAGAGACTGAAGCAGCAATCACGGAGCCTGCATGGGTAGCAGCTAGGTCCTCTGAATATATGTAATAGTTGTGTAACTTAGTGTTCTTGGGAGACTCCTAATAGAAGAAGCAGGGGCTGTCCCAGATTTTTTTGCCTACTGTGGGACCCTTTTCCTTCTACTGGGCTGCCTTGTCCAGCTGTGAGATGAGGGTATATGCTTTGTCTTACTGTGATGTGTTATGCCATGTTCAGTTGATATCCCTGGGAGGCATGCTATTTTCTGAAGGAACACGGAGGAGCAATGGATCTGGGGAAGAGGGAAGGCACAGTGGGAAGAACCAAGAGGAGTCGGGGGAGAGGAAACTGCAGTTGGGATGTAATGTATGAAATAATAATAATAATAATAATAATAATAATAATAATAATAATAATAATAAATAGCAATGCCAGTGTTCATTGTCTTGGTAAGGGAGATGTCATGATTCTGAGAGTATGCCTTGTCACCCATTACAAGGAGTCAGATGGAGCTAGAGGCATTATAGCCCCCTTAAAGTGGGGACAGTAGTTTTGAAATAAATTAATAGGAAGACTATTCTACTCTGATTGCTACATTTAGGTTTAGAAGGAGTAAGTTGTGACTATTAATGGACATAGTGCTTCTTCTTGGAATTATTATTAAAACATTCCAAAATTAAATAATGTGACTGATTGTAAATCTTAGCACAATATTGAAAAGCACCAAACTGTATACTTTTGAGCAAACTTCATTGCGTATGGATTATGTTTATGTAACAGTCACACTGAATTCCTAAAAACTGTTGCTGCCTGCATTGCATTGTTCCTTAAATTTGAAGAGATTTTTCTTTTTTACTAGGGCTTCCACTCCTGCTTAACTTCTCGAAAGACCTCTGAGACAAAGTCCCTCAAGAATGCACTTTAGATCTTTAAGTTAATTAAGCAAGTTGAAGATTGTTTCTCGGGACAAAGGTTCCATTCGAATTGAAACCCTTGTTCATCTTCCCATTGATATGTTTACTTCGACCTCTAGGCTCCTCTCTCTTTGGTGTATCACTTCTCTCTCTGAGCACAGATAAAATCACCATTAAATAAGAAAAGCAACTCACTACAATATTACAGAGGATGGAATGGATCTGACTCTGGAAGGATATACATTAATTGGACTGCAATGGGTAGAAAAAGATATCTGTCTTATTTACAGTGATGTTGTTCAGAAAGTCTCCTTGCCTTTTCTAGCAGTTTCTTCTATTCTGAAACCTGAACACATAGTTGAAAAGCAGCAGAGAACATCCAAAGGACAATCCTAGACCTCTGAGAGAGCCCTAATGAATAATAATAATTATTATTATAGAAGAAGAGTGAAGGAACATGGTTGTTGGAGGAACTAGTCTTCACCAAAGAGTTTATAATCTAACCAGGGAGACAGTATTTCAGCTTTTGGAGCACAAATAAAATACACTTGGGGTGATAAAAAGCTTTTTAATTAATGTGGAAAACAATGGCTTTAAAGTGGAAACTCCCAGGCAATTCCTAGCTTTTTTTTTTTTCGTCTTTTTTTAAATCTGAAACTCCTGCTTTCTCAATTTAAAACTCAATGATTTCCTTCAGTGGCTTTTTATCAATGGGCCAGAAGTCTGATAAGATAGTTTCCTTCCTGCACTTGGAACTCAGACATCTAATTTGGAAGAAATAATCTATTTGTCTTTCTGGTCTGGCTCTGAGCTTTAGTGGGATAAGAAGACACAGTGAGATGTGGATTCAGGACAGAGAGAGGGATGAATGGGGCTAGCCTAGGGGAGCCTTTGACTCCAGTTGTCTACCTCTATTTCTGAGAAGTTAGGCTTTTCTACAAACAGCCATGCCTTGCTAAGGTAGTTCAAAAGTTTAGTAAAGTTTATAGTTTTTCTCTTCATCCATTTGTGTTTAATAAGATGTTAACTATAAACGGTGAATAGTTATTTTCTACAGTTCAGGAGTTTAGAAGTACAAGACCAAGAGTCTACAGGTTTGTTTTCTCCTGAGGGGCAAGATATATATCCAGGTGTGTCTAGCTTTCAGAGTCTCTGTTGAAAAAAATCAGGTGTAATTCTGATAAGTCTGCCTTTGTATGTTACTTGGCCTTTTTCCCTTGTAGTTTTTAATATTCTTTGTGTGTTTTGTACCTTTAGTGTTTTGTTTATTATGTGGCAGGATGAGGATTTTCTTTTCTGGTCCAATCTAATTGGTGTTCTATAAGCTTCTTGTATATTTATAGGCATCTCTTTCTTTAGGTTGGGAAAGTTGCCTTCTATGATTTTGTTGAAAATATTTTCTGGTCCTTGGAGCTGGGACTCTTCACCTTCTTCTATTCCTATTATTTTTAAGTTAGGTCTTTTTATGGTATCTCAGATTTCCTGGATGTGTTGTGTCAGGAATTTTTTAGATTTAACATTTTTTGACTAGTGTATCAATTTCTTCTATTGTATCTTTTCTGCCTGAGGTTCTCTCTTCCATCTCCTGTGTTCTGTTAGTGATGCTTGTGCCTCTTGTTTCTGCTCTCTACCCTGTGTTTTCCATCTCTAGGATTCTCACTTTGTGTTTTCTTTATTGCTTCTATTTCTATTTTCAGGTCTTGAACAGTTTTATTCATTTCCTTCACTTGTTTAATTGTATTTTCCTGTATTTCTTTAAGGGATTTATTAATTTTCTCTTTAAAAGACTATGGCATCTTAATAAGATTGGTTTTAAGGTCATTTTCTTTTGCTCCATTTGTGTTAAGATATGCAAGGCTTGCTGTAGTAGGATAGCTGTACACCATGATGCCCTGGCTTTTGTTGATTGTGTGCTTAAACTGGCTTTTAGCTATCTAGTTGTCCTTAAATGTTCCTGGTGTAACAGGTATTGGGAAGGCAGGCCTAACCTCAGTGTTCCTGGTACAGCAGGCCTTCTGTGGCCAGACAATGGAGCTGGGTGTATGTGGACATCAAGTAGCACAGGGCAGCTGGGCGGCTTGCAGGGAAAGTATGGGAAAGGATCTAATTTGATGTTCCTGGTGTTGTGTGCCTGGTGAAGGCAAATGGAGAGGTGTACAGGCAATGGAGCTGGGTATGGGGGGGGGGTCACAGCAAACATCTCATGGAAGCTGAGATGTTTTGGTTTATATTTAGTTGAACTCATGCATGCAGACCCCACAGACATGAAGGGCCAACTCTATTTCTCAGAGTAACATCTCTACTTTGCTGGCAACAAATTATATCTTATCCGTTCATACTACTCTAAAACATACCTGAAATTATCAAATTTACATATAATAGAAATTTATTGCTCATAATTCTGGAGGCAGGAAGTCTAGGCTAATGTGTTAACATATTTTGACTTCAGACATAGGCTTTGTCTCCACTTCCAGTGTCTACCTTATCACTATATCCTCTGGAATAGAAGAATGCTGTGTCCTTACATTGAAGAAGGTGAATGACAAAACAACAATGACTTCTTTTCATTAAACCCCTTAAAATACTTTTTTACTAATGCACATTAATGTTACACATTAATGGGATTCATTGTAATATACTCATACATGAATACAGTGTCTATTGATGATTTCCATCCATCCTTCTTTAACTGAGCCCCCTTTGGACACCTATTACCATTAATAGAGTCTGCCTTCACAAGCCTCCTTCCAAAGGCCACCTCTATCAATACTGTTGCATCAGAGATTTGATTTCAGTATAAATTCTGGTGAAGACAACAATTTACAAGCCACAGTACCACAGTGTTTCTCAAATTTAGCATGCATTGAAATTATACATAGAAGTTGTCAAGATGTAGAGTGGACACTATGTGAAAGAGTTTTCCTCGACCTCTTACAAGGCACTAATCCATTTGTGAGGCGAACTGACAGAATCACTTCTCCACTTACTTACTAATTCCCTACCTACTCAACACTAGAGTTGGTAACCAATTCCAGCAAAGAAATTCTGTGAGCCATTCAGAACATAGAAGCTTGGAAGCAACCATGTGTTATATATGATTCTTGGGAGTATCCCAGGGTTCAAAAGAGTATCTTTTTCGTTGGCATTATGGCTAATAGAATCATCTGAACAAATACCATGACCCAAGAAAGTCATTGTATGGATCTTCTAAAGGTAAGAGCTCTTGAGAATTTGAACAATAAGGTAGAAAGTTAAAATCACTACAGTGCCTCTGTGCCTCTGGTGCTCCTCTACTCCAACCAATTTTTAAAAATAACAAAACAACCTTTGTACTTTTGCAAATATCCCTGGTGACCCACTAGTATTATCCTCATCCCTACAATTGCCTTTTCAAAAGAAGAATAGACAGGTCTCTGGTCTCCACATTTTTTGTTTGTTTTGTTTATAGGCATGCGTGTTATTCTATCTTTTGAGGGCTATTCCTTGGGGTTTGTCCCTATGCAAATGCAAAGATATGAAAGAATAGTAGCCACCAAGTACTTTTAACATCTATGAAAGAGTCGTCTTTGCAGTAAAATGGAAATCAGCTTCTTGATCAATATGATCAGATGTTACAGAAAAATCTTGAGTAGGATGCTGAATAGAGGGCAGCTGAGCTAAAGAGGAGAGATGTACTGAAAGGACAGTCAGGAAGATGTCAGAACTCAGAGGAGAGACTTTGAAAAGGGGGCCTTTGTGCCTCCCCCCAGATTACCCCAGATAACTGGCTGATGTGAGTACTTAGAGCAGTATAGCAGCAAGAGATTCGGCATCACAGGAAGTCACCTTGCAAAGCAACATCCTTGACAGATGCAGGAAGGTAGATGGCAGTTTTTAAGCGAGAAAGGATGAGACAAGTCTCTGTATTTGTAGATGTATGGCTTTGGTGCCATGTCCATGAATATATAGAGAGAGTTGAGACAGAGAAAAAGAATAGAGGTTCACTGAATGTCACTGGGGAGAGATGGAAGAAATACAGTAAGCAAGATGTGCACAATCTAAAGCCCCTGTTTGTGGCTCTTGTAAAAACGTGGTGCTTGTTTCCATTCCTGTGTGCTACTTATTCACCTAGGATTTCTTGCTTCTCTCTAACTTCTTCCATGCTTGGGTTTCTGAGGTGCTAGAGGTCGTCTTTACTTTGTCTTTGCTTTGTCTTTGCCTCCACCCCATTGCCATCCTAGTTGGTGCCTCTCATGACCCATGAGGCTGTCAAAAGACATCATATTCACAGAATCAAATCACATATCAGTCTAAAAGGCTTTCATGTTAATGATCAGCTCACAATAGTTTATAAATATCTGCATGTTCTATGTTTTTTCCAGAGCTGCACAGGGAGCTCTGGCAGCTGTTACTGACTTGGACACTGTGTGGGACTGGAAGGAACAATTTGTATGGCTCTGGGTGACCTATGAGAATCTCCTCCTTGGTATCCATAATGTTCCCTGCTATCACCTCTGGTGATCCCCCTCACTAAGCATAAGGTCTCAATACTTCACACCCCAACACAGGAGATGGTGAGTTAGAGGGACTCTCACCTTACCCAACAGTGTCTTCCTTGTCCACACCATCAATTTTACTCCAGGCCCTATAACCCTAGGCTGAGAGAATAAAAGCCTAACATTTGCTATATGGACTTCAGAGGTCCTTTGGGGGTGTTAAATAGAGCTGGAAGTCACACTTGGCACTCAACTTTCTCACTGTACCAATTTTGGTAAGTATGAAAAAGGTAGGGATGGTTGTGAGTTGTGAGTGAAAGAAATGGGACTTTTGTCCTGATTGCATATGAGGCTGGTCGGTGGATGGAGTGGTGGTATGACATTTTCATGACATGTACAACTTCTTGTGGTTATTGGAGCATAGAAGGCCTCATGATGACTTTTTTTTAACTCAAAGGGTACTGGGAGGAGGGAGTGGGTCATAGGACTCGTGGCTTCTAACTTCTCCATTCTCCTAGAAATTGAGGCAATCTAGAGAACACCCTTTTCCATAGATGTTTCAAAAGCCAACACTATCCCTGAGCTTCAAAGATAGTCTATGCTTAATTGGCTTCCTTCACCCAAGAGTTCAGCTGCTACTGAGACTCAGAGCTGGCATGACCAGTAAGAGGTCATAAAGTTTGTTGGCACTCTTGGACAAAGCAGAGGCTTGTGAGGTGGAAAGGTGACAAAATGATGATAGGAGTCAATGCACGAGGGTGAAGAGTAGGAAGCCCTTCTCAAAGTTCTCTAGGAAATGCAGTGGTCTTTGAAGTCGATATCGGCAATTTCCATTTTACATAAGGCAATGAACAACATTGTTATGTTTACTGAGCTGAACAAGAGAATGAAGTCATATATTTGAAGACCACTGCCCAGTTTCCTTTCATCCATATGGATGCCTTGGAGGAAAGGGGTAGGAACACACACACACACACACACACACACACACGACCCCCAAATCACACTGCATCTTGGTTATAGCCAATATATACATAAGGGAGAACATTTCCTATTTGGTATATATTAAATGCTAATTGGCCTTTAGAATATTACAAACACAAAATGGTGAACTGTCTTATAAAGAGCTTCTATTGTGAGAAATGGAATAGACCATTATGCCTGTGCTGTAACTCCTGTTTGAATATTGGAATAACTTTTTGTCATTGTAGCTACAATAGCAAAAATGGAAATTCTGTATTCTTGAGAACTTTCCACTAACTTCTATTACTAACCTAAAGATTGTCAATTTAGTATAAGCAAGAATTGTGAGGGTGAAAGAAGTGGTTTATTAATCACATAATATAATCCCATTCTCCAAGCAGGTTGTGTTTCTAAGATCTTCCTACAGAACTGTAAAAATGCTAACACTATTAATATTTTCCACTGTTCACAATTAACATCCTGCAACACCACATGTCTGGTGTGTCTCCGAGACATAATTCCCTTTAAATACAAGAAATACAAGTATCTTTTTCATTTTATGAAGTGCTAAGTCATACAATGCTTCCATTTGCACATTCACTTTCTTGAAAACATTCTTTTTCAAAACCTTGCATCCTTTGGTTTATAGAAGCAAGCATCAGCATTAACAACACTGTATCCAAGGTGTTGCTAGTCAACTTTTAATTATGCTTCTGTGTTTTTCTTTTTTTTTTTTTTTGCCACTCCTCCTTTTTAAAAAAATTCTTGTAATTATAAATATTATAACGTCCAATTTGACAGGCCTGCTTTTATGATGTTCTGCTAGCCAAGGTCCTAGGGATTAGGCAGTGTTTTTCAAGTTTGGCTTAAACACATACCCCAGAGTTTCCCCCAAGTCTCCAGTCTGCCAAACTAGAGTAGCAATCTCCTAAAAATCACTTCTCCTGCTGTGCTCTATCACGTTGACTTCCAGAGAATCTAATCAATTGGGTCTTTGTCTTCTAAGAGGCACAGGTATGCTGGTGTCTGAGTCCTATCTATCTAAACAAACTCAACAGGCTGGTGAGCTGCCTGGGTTGTCCCCATCAGAAGACAGCTTTCCCCTTCATTCATCTTTCACCACATTTCCCAACAAACACAAACACACATTTCCTGGACTCCTGGGCTCTTGTTCTGTGAGAGCCAGTAGACACACAATCAATAGACACACAGATAACAAGTGCCTAGTTGGGAAATGCCAAAGTTAACAGAATTGAACAGTACATTATGTGCACTCCAGTGAATGTTAAAACTACATAAATGGGCTAGGCAGATGGCCAAGTGGGTAAAGTGTTCTCTAGCACCTAAGTAAAATCCAGGTGTGGCGGCACATGTCAGTAGCCTCAGAACTACCTGAGTGGGAAGGGTGTGGGGACAAACAGATCCCAGAGGATTGGTGTGTAGCCAGTGAAGCCCGACTGGTGAGCTTCAGTTCAGTGAGACACTGTCTTAAAAATAAGGTGGAAAGCAATTGAGGAAGAGACACCCAGTGTTGACCTCCAGCTGAGATACATGCATACATGGGCACTCACACTCTGCAGTCCCATACACACACACAAACGAATCTAATCCTAACATGTTGGCATTTTTTCCTAAGGTTTTTGTCCTTTCCAATATTTGGACCTGGAAATAACATAACCTAAAAAGGACTGTTAGCCAATACCCTTCTAGGTTAGCGTTCTCCATCTCTCTCTCTCTCTTTTTTTAAATTTTATTTTAATCTTTTTTTGTAATCCAGATTTATCCCCCTCCCGGTCCACATCCCATACCTCCTCTCCCCCACCCCGGTCTCCATGAAGATGTCCCCACCCCTACCCCTACCCCTCCACCCCATCAGACCTCCCCACTCCCTGGAGACTCCAGTCTCTTAAAGGTTAGGTGCATCTTCTCTGACTGAGTCCAGTCCTCTGCTGTATATGTGTTGGGGGCCTCATATCAACTGGTGTACGTTGCCTTGTTGGCGGCCCAGTGTCTGAGAGATCTTGGGGGTCCGGGTTAGTTGAGACTGCTGGTCCTCTTACAGGGTCTCTTTCCTCCTCCTCAGCTTCTTCCAGTTTTTCCATAATTCAACCACAGAGATCATCAGTTTCTGTCCATTGGTTGGGTGTAAATATCTGCATCTGACTCTTTCAGCAGCTTGTTGGGTCTTTCGGAGGGCAGTCATGATAGGCCCCCTTTTGTGAGCGCACCATAGCCTCAGTAATAGGGTCAGGCCTTGGGACCTCCCCTTGAACTGGATACCACTTTGAGCCTGTTTCGGGGCCTCATTTTTCTCAAACTCGTCTCCATTTTTTGTCCCTGCAGTTCTTTCAGACAGGAACAATTATGAGTCAGAGTTTTGACTGTGGGATGGCAACCCCATCTCTCACTTGATGCCCTGTCTTCCTGCTGGAGGTGGACTCTACAAGTTCCCTCTCCCCACTGTAGGGCATTTCATCTAAGGTCCTTCCTATTGAGTCCCAAGAGTCTCTCACCTCTCAGGTCTCTCATACATTCTGGAGAGTCCTCCCACCTCCTACCTCCCAAACCTACCTGTTTCAATTCTTTCTGATGGCCCTCAGGGCTTCAGTCCTGTTTTCCCAACCCAATGCCTGATCATGTTCCCCCTTTTCCCCTCCCTGTCCACTTTCCCACCCTGGTTCCCCCTCCCCCCTCCTGTGATTGTTTACTTCTCCTTCCCAAGTGGGATTGAGTCATCCTCACTTGAGCCCTTGTTAACCGTTTTGAGATCTGTGGATTGTATCCTGGGTATTCTGTACTTTTTGGCTAATATCCACGTATTAGTAAGTACATATCACGCATGTCCATTTGGGTCTGAGTGACCTCAGGATGATATTTTCTAGTTCCATCCATTTGCCTGCAAAACTCAGGATGTCCTCGTTCTTACTAGCTGTCTAGTATTCTATTGTGTAAATGAACCACATTTTCTCTACCCATTCTTCTGTTGTGGGACATCTGGGTTGTCCTGCAATAATGCAGCTGTATTTTAATTTTATTTAATAAGGACACAAAGTGTTCCCATTTTGCATGTATTGTCCATTCTTTCCTCCCTTCACTCATTTTAGCACTTTGTTTCCTAACCTATTCCTTCAGTTTGCTCCCCTCACATTCTTTCTTAATACCTAAAAAAAATCTGGAGAAGGATGCTGAAGAGAGAAGGGGAGAGGGAGAGAGAGAGAGAGGGAGGAGAGGGAGAGAGAGAGGGAGAGAGGGAGAGAGGGAAAGACAAAGGGACAAAGAGAAAGAGGCAAACAGAAAAAGGATGAGAAGGAGCTAAATGACCTTGGGTATGTTGATTATTTCTCTGTGTCCCAACTATCCATAAGTACTCTGCTCTACACAGGAATATAGTCTGTGTTACTCTAATGAAAAACTCATTATTTATCTGTTAAACTCCTTGTCACCAATTTTCTGTTAAAAAGGAACCAATCCAGATACATGCTAAGATAATCCTCTTCCCAGAGATTGCTTGTATTTAGCTAAATATCTTTGAAATGCTTGGTTGGTAGTCATTTTAGCCATCCATTCATACACGGCTCAAACAAATGAACACAGAAACTCTGTACTTGGTATAGACTATGCAAGATATTGCACAGACAGTAGTAATATGGCATTTTGGTAATGATGGAAGTAGAAACAAAAATTGTAGGCAAAAAATGTAATCTGAACAAATGGTACAATGAATCCAATGGGTAAAATCATGTTCCTATGAATGAAAAAGTCAGGGATACATACTTAAAGAAGTACAAAAGTCTGGAAACATACCCCTATGAAATGTAAGGGAACTTTTTTGTAGTGTGAACAAATAGGACAAATGTGAAAAACTGAGGGCAGAGACTATGCCCAAGGTATAAAGAAAAATAGTTGGGTGTTGTCAATACATAGTGTTACTCCACATTTTTTGAGTATACAGACATGTAAGGCAACCTTTCATCAAGTTATATAAGCCTGATGATGCTATTGCAAATATTTTCAGGGCAGTCATAAATTCAGATATTCCATTGCTGCTGCCAATATTACATTTGTAGAATCAGTATACATGTTGTAATTTACAGTTTAGAGAATATGGTAGCTGTATATAGCCTCAAGTATATGGCCATGTTTTATTTTTGTAGGACTGACAGATGAGCTACAGAACATTTCTAAATATTGACGACTAGGGTTCAGTATATGACCAGTATGCCAATTATCTTTGCACTGCTCTAAGCATAATATCTAACAGAAACAAGGGAAGATGTTCTTCTTTCTTATTAAAATTTTAGAGGGTTTCAGTATGTCCTAATGGTCAAGATGTAGTCATCTGCATCTTGGTGGCACAAGCATGTGGAGTAAGATGCTTACATCATAGCAGATAGGAGGCAGAGAACTATGCTAAAACCAGAGGCCAAGCTATAAACCTTCGAAGGCCTGAATTTATTGATCTGCTTCTGCCAGCTCAGTCTTACCTCCAAAAGAAGTCACAGCCTACTGTACTATAACCACCAACACCCACACCAATACCATATTGTTAGAAAAACAAAACAAAGCCCACAAGCATTGATTAAGAGTAATGGTTCTTAATTTGTGGGTTGTAATCCTTTGGGGGGGGGTCGCATATCAGATTTTCTGCATATCAAATATTTACATTACAATTCGCAACACTAGCAAAATTACAGTTATGTAGTAGCAACGAAAATAATTTTATGGGCATGGGTCACCACAACATGAGGAACTGTGTTAAAGAGTCACGGCCTCAGTAAGGCTGAGAACAACTGATTTAAAGCACAAACCTGAGGGTATAGGGTGTAATTCAGCTAGTAGAACTCATCAGAGTACATACATACCATGTGTCAGGTCCTGGGTTTAGTCTTCAGAACTCAATGCATAAACACACAGACACACACACACAGATGCACACAGACAGTCAGACAGACAGACAGACAGACACACCCACACACCCACACCATGAGCCTGTATGATATGGTAATCATTTCTATTCAAACTAAAACAAGCGGGTTCTAGATCTAATCTCAGCCCTGAAATAATACAAGTAATTTGTGAACATTCCAAACTTGAATTTTTTTGGGTGCTGAACACTATTCTGACTCTCTGTAAATGCAGTGATGTGTAGACACACCAAGTCTCCAAGCATTTCACAGATCCTTCATGTTTCTGTAGCACTTGTTTATTCGTTGTTCAACTCATACTGAATGTGCATGCCAGAGAGTTAGGTTTATGATGACTGTGTATGCACTGAGCAGGGATAAATGTTTTTCTTGTCATTATTCCTAAAACAACATAGTATAGCATCTATTTATATAACATTTACATTATATTTGCTGTTACAAGTAATCTTGAGGCACTATAAAACTTATGGAAGATATGCATTAGCAAATTTTATACCTTTTTTGATGAAGGGCATAACATTAATTATTATATCCAAAGGGGTTCCTGGAACCATTAACTCTGGACACTGGGGGAAAGGTGTACTTGGAAAATTTACAGAAACATGGTACATTAGCTATGTATCTTTCTCAGCATCTCTATCTGCTTCCTACTTTCATATCCTAAGGGCTGAAACAGTGGTGATATTAGCCAATTACTCAGAGTAGAGTTTTTAGGGGCAGAATCTTTAATTTGTTAGGAAAAGCAGGGAGTGTTTGTTCTTAGTGCTACAAGGGGCAAAAGCTGGAAGTGGCAAGCCCAAGAGGTGACTGCAATGCCATGAACAGGAAAGGGTTTGACAGTTCCATAAAGGTCTAGGGTACGATACAGAAGGCATAGAGAAAAATGTACAACAGACCCATGAGATGGCTTAGCAGAGGTGTTTGCTCCCAAGTCTGATGACCTGATTTTCCCAAATTCCTACAAGATGGCTGGAGAGAATCAATAGTTGTCCTCTGACCTCCACGGGTGTGCTTTGGTACACTTGTGCCTACATTCACACACACACACACACAGAGAGAGAGAGAGAGAGAGACAGAGAGAGAGAGAGAGAGACAGAGAAAGACAGACAGATATTTTCATAAATAAAAATAATTTAATAAATAAAGAGATATTTTTAATGTCAGTGAATAGCAAGGTCAGGAATGAAATTCAAGAGTTTAGGGCATTTGTGTCAAATGAAGCCCTGAGGTTGGGGAATTTTTTTCTTGGTAACCTGCCATGTAGTATATGGGTGAGTTGGCTCAGTATAATGGCATGGGGTTGAGAATTCCCTAGTTTTCTCAGTAAGTATTTGTGGCTTCTTTAGGAGCTTTCTTGAATTAGAAGGCTGGTTTCCACAAGTACCCTGACACCTCATCAGCTTCTGCCACTGCCTCTCCTCTTCCTCCAAACACACAGGTGACATGGTGCCAGAGAGAGGGATAGGGGAAGTCAGGGCTTAGCCAAAGGCAGAAGAAGCCACTTACTTACTGTGTGCATAGGGTTAGTAAGAAATGAAAGGTAGCACTGTCGATAGTTCTTGAGCTATTAATAGTCACAGCAAGATCTGTGACCTCTTAGTGGAGGCAACAGTGTTCAATGAGGAAAAGTTGGAGGGTTTAAAGCACACAGATTGAACTCTGATTCCATATTTACCATTTATCTTTATGTACCTCAATCACCACAGATCGAGAATAAAGTTAATAAATTATTGTTGGACAGCTTCATTAAGGTAAAATATAAACCTCTTAGCACTGTAACAGGCATAAAGTAAATGATTTTTACTTGGGTAAAAAGCTGGGTGGAGTCTCCCAGCTGAATTGTCTCCCCAGGTGCTCACAATCTTTAGGGCTTGGGATGGTGCTTAATAATGCAGAAACATTGTGAGATAGAAATAGACATTACAATGGTTGTGTTCAGGGTGCATTATTGATTTGAGGGAGTCCTGAGGTGAACTCAGAAATGGATAGCATTCAGGTTGTTGTATGACGCGTTCTAAGATAAGTCTAGTAGACGCGGGCTGGATTATTCAGATGTATGTGTAGGATTTGGCTGCCCAAAGGTAGATGGAGCAGCTTCCCACACAGGCAAAAGCAGAGGGTAAATGCAAACCTTTTCCTGGAACATACTGAAGATCTAGATGAAAAGAGTACAGATGAGCAGAAGAGTCTCAGAGAGCTGTGGGAAGACAGACAAAAAGTTCATCACTGAAACCAAGACCCAGGTACTTATATGGACCCATCTGGAGGTAGTGAGGATCCAGAGAAGCATCACTGTTGAGGGGACTCCAGTGGATTGACATAAAGAGAGCTTGCAGACTAACATTTGGTTTTATAGACTGCCTGCTAAATAGTGGATTGGGTTGGAATAGTCTAGGGATGACAGTTTTAATAATTCTATTAGGTGGGTATCATTTCTCTTATGAGAGAAAAGATAGAACTAAAGGTATGCAGCAATTTGTCTTATGCTATTCAACTGGTCACTTGAAAAGATAAGAAGGTGGAAATGAATCAGTGAACATCATAGGTACGATGAATCACCATAAGTAAGAGAACATGAGTAGTTCTATTATTTTCACAGAGACTTTATTAGATTAAAACTTCCATAATAAGGACTGAATTCTAATTTCATGGCTAAAAATGTATATTGGAGCCAGACAACATATCAGCTGTGTGGTCTGGAGAAGATTCCTTAATCATACGGTGCTACAGTTTTCACATCTGTAAACTGAGCCAACAATAGTTCTCTTACTCCTCAATATCTTCAGTGAGATTTGTTTCAAGCTACCTTGCAAAAATCCCAATCTACAGATGTTCAAATTCCTTATTTAAAATAGTAGAGTGTGTGCAGAAAACCTATACACATGTCTGTATATACTTTAGAACTTACACAGAACTTCTCATAGAATTTGCTGGAGGGAGGAAAGGAACAAGGAAAATGATATACTGATATTGTAACTTAAAAATAATCTAAAAATTATCTCTAAAACAGTTATTAATCATATAATGCAAATGTTATTTCTTATTATGTTTTATTGTCTAGGGAATAATGACAATAAAAAATGGACATATTCAATCCAGTTGCATATTATTCATCAAAAATCATTTCAATCCAAAATTGGTTGAGTCCATAGATGCAAAACCTGGGGAAACAGTGCGGGCTGTACCTACTGCTTAGGGATGTTACATGACTTAGTTAATATAAATAAAGTACTTATCAAAGTGTCTGGCTCATGATAGATACTATCTAAATTGTAGCTATTAATAACATTAGTATTGCTAATTACGATTATGAAAATGATTAATTTATATAACATATATAAAACATGTTTTAGAATGCCTGAACATAACATTTCAACATATCAATATTTTCTTTATAAATAAAACAATTATAATTAAATTAACATTTGCCTCAGAAGAAATGAACAAGCCTTACAAACCTGCCTTCTAGAAATCTGAGAAACACCTTTCTGCTAAAACTGTTTTTCTTTCTGAAACATGTTTTTTAGTTTTAAAAGCTATTTTAAACATAATTTATTTTACTTTTTTTGTGTTGGGATTCAATCTAAGGGCTTTGTGCAAGCTAGGCAAGTTCTCTATCTGAGTGACATCATCATCTGCTAATATATCCTTTTAATTGCAAAACAAATGGCACGTCCAAGGATGCACAATATTTCCATCACGGAAAGTACTAAAGGACTTAGTGCTAGTTAATTGCCAGGCAAGATGGATTTACAGGGGACTAACAAATAATCAAGATGCTATCTAATACAAATAATCTTCAGTGTCCATTTTATAGATAAGGAAATTGAGGTGCCTAAGATAAAATAGCCACTAAAGTAGCAGAGGTTTTATCCAACTCTGTGCCATCTTCCCATGATAATATACTAGATTCAGTGCCTCAAACTGTAATGTGTGATCTTTGGACTCAGTTTTCTTCAAGTAAAGATAAGGGAAAAGGGTGGTAAGTAATAGAATTTGAGCTATGGAACTGAAAAGCAGAAAGATATATAAAACAATACAGTGAGTCCAGTGGAGCCACTCAAGTTAAACTTTATGACCATAGATATACTATGTGTGTGTATGTGTGTGTGTGTGTGTGTGTGTGTGTGTGTGTATTGTTAAAACATTGGACTTTGACTCATGAGTTCTATACTGCATGAGTTCTTATTTTCGTGAGATCTCAAGGGACTTCAGGATCAGAGCTGGCCCCAAAGCTCTCAATTTGTTATGGCTTTGCCAACATTAGATAGTTCTATCTATTTTAGCCCACAAGAGCTACTTGATTTTGCTTACTACCATGGGCGCTATTTATGTCACGTGTTTAATTTATCCTTAGAGATGTGTTCAAAGAGGAGTAGAAAGGGAAGAGAAGAGACTCTTGGCATGTGGAATCATTTGGGGACAAGTGTGATCAAGTCACATTTACTAACTCAGGAAATAACATTACTTACCTGGAAGAAAGAAGTTAAGATAGATAGTAACAGGAACTGATGGAAATCCAATGAAGAGGGTCATTTTAGAGAGGGACTCTCTGAGAAGTGACTGAATATCTGAGCAGGAGAACTATATGCAAATACTCAAGGAATGTTTTGCTTACTTGTATGCTCTGACCTGGAGGAAGGTAAGTCAGAAGTTCAAGAAGGCTTGAAATTAAGGAGTTCTCTGAAAGACTATGAAGCACTCTCTTTTGAATACAACTGTATGGTAAGAAAGATCAAAGCCACAGAAAAAAGGACCAGAAAGAAGGTATAATAAGAAAGTAAGTGGTTGACACCAAGGAGGCTTGCTGTTCTATTTAACTATATTACTGCTTATCATAGTTAGGATTTTACCTCTGTGAACAGACAACATGATCAAGGCACCTCTTAAAGGAACATTTAATTAGGGCTGGCTTACAGGTTCAGAGGTTCAGTCCATTATCATCAAGGTGGGAACATGGCAGCATCCAGGCAGGCACGGTACAGGAGGAGTTGAGAGGTCTACATCTTCATCTGAAGGTTGCAAGGAGGAGACTGGCTTCCAGGCAGCTAGGATAAGGGTCTTATAGCCCAAACCTACAATGACACACCTACTCCAAGAAGGCCACGCTTACTCTAACAAGGCCACACCTCCTAATAGTGCTACTCCTTGAGCCAAGCATATTCAAACCATCACATTGCTTAAGGTGAGATTTCTGCCTGGAACCAAACTCTTACTTTGATTTACTTGCCCCATACTCATCCTTTTATCCTTCTAGATATAATCCATTCTCCACAAAGGTTCCATGGTCTCTCAGATCATGTTAAAGTGATTGGCTCATTTATCCAGTTTCTGTCCTATGTTGAGAATTTCCTCCCTTTGCCTGAATTCCCATCCCTTTTCTTCCTCCTCATTTTCATCTTCTTCATCTCCTCCTCTGCTTCTTCTCTCTCATTTTTTCTAAATATTTTTGAAGACTTGATATAGTCTAAGGAAAATCAAGGAATAAATGTAGACAAGCATTTCCTCTGCCTGAATTCACCATGTCAGAAAAGTGATTCAGTTTCTTATGAGATGCTATTTTAAAGGCCATCAGAGAAAATGAAATCTTCCAATGTTGCTGGCACAGAGAGTATGGTATGATAAATAATTCATTTGGGCTTGGAATCCCCTGAGTTATAGGACTGTCTTTGCTATGCTAATTAAAGAGTCAAAGTTTAAGGATAAAGGGTGGTTGCCAAAAAACCTAGCAACGTAATTAGAAGATTAGAGCTAAAAGGAAACCTTTCATAGAAGTTGCAGAGGCTATAGACTGAATATAATTGTGTGCCCAAAGATTTAACCAACCATACCTGTGTAATGAAGCTTGGTACTGGACATACTAATGCGTTGCAAAGGTGAAATGTCCGGATTCCACAGAGATAGTGTTAGAGGCTTTGTACCATTCCCATCACCAAAACCTTGCCTTATGTATCTCTTCACGTGGTTATTCATTTTTGTCATTTCTAATAAATTGGTAAGTATCCGCATAGCACATAATGAAGCATTAATCCTTAAAAGGATTATGTGATACCTTGACTTTGTAGCTTACCAAGAAGAAGCATAACTTTGTTTTACTTCCATTGAGGGCTAGTGTTTGAACTGGGAGTAGTTTTGTGAGACCCAGCCCTTAACATGTAAGACTGTACACTAACTACCCATATTTAGTGTTCAACCAAACCAAACAACTTTGTCCTTATCTTGTGGTGGTAGCAGTAACTCTATACAGCTAGATTTGGGATGGAATGGATAATCACAGTAAACCCAGTTGGTACCAGACAAATGATATAAGAATATAATAGTATATTATGAAGCATTGGCTTGGTAGCAACAGAGCAAGAACTGAAGATAAATATCAACAGTTTATGAAATGGGGAAGCTTATTCTGGTCTATAACGTATTCTAACCAATGTAATGTCAAGGATCTTTAAATGTGTGAGAGATAAGTAGTGGAAAAAAGTCTGAAACATAGTATGACATGAGAATTACTTGATTGGTCATTGCTGCATTTGAAGGTGGGATAGAAGAAGCTATTAGCTAAGGTATACAGGTAACTTTGAAGCATAGGGAAAGGAATACAGTTCCCTAACACTGTGAGCTCCACTTCAAACTTTTATTAAAATTATATAGACTCTTAAGGAAAATAATACAGATTTATATCTTCTTTGCTGTCCACATTTAGCTACATTGGCCTCTATTGTGTTCTGATAGGATGCAGAATGCTATTTTTGAGACTTGCCTTGTGTCCTTATATATGAACAGTTTTGGAGAAGAATGTATATTCTTTAGTGTTTGGATGGAATGTTCTATATGTCTGTTAGGTCCATTTGGTTTATGATGTCATTAAATTCCAATGTTTCTCTTTTTAGTTTTTGTTCAGATGATCTGGAAACAACTCCAACAAGCTGTCCTCTCACTTCCAAGTGCTTGAGATGGCATACATATGTATGTAAGCACACACTATAGACAGACAGAGACATACATATACAGTGTAAATATATTTTTAGATTTATAATTTTAAATATTTCCAATGAAAACTACAAACTTGGTTATCTTCACTAGTAAATACTATCATATATTCAAAAAATTAATGCCAATTCTTTACAATTTTTTAAGCATCTAGAGATAGAAACCTACTTCTATTAATTTTATAGATTCAATGTAATGTTGATACATGTATCTGTCAAAGACATAACAAGGAGACTAGAAATCAATATTCTTTATAAGTATTGGTGTGAACCTCTGTTGTGTAACAGTTTCCTCAGAGATTGAAACATTCCCTCCTGTAGGGAAGCTCTTTAAACAGGAAGGTAAATAATTCAAAATAGCTTCAGGAAATCCCTAAAACTGACCAGATTCACTAAGCCCTTCTCTGCCAGAGTAAGCAGAGCCAAGCTTCACAGAAGACTCTCAGAGGAGTGAAGCTGCCAAGAAGTTTCAGGCAAGTTGACCTACAAAGAAAACTCTGGACCAGACCAGCTTACTAGAAGAAGTAGAAAGCAGCTAGTCTTCCTAGAACAGGTATAAACCAAGTGAGCCATCTGGAAGGGGCAACTGACAACCTGTTGAGCTGCCTGCAGACTGTGGAGTGTGCTCCAAGTTCCCAGCTTTGTTAGTTGTCATACACATTGGAGTAGACATTGTGATATAGCTGTCTTGCAGTCATTTCTGCTCCTCTAAGTAACCCCAATAAAACTCATTGGTTCACCAAGTTAGATTTTGGTGGTATCTGTACTTTGGTCTGTCTTTGTTTCAATGTCTGGGATGAATTGATATGTGTATTGCATCTCCCCTGGAAAAGTTCTGTCACACAATAACATCTTCATCAAAACACCAGCAAAACAGGGAAATCCAACACCTTCACACAGATTCAGTAAAATCAGCAATGCAGAAAAAAAGAAACTCAGCAAAACAAATCCATTATCACTTGAGTATTCCTATATACTATGACAAGAGGGATTTATCTTAGCAACATAATGCTGGGTCAACATAACAAAGTCAATGCAATATAACATGATAGTAGGATATAAGACAAAAAATCACATGAAACTCAAATGACAGGTAAAAAGGATTTGACAAAGCATAACACACATTCATAGTTAAAAATTTCAAGAGATTTATCAAATTCTGAAATTTTCTGAAGAACTTCTGTTTTAAAACCTATAGCTAAGGTACCTCTTCCTCGTCCACCTTCATCCTTTTGGAACTCAACTTTGTGGCATGAACCCAAGGTCCCCAAGCCTTTCATCTATATCTTCTAGCCAGTCAACACGCCCTTGTGACTCTGCGAAACTGTAGAACAGCTCTCTACTAGGATACCACAATTGCTACCACAATTGGCTGGGAACCAGGTAAACACCTGTGACATTCTTCTTCTCTGCTCCATTCTGGCCTGAAATGCCCATTCCAGCACAACATATATACTAGAGAAAAGATAGTATCTTTAACAAATGGTTCTGTTTGTTGCTTAATAATCAGACTGTATAGCTGCACATAGAAGAATGAAAATAGATCCATATCTACTATCCTGAGAAAAACTGAACTCCAAATAAACTAACAACCATAACATAAGACCAGATACCCTGAATCTGATAGAGGAGAATGTCAGGAATAGGTTTGAACTCATCGGTACAGAAAAGGACTTACTAAACAGGATCCAATTGTGCAGGCGTTAAGAACAACAATTAATAAATGGGACTTCATGTATCCACAAAGCTCTGTATAGCAAAGAACACCATCATTCAAGCAAAGCATCAGCCTACAGAATTGGGGAAAACATTACCAATTATATATCTGACAGAGGGTTAGTATTTAGACTGTATAAAGAATAAAATAAGAAAATAAAAACACAACCTGAAAATCAAGAAATCAAATTAACCCAATTAAAAATAGGATCTAGATCTAAACAGAGATTTCTCAAAAAATGAAAAAAATGACTAGGAACCACTTAAAGGAATGTTCAACATCCTTAGTTATCAAGGAAACATGAAGTAAAACTACTTTGAGATTTCATATTACTCCAGTCAGAATGGCCAAGATTTATAAATGACATCAGGTGCTAGCAAGGATGGGGAGAAAGAGGGTAGTTATTCCTTGCTAGCGAAGGTGTATACAGTTAAAGCCACAATGTAAGTCATCATGCAGGAACAAAAACTGAAAATAAATTTACTACAATATCCAATTATGTAACTCATGGGCACATACCTAAAGGATTCTACCACTTATTACAGAGTTACTTCCCATTCATTTTAATTGCGGCTCAGTTCATAATAGCTTGAACTGGAAACATTCTCATATAATGACAGTATACTACATTTATAATGAAATATTATTCAAATGCTAAAAAAAATGGAGTTAGAAAATTTGCATATAAAGGGTGCATCTAGAAACAATAATAATGAATAAGGTAACCTAGATTCCAAAAGACAATTAGTGCATGTTTTCTCTTATATGTGAATGTTAGCTTTTAAGTGTTTTATATGTGTGCTATAATCTGAATAACCACAGATGTTATGTTAGGTATCTAATAATGTACTAGTGAGTAGGAGAGAATATCCCAAGAAAGGAGCAATAGAATACAGTTTTGTTGGGAACTAGAGAGAAAACTTGAGTCAGAAGATTAAGTGGAGAGGAGGATGAGAAAGCAAGATAAAGGAGGAACTATAGGGAGTGCTAACTAATACTAATGGTCTCATGAAAAACCATATGGAAACTTATGACTATAAAAGTTTCCTAAAATTTATATACACATAAAATGAATTTAAATGGAGACATCCTATAATGGGGCAGACAATCCCATCCAGACATCTTATGCCACCAAGAAAAACCCCCAGTGCCAGGAATGGTTTGAGTCATCAGACAAAGAGGTCTCATAGAATGACCCTCCAAAATCACAAGCTTTTGCAAGGATTGTTGGTTGCTTTCTACAGGCTGATTATAGGGCAGTATTGCTGATGTCAACATTTACATATGTTATCAAACATGGAGAATTTGAGCTGGTACCTAAGTGGAGACTTCACACCAACTAGATAGCATTCATAGTGCTGGAAGATACTCTGCACAGTATAGGAAGAGAAAAGTAACCATCAAAGCCACTCAGATAAAAACTCTGTGACTTACAATAGCAAGACATACTGGTGCAATAGTGGTATCAATGTTATGGGAGTAATCAACCATGATTTAAAGTTAGATTAAAGTCTCATCTATGAGATGAAACCGATACATGACACTACTAAAGTGGTCAACAACCTGAGACTAGATAGATCATGGGTGTATAAGAAAATCTAATATTATTTTGCTAAAAGAACATAGCAATAAAATGGCTCCTAATGACATATTGCTGTATCCATATATCAGGGTCTCACTCAACCCTCATTACAGAAGCTTTTTCTTGTAGTAATGGTAATTAACATCAATTTGGGAAAGAATGACATCTTTATGTCCAGATTTCTGATTTTCTGAACAAAGCATAATTTTTGATTTATTTAAATCCTTACTTTCAGCAATATTTTAGATCCATGTGTAAAGTTTAACGAGTATTTTTCAACTTTGTCACAAAGAAAGTACTTAATATTTTATCTTATTGTTAAATGTATTTTTATATTTTAAGTTACTATATATGATTGATAACATATAGACAATCAAATGTTAAAGTATGACCTTTATATTTTGCATTCTAGATGAACACATTTATGGGCCAGTAGTTTTTCTGTTTTGTGTCTTGAAATCTGTGAACAAAAAGAAAGTTATTTTGGTTTGGATAGCTTTTATAATTTTATTTTTATACTATTGCACTGATCAAAATTTCTAGACCATGTTATCTAATGATGATATCAAATTTTTTATTTTTTCCTTGTCTTATGGGAAAAATGATCACCTTCACCATTAATGATGATATTAGCTGTAGATTTATTTAATGGCTTTTTCATACAACATATTTTGATCACGTTCTTTCCTTTTTGCTCAACTGCTCCAAGATCCTTCCCACATCCCTATTTATCCAACTTCACATTTTTTCTTTCTCTAAGGGAAAAAACAGTAAATCAAACCAAGCAAGTATATATATGCTCATTCTCTAAACAACTTTAAGTATGGAAAGCATGAAAGAGAGAGGAATGGAATTTATTGGTCTTGGATAATAATAATAATAATAATAATAATAATAATAATAATAATAATAAATTCATGAGGAAAGGAAGCCCAGGGTTGTGAGAAAATGTGACTAAGGACTGAAAATGGCAAATGGCTCAACAGAGCGCTTAAGAAACAAAAGAAAATCTAAGGATTGCAGCTAATTTTGTTTCACTGGTTGAGGAACTAGTAATTTATTTGGATTTCCTAATATATAACTGCTTTTAAGCATAAAGCTGTTCTTTCTTTTTTTTCTTTTAAGAGTAGCTTTATTTAGTTTAGGTGAAAACTATCCATTAGATTTAGCAAAAACAAAACAAAAACAAAAACAAAAAGGAACCACCAAACAAAAAAACCCAGAGCAACAACAAAAAATGGTCAAAGTTAGTGATCTTTGAACTAGATCTCAGCTTATTGTGAAAGTTTTTTCTTCATCTAGTTGTCTAAGGTTAGAATATAATCTGTTAAACATAAAATAATTAAATTTTTTGCTTAATACATTCTAATAGTAATTACATTCCTGTTGACAAATTGATAACTTTTTACTGATTGGTACTCTCTAGCCAAAGGTTGGTAAACTCTCAGTGGTCTTTGTGAGTACAGAGTATCAATGGGAAGAGCTGAAGTTATGAATAAGGTTGGTAAGCTTATCTATTTTTTTAAATTGTGCATAAAATTTTATCTAGAAACTTATTTCTAGTAATTTATGTTGACAGAAAAATGTATGTACTGTGGGATATCTATCACAGTATTATATCCAATGGTGAATTATGAGAAACATGTCAAAATTAAATACAAAAGTAATAAATTATGAAATTACTTGTAGACATTTCTATAATAATAAAATGCTAATTTTGGGCCAAAACTTTAGAAGCCAATGTTATCATCTTATAATTTCACATTATAAATATGATTAAAATAAATTAAATCACTTTGTAAAGATATTATGCCATTGGAAATTATTTCTGACAGATCAACTCTTACAGTTTTATATGCCATTAATTTTTCTCCTTTGGAATGACAAAGGAAAGTTGACTTCAGTCAAAATAGCACACAACCTAATCTCATAAATCACACATTTAATGTTACTTGTTTTCAATAGGTTTTGAAAACCTTACTACTGTCACACTCAACTAGAAATAAGTTGACAACTCCTGACTAAATTCAGAGAAAATAAATATTAGTCTTCTAAAATATACAGGACTCACCTTCCTAATGTGACCATAAAATTCAAATACCTCCAATGTTCTCCCTTGAAGATATGTTAGCTACACTCTGAGCAAAGTGCAACATTCCTTTGTGTTTCCCAAGGCCATTACACTGAGATTCATCACATACCTATAACACTTGTTGAAGTTACTCCTTAAATATTTCTATTTGACCAGCATGAAATATCCTTCCTTATCTTTTTTGATAACTTTTGGTTGAAAGTTGATTTTATTCGATATTAGAATAGCTACTCCAGATTGTTTCTTGGGACCATTTACTTAGAAAATTGTTTTCCAAACATTTAATCTGAGTTCATGTCTGTCTTTGTAACTGAAGTGTGATTCATGTACACAGCAAAATGCTGGGTCCTGTCTATGTATCCAGTCTGTTAATCTATGGCTTTTTATTGGGGAATTGAGTCCATTGATGTTAAGAGATATTAAGGAAAAGTGATTGTTGCTTCCTATGATTTTTGATGTTATTTTTATGTTTGTGTGGCTATCTTCCTTTGGGTTTATTGAAAGAAGATTACTTTCATGTTTTTTCTAGAGTGTAGTTTCCCTCCTTGTGTTGGTGTTTTCCATATTTTATCCTTTGTGTGGCTGGATTTGTGGAAACATATTGTGTAAATTTGGTTTTGTCATGGAATATCTTGTTTTCTCCGGCTATGGTAATTGAGAGTTTTGCTGGGTATAGTAGCTTGGATTGGCATTTGTGTTCTCTTAGGATCTGTATGACATCTGCCCAGGATCATCTAGCTTTCATAGTCTCTGGTGAGAAGTCTGGTGTAATTCTGATAGCTCTGCCTTTATATGTTTCGTGACCTTTTCCCCTTACTGCTTTTAATATTCTTTCTTGTTCTGTGCATTTGGTTTGATTATTATGTGACGGGAGGAATTTCTTTTCTGGTCCAGTCTATATGGAGTTCTGTAGGCTTCCTGTATGTTCATGGGCATCTCTTTCTTTAGGTTAGGAAAGTTTTCTTCTATAATTTTGTTGAAGACACTTACTGGCACTTTAATTTGGGGATCTTTGCTCTCTTCTATACCTATTATCATTAGGTTCAGTCTTCTCATTGTATCCTGGATTTCCTGGATGTTTTGGGATAGGAGCTTTTTGCATTTTACATTTTCTTTGACTGTTGTGTCAATGTTTTCTACGGTATCTTCCGCACCTGAGATTCTCTCTTCTATCTCTTGTATTCTGTTGGTGATGCTTGCATTTATGACTCCTAATCTCTTTCCTAGGTTTTCAATCCCCTTGGTTGTCTCCCGTTGTGATTTCTTTATTTTTTCTGTTTCCATTTTTAGATCCTGGATGGTTTTGTTCAATTCCTTCACCTGTTTGGTTGTGTTTTCCTGTAATTCTTTAACGGACTTTTGTGTTTCCTCTGTAAGGGCTTCAAGCTGTTTCCCTGTGTTCTCCTGTATTTCCTTAAGGGAGTTTTTTACGACCTTTTTAAAGTCCTCTATCATCATCATGAGAAGTGAGTTTAGATCCGAATCTTGTTTTTCAGGTGTGATGGTGTATCCAGGATTTGCTATGGTAGGAGAATTAGGTTCTGATGATGCTGGATAACCTTGGTTTCTGTTGCTTATGTTCTTTTGCCTGCCTCCTGCCATCTGGTTATCTCTAGTGCTACCTGCCCTCCCTTTATCTGACTGGAGCCTGTCTTTCCTGTGATCCTGGTTGTGTGAGAACTCCTCAGAGACTAACTGTCTCTGGGATCCTGTGATTCTGGGATCCTGTGATCCTGAGATTAAGCTCCTGGGAGCCTGTAATCCTTTGATCCTGGGTGTGTTAGAGCGCCTGGGAATAGAGCTTCCTCTGGGTGTTGTGGGACTGGCTGAGGAGTTCACACCCAAGGTCTGCTCAGGGTGCCGGCCCAGACCAGAAAGCAAAGCTGTCCTTTCTATGGGCATGATTCGTGTATATATATATTCAAGTTGTTAAAACACTGACTGCTTCTACCTGGCAAATTCTTCATGGACATAGTTTTTGTTATGGTGTCCCTAGGTAGATGATGGCTGCTAACATTTAATATACTTAGGCCAAATAATATCTTTGTCTTACTACTACTACTACTATTATTATTATTATTATTATTATTATTATTATTATTATTATTATTACTGCCGCTGTTGTTGTTACATGTAAAATGTAGACTATTTTTCAAGTTTAACTGGGTTTTTGGAGAAAAGATAATATATGACTCCTTTGTCTTAGGATAAGCATCTCTTGATTGAAAACTAAAGGCCCTTTTATATTTAAGGTGGGATGTTCACAGAGCTGGAAATTCTAGAAAAACTATGCAAGCATGAGGTCTCCATATCTTTAATTTTTAGCTATTATTTTGTTCATTTTGTACCTGTTCCTTTTTGCTTCATAAAATTCTGTAAGTATATTTGGAAAATGGCTCTAGGCTTTTAATGTACTTTATGAAGAAGGGAATAAATGCCTTTTTCTTTAATACCATACTGTTCCAAGTTATAACATTTTCTAGCATTATCCAAGACCAATGAATTCCATTTCTGTCTCTTTCTGTTTTCTATATTTAAAGTTGTTCAGAGGATGAGCGTTCCATTCCATTTTGGAAGACCCATTTTTTTTTTAATATGCCAAAGTTCATTCCCCCATGGCATTGTAATGAACACTGGCTTAGGGCTAAACTCTTTGAACCTCATTTTACTAATCTGTAAATGAATAAGGTTGAAAAATGTTTCCAAAACCACAATCTCTGAAATTTTATTTGTGACATTAAATGATTCACAAATCATTTGCATATTCATTCAGTCATCAAGTATTTGCTGAGCATAAACCATGCATCAAACACTAGACCAAGTAAGGGTATAATAGGCTAGCAGATAAAAGAAAAAAAAATGATCTCAGTTTTTACAAATCTCAAATAGGGCTACTTTTCATGTCATAGACCTTTTCTTTAGGGCATGAGGTGCAATTGATGGGTTTATTTTGGATAAAGATTCAGGTTTTATTTGCATTTAGAAAGTCAGGTCTGCTTTTGTGGAAATTAATGAAGAGCACTTACAAGGTTTTCAAACAGAGAGAGAAGGGTTTGAAGTAAGGAGATGCAGGAGCAGATCAAGTGTTCATCAAGGTAAAAGAGTAAAATTTGAGGGCCTGTTGAGTGTTTGATATTGTAACCAGTGTAGAGCATGCAAAATAATATTAGGTTTAACCTCTCCTAGCATAGTTTGAGAAGAGAGTGTATACTTCCTTTAGAAAGCTCCAAATACATATACCTTCACCCTCACTGAGATGAGGAAGATGATGGTGTGGAGTTCATTATGATTAATTCCTCAATATAGATGCAAATCTTTACAAGAGTGAAAGAAAAGAAAGAAATGTTCCCTATCTAAAGTAGTTAAATAAAACTTCACATAAAGGGCATGAATTCTGAAATCAAAACATTTATACATAAAAAAAGAAATATAAATCAACCCTTTCTTAAAGACCAAGCACCAGCAATTGACTGCCTATGGAAGACTCAATTTCGCTTTAAAAAAAAAACATAGGTTGATGCAGTAAAGATAGTGACACACAACTGTAATTCTAGCAGTTAGATAACTTACACAGGAGGAGCACAGACTCATAAAATGTCTTGGATAGATAGTGAAACCTTGTGTCACCAAAGTCAAGGATGAGTGAAAGAAATGAAGAAAAAAAAAAGAAAGAAGGAAAGGAAGAAAAAGAATGAAAATAAAAACAGGCTAAAAGTAAAAGTGAAAAAAAATCAAAAAAGATATTTTATGATAATGAAAACTGTAGATGCAAGGCAACTATACTTATAGATTTTTTAAAAAATTACATTTTAACTAAAAATACCTTGGCAAAGATGAAGATAGTCCTTACAGAACAATAAAGCTGTCAGTGTAATACTATAAACATGTATTACTCAACCACAAAAATACATAAACAAATATGTACAGATGTGAAGACAAGCAAACATTGAACTTTATAGAACCCAAGACTACCAGCCCACAGGTGGTACCACCCACAAGGGGCCTTCCCTCCTTGATCACTAATTGAGAAAATGCCTTATAGCTGGATCTCATGTAGACATTTTCTCAACTGAAACTCCTTTCTCTGTGATAACTCCACAACCAGCCAGTACAGCTGGTCTGAGCCACCTAGACTCCTTCCAAGTGCCACTTATTTGAGCTTTGTGCTGGAACTGCCTGAGTCATAGATTCAACCACCTTTTTGCCTGGCATGAACTACTCATCACACTCCACTGCCTTTCCTAGGTTGTCTATTTCCCAAACATTTATACAAACCACTTATCTGCCACTTCTGTTCCACTGCTCCAGCATACAGAAGGCCCTGAAACCACAGTGACTTCTGCAGAGTAAGAAACCATTACACATATCTAAGAACTGGAACGGCATTCACAAACCTCGTCCAATTAACTCAGGGTGAGGAAGATTCTCATCCCTAGGGCAGCCAATGTTTTATTTCCTAGAATGTCATAGCTAATGGCTTCCTCAGAGATTATTGTATTATGACGAATTTGCTGCAGAGAATTAGTAGATTTTCCTAGATGTCTCTACTAATTAGTAAAAACTGGGATTAGGTACAGTTTCTTAAGCCCCAGGTCTGCCTTCTTTTCATTATATTAAGCTCTCAAGAGAATATTGTTCTGATCCCTGTTGCTACATCCTAGAAAAAAAAATTTGGTCACATGTGGCTATTTTTCAGGAAATTGAAGATGTGAAGATAAGGGAGATTTAGAGACCTGTTACAGTGATTAATCAGCTACTGAGAATTACAAAATAAATAAGTAACACATGAGGCTCACAGAGTGCCCAAGAGCATAGCAGCAGTATTTTTACTGAACCTGTTGTGTTTATGAAATTCATTTTTAACTCTTTTTTGTTTGAATGAATGGTCTCAAGAATATGTTTAAAAGCCATTTTTATTTTTTGAAGTTAAACTATAAGTACAACTTTTCCTCCTTCCCTTCCTCTTTGTTTAAGGTGGAGGTCTAGAAAGCTTTACCCATTCTCTGTTAGCATGTCAATGGGTGTTGTCCTTGTTCTTGTCCAAACTTAAATTTTAATTACTAGAAACATAGCATGTATTTACTGAGAGCTATGAAATTATACATAGTAGTGTAATATGTAAATGATGTTCAATACATTCAGCTCCTCAAATATTTATTATTTCTTTGTGATGAAAAGTGTCAAAATCTTAGTTTTTAAAGAACTTCACAACCTATTATTATAATTCAGTTTCGTTACTGTGCAATATTGCACCTCAGCTTCATTCTCCCGTCTAACTATAATGGTAATAAATGTTTTCCCCAACTCTACTCTCTATAGCCTCTAATTATACCGTTTTCTTCCATTGTTTTGTTCCATTTCCTTTGTTTCCTCCTTTCCTACCCTCTCCTTTCCTAAAAATGAAACAGAACTGTATCTTAAACTTCACTGGCTCTACGCTTGTTTCTTTATGTTGAAACACTGTACTTGGTTTTAGCAGGTTGATTTTGCATCCTATGTTCTTGCTGAATTAACATTGATTTAGTTTTAGACTTCTTGGGAAATTCCATGCAGATAATCATATCATCTTCATAAAGGAAAGCATTTATTTCTTCTGGTACATAAACCCTTATTTTTTTGCTTTTTTGCATTGAATAACACTCCATTTATTGCTTAAAAGGCAGTTATTTTTCATCATTTATGGTAATGTTAGCTTCAGGTAGTTTTCAAATGTTCTTTATGCTGAGGAAATTCCCTTCTGCTCCTTTTTTTTTTCTATGAGAAATTATCGTGAATGAATGTTGAATTTAATCCAATTGCTTTCCTGAATAGGTTGTTATTACCATGCATTTTTCTTTTGTACGCTGTTAATATGTGAATAGCACAGATTTTCAGACTTGAACCAGACTTGTGTCTCTAGAGTAAGTGCTATTTGGTTATGGTATATAATTATATATATATATATACATATATATATATATATGTATATATATATATATGTTTGGGTTCCATTCTTAGTATTTTGTTAAGGATTTTTGCACCAATGTCTATGAGGTATGCTGTCAGTAGCTTTTAATTTTATGCTATCTTTGGTTTGAGTAATAGGGTAATAGTAGTTTCAGAATTCTCACCACTATTTTCTCCTCAAGAGATTGTGAAGGAGTTAATTGGTGTTTAAATGGTAAACTGAATTATCTGGTGAAAACTGTTGTGGTCTGGAGCTGTCTTGTGAGAAGCTTAAAACCAGGAAATCAGTGCAAGGAATAGATTCCCTCTTTTCAAGTTTTTAGTCAGTAGAGTATCATTAACCTACTCCTAAACATTACAGGCCATTGTTATTACTTTTAGTTATCCTCCAGAACTTTATAGTAAGACCCAGTTGTTAACAGTGCCACATACTTGAGTCATGGAACATTGACAAATCAAGTTGGTACTGACATGGAAGCTCCATTCCTACTTGGTAGCTTTGCTAGTTTTGGAAGGTTACATGCATGCTGTCAAGGGAGAAAAGTAATCAGAACTCTTACTGAGCTGTGAACTCTATGATCTACAGTAATGAACAGGTTGTCAAGATACGTGTACTGGGACAACGGTGGCATAAATTTTATGGAAGTAACCAACCACACTCTGGTTAATGTCTACTCCATAAGACTGAACTCACACCTGGTATCATTCACTGGGCCAAACACCTGTGCCTGCCTAGGTCATAGATTCTAGGGGAGAACCTAATAATACTATTTACTATTTTGCTAAATGAACATACAATTACACTTCCCCCTAAGTTATTGTCTTTTTCCCCATAGATTGGTGCATCTCACCGCCCTCATCTGAGAAGCTTCTTTGTTTTTCTTTTGTTTTTCTTTTTTTGTAAATATACATACTTAAAGGTTTTTCATGTTTTAGGAATATATATTATGGTAATTCGAGTACCTAATATCTGGTATTTTTTCTCTTTCTTTTTCTTTTTGTATTGGTTATTTTATGTATTTACATTTCAAATGTTATCTCCTTTCCAGGTTTCCCCTCCGGAACCCCCCTTTCCCATCCCCCCTCCGCCTACTTCTATGAGGATGTTCCCCTACCAACCCACCCACTCCCACTGCACCGTCCTGGCATTCCCCTACACTGGGGCACCAAGCCTTCACAGGACCAATGGCCTCCCCTCCTATTGATGCCTGACAAGACCATCCTCTGCTATATATGTGACTGGAGCCTAGAAATTAATACAGAGATCCACCACTGATCAATATGTAGAGAATAAGACTGTGGATAGTAAGTTCAAAATAAGCCACCCTTAATACTCAGAGATCATCTCAGAAGAGAGGGTTGAAAGACTGCAAAAACTAGAGGTAGGAAACAGCTGCAGCAAAATAGTATCTGCAAACATAACAGTGATGCTGCACATATGAAATCCCAGAATCTATGACTACATGCAAAAGATCAAGCCAGCCAACATTGCACAGAGGATGGCTCCATCAGGTTCCACTGCTAGCTTAGAAGCTATAAGCAACTGATGGAGTCTGGGAGAGGGATAATCAGTTTTATTCAAGAGTATGTTCCCTGAAATGGCACATAATGCTCCAGTAGATGATTCCACACCCATGAACAATAGGTAGCACTAAGCGCATTCAGTCTTTAAAGCTCATATGAAGTTAGGAGGGAAAGTGGCAAAGGAGTTAGGGGAAGAATAGGAGGGGAGAAGATGGGAGATTTTAATCTAAATACACTATGTACATCTATGAAGTTCTTAGATCAGAATATTTTTTTAAATTATGTTAAATGTTACATTATTGAAATCTCTATTCCGTATTGAGTCATGACTGTTTTATTTGCACTTTATTTGTATAATTTCCTCTGTTTACTTACTTTGTGTTTGTGTTATTTTTATTTATTCTAAGGTTTGAAGTCATTGATTACATACTCTACTTTCTTACATGTATAAGTGTATAGTGGTGCATTTTATCTTCTTGGTGTTATTTTAAGTATGTCCTCAATATTTTGATATGTTTTATCTGCATTTACATTCAGTGCAACATACTTTTAAAAATTAACTTAATGATCCATGGATTACAATTTGAGCTGTCCATATGATTCTTGGTGTTAGACTATCAGATAGAGCATTATCTACCTACCAGGAACCATATCCGTAAAGAAAATTGACTCTTCTTCTTCCAGAAGCCATCAACTGTCCTGTTTTTCACTTATGGGTGGGGGGTAATGAAATCATTCTTACTCCATGTTAGAATATAAACTGGCTTGACCATTTTTAGACCTTGTGTAGATAACTACATAGACAACTACAGCTGTTGAAGTTCATGACTGCAGCAGTCCCATATGCCCGTAAGACATTGTTTTGCTTGGATGATCCCTGACCTCTGGTTCTTACAGTCTTCTTGCCCCTTTTCTGTGGTGGTCCTTGAGCCTCTGGATGGACACAAGATATAGATGTTCAATTTGTGCTCATGTACTTCATAGTTACTTACTTCCTGCACTTTGACAAGTTGTGAGTTTTTGCATTAACCCCCCTTCATAGCATACAAATTGTTCTGATGACGCCTGAGAGTTGCACTATAGTATGAATATAGAGAGAAATTTAGAGGGCAGTTTTATACTATTTCCATTTAGCAAAATAATGGTAATATACTCAGCCCCGAGCCTCCAATTATGGGTTTGTGGCCAGATTGTCAGTATTAGACATGGGTTTCCTCTTGTTAAGTGGGCCTTAAATCTAACCAGGAAACAGTTGATTGTACCTGTAATACTTATGCCACCATTGCACCCATGGGCATGCCTTGCCATGGCAGTCATTTTTGCATTTTATAGGGTTTGCAACTGGGTAAAACCGATTGTGACATTTTTCTCCCAGCGGCCTCATAGTACCTTCAGTATGTGAGAAGTATTCAGCTGGAGGAAAGTTCCTGGTCAGTACTCACCTAATTTCTTCATGTCCTATGACCAGGGTCTGTTGTGTGTGAGCAATACTGTCAGATTCTGCTGGGCAATCAACAGCAATAGCAATGGCAATTAGTTTGCACTGTTTTAGGGATCTCTGGGACACCTGTGACTAACAATGTGAAAGGAAGTGTTGTACATCTAGCTCTGGGTTTTTTATTTGGCAAACTATGGCTTCTGGGATGGCCATAATCCCTTGTGTAGGGCAACTCCAATTATATGCTTTTATATGAAATATATATATAATAAATTGTAGTTTCATATGGCTTTTCAAAGGGCCTGAGAGTTAGTTATCCCTTTCCTAACCTCTTCCTCTGTTCTGCCCTTCCTCTCCCTACTTAAATCTCCCTCTTCATTATTCCCCTCTCCCATTCATATCACCTGTCCAGCCTTTTTTAAGATACTTCTTTTCCCCAGCCACCAGTGGTTCTTCTCTAGTTTTCTGAATTCTACAGCTACTCCAAATGAAATAGAGAAATCTAATGATTTGATTCTAAGCTCCACATAGGAGTGAGGTTGCCACTTTCTGGGTCTGGTTCACCTCATTCAGCTCCATCCATTTAAGCTCCATCCATTTACCTACAAATTTAAATTTTCTTTACAAATGAAAAAAAAAATTCCATTGCATATACATTTCACATTGTCATTATCCACTCAGTTAGTAGACTCAGACTGTTTTCTTGTTCTAGCTGTTGTGAATAGAACGGTGATGAATTTCTGTAGGAGGATGTACAGTCCTTTGGGTATGTGCCCAATGTTATAGCTGTGTCATATAGTAGATCCATTTCTAGGCTTTTTGAGGAGTTCCTACACCAATTTCCAGAGTGGCTGCAGTATACCACATGAGAGCTCCCCTTTCTCCACATCCTCCCCAGCATGTGCTGTCACCTCCTTTCTTAAACTCAGCCATTCTGATTGGAGTAAGATGAAATCCCCAGGTAGTTTTAATTTGCATTTCCTTGACAGCTAAAATGGTGGACAAGTTTTAAAATATTGTGTAGCCAGTTGTACTTCTTTGTCTGAGATAGGGAGGTTCCAAAGGGGAGATCTGGAAAGGGGGAAACATTTGAAATGTAAATAAAGTAGCAATAAAATAAAATATTGTGTAGCCTGTTGTACTTCTTTGCCTGAGAATTCTCTGTTCACTTCCACAGTCCACATTTTAGTTAGATTACTTGTCTTCATGGTGTTTAGTTTTCTTGAGATCCTCATATATTTTAGACCCTGATCCTCTGTCAGATGTATATATGGCCAAGGATTTTTTTCCTTCCCATTCTGTAGGCTGTCTCTTCAGCTAATTAAAATAGTATCCTTTGCAGTACAAAACAATTTAATTTCATAAATTCACATTTGTCAATTGTTAGTCTTATTTCCTGGGCTACCAGAATCCCATTCAGAAAGCACTTACTCAGTATATAATGTGAAGTATACACTCTACTCTTTCTTCTAGAAGTTTCAGAGACTCAAGTCTAACATTAAGATCTTTGATCCATTTGGAGTTGATTTTTGTTCAAGGTGGGAAAGGAAAATCGAGTTTCTTTCTACTCCATATAGAAACCCAGTTTTCCAACACCACTTGTTAAGAATGATGCTGTCTTTTCTCCAATGTATGTTTTTGACACCTCTGTCATAAAGCAGGTAGCTGTAGGTGTACAGACTTACTTTTTGGTCCATGACTAATTTCCACCTATCAATATGTCTATGTTTATGTCAGTACAATGTTGTTTTTAATGCTATGCTTCTGTAGTAGAACTTAAAGTCAGATATGTTGATTCCACTAGCAGGGTTTTTATTTTCCAGGATTGTTTTGGCTAACTGGAGTCTTGTTGTGCTTCTGCATCATTTCCCCTCAATTTTATTGAAGAATAGCATTTTTATTGAATCTGTACACTGCTTTCAGTCAGATGGTCATTTTCAAAATATTAATCCTACCAATCCATGAGAATAAGAAGTCTTTTCATCTCCTGATATCTTCTTCAATTTCTTTCTTCAGTATTTCAAAGTTTTCATTGTCTAGTTCTTTCCCTTCCTTGGTTAGGTTTATTTCTTTAGGTTACTGTGAAAGGGATTATTTTCCTGATTTTTTTCCATGTTTGTTTATGATATAAAGGCAGCTACTGATTTTTTGTATTTTAATTTTGTATTCTGATGCTTTGATGAATTTATTTATCAGGTCTGGTGGAAATATTAGGATGTTTTATATAGGAAATCATATAATATGTAAATAAGGATTCTTTGACTTCTTTCATATATGTATTCCTTTTACTTCCTTCTCTTGTCTTATTGTTCTAGCTAAGACTTCAAGCATGGTATTGAACATGAGAATAGAGAATGAACATCTTTGCCTCAGTCTTGGTTTTAGTGGAAACATTGCAAGTTTTTCTCCATTTAGTATCATTATCTCAATATATTTTTAAATTTCTGTTTATATTTTTCCTTAATACATGGATTTAGAAGTATGTCATTTAGTATTCAGCATTCTGTAACACTATTGTTTAATCCTCCTTTGTTTACAAACCTATGTTTTTCTAGTGGGTTGATACTTTTGCTATCATGCATCTCTCTCTATCCTTGGTAAATTGATATATCTGAAGTTTAACCTGTATATTAACACGACCACTCTTACTGTTCTTTTTTAATGTTAATATGATGCATGTTATTCTTTTCTTCTACTTTTTCTTTCTTTTTTTATTAATCACTTTATTCATTTACATTTCAAATGATATTTCCCTTCCTGGTTGCCCCTCCACAAATTCCCCATCCCATCCTTCTTTCCTACCTCCTTTTGTTGCTATGAGAGTGCTCCTCCATCCACTCACCCACTCCCTCCTCACCAATCTAGCATCCCCCTACACTGGAGCATCAAGCTCCCTTACCCCCAAACCCCCCGCCCCTGCATTGATGTCAGACAAGGCCATCCTCTGCTACATATGTATCTGGAGTTCTGGCTCCCTCCATGTGCACTCTTTGGTTGGTGGTTTAGTCCTTGGGACCTCTGGGTGGTCGGTTAGTTGATATTGTTGTTCTTCCTATGGGGTTGCAAACCCCTTCAGCTCCTTTAGTCCTTCCCCTAGCTCTTCCATTGGGGTCCCAGGGCTCAGCCCGATGGTTGGCTGTGAGTATCTGCATCTGTGTTGGTCAGGTGCTGGTAGAACCTCTCAGGGAACAGCCATACCAGGCTCCCATTAGCAAGTGCTTCTCAGCATCAGCAATAGTGTCTGAGTTTGATTGTATGAATATATTTGTAGCTAGCCTATGATTAAGTTATATTTTTTATTCCAGGTTTCCAGTCTTTTAATTGCTATACTTAGATTATTTAATGCAATTTTGATTTTGATATATTAGGATTGCTTTCTGCTTGACTTTTTTTTCTGCTTTCCATCTTTGTATTCTCTTTTCTCTACTTTAGTATAGCTTACTTTAGTATTAATTTAGAGTCACACCAGGAAATGTTATACATTTTGCTTCAAAAATTGAAAATAGTAAGAACACTAAATGTGAAGAAAAAATAACGTATTTATCAATTTTTTGCTTTTTTTCTTGTTTTTGTCCTTCCTGGAGTTTAATTATTCTTTCTTTTATTGCTTTTCTGCCATTTAAAAAACATTATTTAGGTTTGGGAATGATTTAATTTCTCCAACAATTATGAAGTATGTTTTCACTAGGTATAATAATACGGGTTGGAACTTTTATTGGTATTAAAACCTTCTGTAGTAATTGCCAGTGTGAAGGTCTAGAAATCAGATTTTTTTTCCCCCTTTGGATAAATCTCTTTTGGATTTCTCCAACTGTAAGTGTCTTTCTATTCATTAACTACGAGTCCAGAATATTGAACTACTGTATTTCCTTGAAGAGGCTTCTGAACAGTCCTTATTCTGTATTCTACCCTTCTATCATACCTACAGAATAACAAGCACATTGTAAACTGCCATGTCTCATGAGACAAGGGTTTATATAATAAAGCAATGTATCATCAATGTTTTTGGAAATGTGCCTCTGGATGTGGACCCAAGCTCATAATTATTGGACATCAAGTTATCTCTGATACATTGTTTGTGACATATGCAAATTTCAAAGGATAAAGGAAAGGAAATATATATAAAAATTTTATACTTTACAAGGCTACAAATTATAACAGCAATAAATGTATTTAAGAAAACTTACGTTAAAAAAAGAAAAGAAAACTTCTGTAGTACCGGGTTTTGGTCTCTATATTTTATGTGTGTGGAAATTACTGATATTGAATTTGTTTGGACCCAGAACATAAGATGCCCTGTCTCATTATAGCAATATATTCTGTTATTATGTTTTCAGAACTTTAGTTATATGGCTTGGTATAAATTTCTTTGTGTTTTGTCATTTAGTTTACTCAAATTCTTGAACACGGTTATTTCTTGTTTGAAGCCTCCCATTTTGTTGCTAAACATATGTTTTTATTTGCTTACAATTTATAAGGATATATACCACATTTTATTTAAACACTAACCCATTCATGGGCATATAGATTGATTCTATAGCTTATGTACTGTGGATAGTGCAGCAGTAATAAGCACATGCAGATGTCTTTCATGTACATGTACAGATACAGTTTGCCCTGTATATTTTTATAAATAACCAGAAGAAAAGTGCCAGAAGGCTCCAGACACTTCGTAATGAAAATATTAAATATTCTGCTTTGATCAGTATTAAAATATCACCTTATGCCCTATAAATGTAGATAATTAAAAGTAATCGTTAGGGCTTGTTTTATAAAGTAAGTAACTGTGTATTGGAGTGTTTTTTGAAGCATTTGTGAGAAAATTCTAATATCACTGTCATCGTGGTGTCATGTATCCACTGTCTTTAACCTGAGTTTGAGATCTTCACAGTTGTAAGTACAATGACCGAATTTACTAAAACCTAGACATATTGTGTGTACTACATCTGATATCTTATTTACAACTTCTATTTTGATTGCTTCTCAAACTGCTTTGAGAAAGGACATTTCCCTTATTACTTCCAGGTGAGGATGCAGCTCCAATTTTATCATTCATCTTCCTTTGATACTGACGTTTTGTAAGTTCCTTATTATTCTTGCAGAGGGGCGGGGCTTCTAGTGCCTTACTAGTTTATACAGATACTTCCCAGCTGAGAAGGATAAAGCAATTTTGACCTTTTTCCACATGCCATTGTATCCATTGTGGGTAGTTCAGGGAAAATACAAACAGACAGAGCAGGTGTCTCTTTGATAGTGGATACAGTCTGCCTTTGGGTAAGGCTGAATTTAGTTTCGCTGATCTATGAGGAAAGTTCTTATACTTTGCTGTTTCCTGTAAACCCACTGCAGCAGGGAGGGGGAAGGATACCTCATTACTGAGGGATGCTGAGAGAAGTCCAAGTTCCTCATGTAGTCTCCACTGAAATGTGGATATTCAAGGAGGTGTCTTTATTTCCAGCTTGCAATGATAAAAATCCCAGTTCCCTACTTGGGCTTCTCTCACAACAGCCTGTTGATATTTAGCTGCCTGGTTATAGCCCTGAGAAGGTTGAAGGCAGCCTACATGTCCTTTACTGGCATGTGTGGGATGGGGTCACAGATTTTTTTTTTAGTGGTGCTTGGCTAGAGCAGAATAATAGTTATTATCTAAAAGTTTTCTGGCTTGCTAAGCTGTCCCCTTTTCTTGTCCTTTGGCTAAGGAGTATAGGCATTTATTGGGAACTTTTTGTTTCTACTCATTGGTATTTCTTAGTCAAAGACCTCTTCAGTTTCATGTCTGGGATATATAAGGCAAACAGAAAATACAGGGAAGTCACTATTGTGTTATGCCATGGGTCCCAAGGTCACCATTTGTCCAGCTCTCCCTTTGTCTTCTACTTGTTTTGTATATAATATAATGTTCAGTGTTTCTAACCTATAATTAAGTGGAATTAGCAAGGAACACTTAGTGTATTCTTTTTTTTCAGGATCAGAAATAATCACTTCTCTTTTAAAGTAGAATTAATGTCTGTGTGTACGTGTATTTTATTCATTTTATTTATTCTTTTTCCTTCCTTGATCAATTTCCTTGCACCTGGCTATTCCATGTAGTGTCTTATTTACTTAAGCCAAGAAGGCACATTACATTGGTGTAAGTCAGTGCTCCAGTGTTTAGTAGCATAAGCTCTGGAGATAGTTATCTTGGGACTGAGTCCCAGTTCTGTTGCGCTGAAATCATTGGAAGAGTTACTTAACTCTTCCTGCCTGCCTCATTTTTGTTTTATTCTTGGAGTGGGTATAATGAATGCACTGATCTCAGAAGACAAGACTAAGAGTTAAATGAGCTAATATGTATAAATGCACATAGCTATATTCAATTTATTTTGCTTGTACTTTGCACAATTAAGAAGGATATCTGTTTATGTCTTCTAAGTCAGTTTATGTCTTCTGAATCATTCCCATCTCTCCAGCTACAACACCACTATTCTCCAGTTCCCTATAAACCAGTTACTCTCAATTTTATGCACTTCCATAAGTTAATAATGCTGTCCTTCAGCTCTCAGCCTCCACACTTTATCTTCCTCATCCTTAATATGTCATAGGTGCCTTTTTTTCTGAAGCAAAACAGTGCTTTGTTTTCCCATAAAACTCTGTTGAGTCACTGTTTTCAGCTTTGGATCCAGCAGAGAGTGATCTCTGGTCCCTTTTGTTCATGTCTTAGGGTTTTTGGAGTCCAATAATCCTGCAAGACTAAGCCTGGGATACAGATATTTTGAGATAGGAATTTAGACAATGTTGAATGTACAGATGTGTACAAGACTTGTGAGAGCATAACAAGTTAGCCTGAAAAGTAAAAAAGAATCATTATTAAATCTTCTCTATAACTTCACTTAAAAATGCAGCTACAAAGACCCTGAATAGCCAAAGGGATTCTGAACAACGCGAGGAATAAAGTCTAACAACAGCTGATTTCAAAGTATACTACAGAGTCATAGTACCTAAAATAGCATGTCACCAAAACAGTCACCTAGATCAATGGAATAGCATACAGAAACAAACCTATTCAGTTACAGCCACCAGATTCTTGACCAAGGTATCAATAAAAAGACATTGGTGAAAGCATGAACTCTTTAATAAATAGTACTGAGGAGACTGGACATCCAACATGATTCCTCCAGAATCTTGAAAGAACAATTTTTGTCTTCATATAGAAACACATTTTTTTTTTAAAAAAAAACAGAATCATTCAAAACACTCCTGAATGATAAATGTATTGCTGGAGGTACTGCCATTCTAGCTCTCAAAGTGTGCTGCAAAACTACAGTAATAAAACAGCACTATGTTGGCACAAAAACAGACATGTTGATTAATGGAATAGAATAGAAGATCCATAAATAAATTCATACATTCATGGATAGCTGATTTTTTTTAATAAGAAACTGCAAAGACACACTGGAAAAGAGACTGCATCTTCAGCAAATGGTGCTGGTCAAACTGGATATTTGCATGTAGAGGAATCCAAATAGATCCATACTTATCACCCTGCACAAAACTCAAAGACCTCATTATAAAACAAGGTACACTGAATCTGGTAGAAGAGAAAGTGGAGAATAACCTTGAACTCATTGACACAGGTAACTTTTTGAACAAAACACTGTTATCATAGACACCAAGATTAACAATTAATAAATGGGGTCTTGAATGAGAGGATCAAATGAGGGGAAAAGAATAATATAGGGAGGGACAGCTAAGGGTCACTTTAGGAGTGAAATGAAAACCTAATACAGTAGAAGCTTGCTATAATTATACAATTTAAAAGCAATCAAAATGAAACAGCTAGATAACAGGGAACAGACCCCCAATGGCCATCTCTTGTCACCAAATGAAGATTCCAGTACTGGGATTGGGTTATATCTAATCGAGTTGTTGCCCTAAGGTGACCAATGGGAACTCCCAAACAACCTTTGCTGTTGTCAAGGCTATTGGTGGCTGACCACAAACTGAAGGTAAAGCTTCTATTGTTAAAGATGACACCTATACAACTCACTGGACATGGAAAAGTCGAGATGATCCTTCATCCCTATGGACTAGTATTTGTGATACTGGAGGATACTCTGCATGCTACCAAGGGAGAAAGGTAAACATCATCTGATCCATAAGAGTGACCTGATTGTAAGATATGCTGGTGCAATAGTAACACAAAGCCTGTGGGGTAACTAACCAATAGCTGACTTGAGTTAAACCCCACTCTGTGCGATGGAACCCATACTCATTGCTGCTTGAAAGACCAAGAACCTGAGAGGAGATAGGCCAAGGACCTAGGGGAAAAGCAAATACTACTGTTCTGCTAAAGGAACCTAGCAATAAAATAGCATTCTAATAGCATTCTGCTATACTCTAGATCAGAGCCTTGCCCATCCATCATCAGAGAAGCTTCTTCTTGAGGCAGATAGTAACAAATAGTGCACAGCCAGACATTATACTGAGAGTGACAGACCTTGGAAAACTCAGTCCTAAAAGAAAAGTCACCATCAAATCCTTCCTCTAAGGTTCAGGGTTCTTCAGAATAGAACCCTGAACAAAAGGGGAAAGAGTGTAACATCCAGAGAAGATGGAGGACACCAAAGAATTAAAAGCCTTTTGACAGAACAAGGCTGGGGCTGGCACACATACGAATTCACAGAGACAGTGGCATCACTTACAAGGCCTGAAAAAATCTTCACCAAACGGGGTCCTAGAGCTGAGAGCAGAAACAGATGCATGCCATCATCCCAGAAGGCATCTCAAATTGATAGGCACATGCAAATGAAAGATTAGTTTGTTCCAAGTGAGTCTCTTCGGAGAAACAAACCACTCTTAGGGTCAGCTTTATGACTAACAGTAGATGGCCAACACAAAATGAACTCATTGGCATCTTTGGAGTTTCTTTGTCTCATGTAAAGTAAAGGCATTTTTTAACATTTATCTATGTATTATGGCTTCTTCTGGTTTGGGTTTTGGGTTTTTATGGGATTCCTGTGTGTGTGTGAGACTACGTGTGTCTCTGTATCTATGTGCAGTTCTTGTGCTTTTTCTTTGACTCTGTTTTCCTGTTTGGCTGTTTTGGCATAATCAGAATATATATATATATAAAATTTTAGAAGCCTGGTTATTTTCTAAGGAGAGACAGAAAAAGGATGGATCTGAATAGAAGAGGGAGTTGGGAGACAGTAGAAGGAGTAGGGGGAGGAGAAACCATAATCAGAACATATTGTATGAAAAAAATCTACTTTCAATAAAAGAAAAACAACAGCTCTATATGGAGAAACAAATTATTGGCACATAAAACTTACAATAAGAGTGAATACATGTTAACTTGGCACGATAGTTCTTGAGTTTTCCAACTCTTAAGGGAAATTCCAGAAGAGAGAGGCAGTGTGTGGCCTTCAGCTGCATTTAATCACTGTTGCTTTTTACCTCCCAATTTAGAGATCATGAGTGCCTGGAGTCCATTGGGCCCTTTCTGCAGGCTCTTTCTCCACATTTCCCCTTTACCTTTAATCTTTCTACCCATTAGTCTACCATTTTGAACTCTTCCATAAATATCGCATCTATCTTTCTCTTTTCTCCCATCCCTGTCAAGGTCAAGCTGGTCCTTCCGAGGATTGTGCTGAAGGCAGATAAGATATGCAATGACTGATTATTATCAAAGTTTGCTGATTTTACCTCCCTTACTGTGCCCTTGTGTTGTGTTGCAATGTGACATTGTATTCCCACTAAGACTACCCTTAGTCAGGATGACATTAGCTCACAGTTCCTACTTAATTTTTAATCCTCCAGTAACCATCCCTTCAATGCATTCTGAATGCCATTGGCAAAATAATGTTCCCATAGCACACTTTAAAAAAAGAAGAAGAAGAAGGAAGAAAACATGGCCCCTTTATCAGTTTGCTTTCAGGGTAAAAGCCAACAACCTTAATTTAGTTTCCATTCCTCCTATATTCTGATTCGAGTTCCTCCCCCTATTCTAAATCCTGTTGTCTGACATGAAGAGGATTGTTTAAATATTCTACAGGCTCCCTTATACTTTGTAGTCATTCTTGTCATTAGAGTAGGGTCATTTAAACTTAAGAAACAAGTAAAAGGTGAATGAAAATAATGTATATTATTTCCAGACGTCATCCAAGTTTAGAATCAAAATACCCATCTGATTTGTCTCTTTTCTTACCCTGTTGCATCAACTTTGGAAATAGGGGTTACAAAATGGAAGGGAATAGGCCCCTGAGGCACTAGACAGATGAACACCCTTACCAATCAGCAGTCTCTGCAGAAGTTCAAAATTAGATCTTTGATCTGTTAATGTTTCCATGTTTGTCTGTGACTTCAGCCAGCATCAGTCACCTCAACTTATTCATAATCACTTTCTAGACTATCACCATACTGAACTATTTGACTTCCAGAAAATGTATCACCAAACATTCATGCTTTGATCAAAACATTCCAATGTTCCTCCATTCAAATTTCCTCACTTCCCCTGAGCTTGTTCTTTAGTTTCCTTGAGACATTGGAACATTTGCAATTTCCTAGTCTCAGTCTTTCTATCTACATCTTCATGTTTGGTGTGCAGTTCAGGTGCTGTGATCATTTGTTTGGTTTCCTATGTCTCAGCTTTCATTCTCAAGCCTAGTAATTCATCTACCATACCTGCACTGCAAATGTCCTAACAACAACAACTGAATATGAAGATCCATGTTGTTTTACTTTTAGACATATGGAACCATCGCCCCAAATGGCATAAGCACACTGGGAGCCATGTTTTCAAGTTAACTTTTCCAACTTCATATATACTCTCAAAATTAATAATCATTTTTTTCTGATAAACCACTACTTTTTGTTTGCTACTAACACCTGTAACAAGAAGGAAATGACGCCTGGTACTGGAAACCGTGAAAATTGTCCAAGGCTAATGAGATCATGAATCTTAGAAAAGAATCTACTAATGCCACTCTGCTAGACCAGCATAATTCTTAGCTGCATTCTAAATATTTATACTTTTAGTTACAGAGATGTATAGCTCTCACTCTTCATCAAAAAAAAAAAATTCAGTTTGCAGCATATGGAGACAATTACAGGAAACCACAACTAGTCCAGATGTAGGGTACCCAGCCCCAGTGGGTACGTCTACAACACAACTTCTACGCCTAAGGTTCAGAGGAAAATCTCAGAACAGGCAGAATGGAGGTCAGAGTCAGAGGAACTGGGAGTCTGCGGTTTAGGAAAGTTTCCTAGAAATTCCAGGAAAGCCATTCCTAGGGTACCGAAACAATAAGGCTGTCCAAAAAGACCTGGATGATGACAACAGCAATTTACATGCTAATGTGGAAGGGAGAAATCTCCCTGGGCAACTGAGGAATGCTCGAAACAGAGTTAGTCTTCCTTGGGGATGAGCCTCAGAAGCAGTTATCCATTGCCAAGAGGATCATAGTTTTGTGGCTTTTTTTTAAATCCAGAAGTTCAAAATGATCTTCAAGAACTCACAACTAACCCTTTTATACTTGCTGCTTTTGCTCTTTTCTTAAAAGAGGGGCTCTTATTTTTCCAGGATAAAACATCCCACTCATGATTTGCCTCTACAGTAGTTTTCCATCAATGACCCCTTATCTAGTTATATGCTTTAATTCTTCCTTTCATACTGGATGTACTTTGCTTAGAAGCATATTCTAAAATCCTGTATGTTACCCAAATCACCTGCCTTAAACGTTGTACCTCCTATTGTACCTTTAATGCTCTTTACTGCTAAACTTAAAAGAGTATTTGGCAGTCAGTGGCTTTGTCTTTTTCTCTGCGTTATTCTTCAATCCTCTGCAACATATGCCTGCTCTTATCTCTGCTGAAACCTGTCTTACTAGATGTACTGATTAAACCAAGTTCAAACAAACAAAAGAGAGCCTTTTTTCTTCCAGTCAGAAAAACCTACATGGCCTCTCAGCAACTCCCCTCCACACTCGAGCTTTCACATCCTTCTCAAGTCCATTCTCTCCTAGTTCTGTGACTGATTCTGTTTCTCTACTGATCATTACATTGTGCTGTTCTTTGTCCGTTATTTCTGCTACTGCTTCTTATGTGGATCTATACATTACTGAGCCACAACCAGGCAGCCTACACTAGCTGGTCCAAGGCCCCTGACACATATACAGCAGAGGACTGTCTGGCGTGGCCTCAGTGAGAGAAGATACACCTAACCCATGAGAGACTTGAGACCCCAAGGAGTGGGGAGGCCTGGGGGGGGTGGGTGGGAGACATCCTCTTGGAGACAGTTGGGAGGAGGAATGGGATGAGGAACTGTGGAAGAGCAGAGCAGGAGGGGAATAATGACTGGACTGTAAAAAAATAAAAATAAAAAGATTTAAAAAGAAATTCTCCGTGTGCATGCCTCTACTCAACTACTCTGTGGAAGTCACTAACTGTATCTTATTTACAATTCTTCTTTCTGCATGGATGTTTCACAGCATCTTAAAATTGAGGATGCTCAGTCCTGTGTCCCCCAAATGGTGTTTGTTCTAGCATTCCCAGTTACAGTAGTTGTAGTTTGTAGTGTAATACTTGGCCCATGGGAAATGGCACTATTGGAGGTGGCCTTGTTGGAATAGGTGTGGCTTTATTGGAGGAAGTGTGTCAGTGTGTAGATGAGATTTGGAGGTTCCCAGAGCTCGAGCTCCACCCAGTGCAGAAGAGGAAGTCTGGTTGACATCGGATCAAAATGTAGAACTCTTGGCTCCTCTGGCACATGTCTGCCTGCATGCTGCCATTCTTCCAGCCATGATGATGATGGACTGAACTTCTGAAACTGTAAGCAGGCTGCAGTTATATGTTTTCCTTTGTAAGATTTGCCTTGGCACAGTGTGTCTTCACAGCAGTGGAGACCCTAACTAAGACAGTGGTCTCCTGTCTGCTCACAGCAGAAACCTCGAAAACAATCTGCTCCTTTGTCACACCCAGGCTCCCTCTTCCTAGATTCTCTAAAATCCTAGCACAAAATCATGAGTTGTGTTTCAAATTTACAGATTTGAGGCTTGGGAGTTAAATCAATGAATAAACTATGTACCATTCTAGTATGAGGGCCAGAATTCAAATCCCCAGAATCCAAGGAAATTCCCAGCAGGCATAGTATGGTGGCCTGTTTGAAAGACCTCCCATTTGGGAGGTGGATACAAGGAATCCCTGGAGCAAGATGGCTAGTTAACTACCTGGATTGGTAAACTGTGGGTTCAAGAGATATCCTGCCTGGATATTCTTGCACATGAGCCCACACACACAAATGAAAACCAAACATATGCAAATGTGCACACAGGAAAGATAAAATTTTACAAATTTGCCATCTTTTTTTGTTTTTTTTATCTTTGATGCTATAATTTAGTTACATTAGTTACATTACTTTTTTCCTTCTCCATCCTCCAAACGCTCTCATATATAGCTCCCTGTATACAACCTTCTCAGCTTGTATAATGTTACTTGCATGTACGTTTTCAGGACTGACCCTTTGGTATTAGGGAACCAATTGGTGTGGTCTTGTTTTACTCACTGCACAGGCTTTCCTCTTCCATCTACAAAACCCTCACGGAGTATCTCTTTGACACTGCAATCAATTACCTATAGCAATCCACATTTACTTTTGAAGGTACCACTGATCATATCAAACACTCCACAATCTTACATGGTTGTTCATTGTCCACAGCACAGCTTTTTCTTTCTTTGTACACTTTATCCTAACTTTAAAATTTCATTACTCCACACTCCGACACACCCTGTGGTCTAACCACATTGAGTTATTGCCGTTTTCACAACACCTCATGCTTATAAGAACTATGTCATTTGTCTACACATTCCCTCTGGCGTGATTATCTTTGAATTCTCTGTTTACTCTCCTCCCATCTTGAAAGGTCATGTTTGCTCTATCTTCAGGTAGCTTGGCTTTCTTCTGAAGTACTTAATTTTGTGCCATCCTTGGACAATTAATTTTTTAGATAGATATTTTGTTTTATCTTATATAATTTCATTGTTATTCTTTACTTCTTAAATAATTTTATTCACTTTCTTCTTATGTTCATGTGTTACTTTTAATATTTGAATATATTTATACCTGTTTTGCCTCTCTTAATTAATCTAATCTCTTCTTGAATTTCTGAGTCCATTCCTATGGGGTCATATTTTCTCATTGGTATGAATGTCTACTTTGGCTTTTATTTGAGGTTTCGGTTGTAAATATCATGCACTTGAGTGTGAGATAGTCTTGTCTTCCTTTATGCACTATTGGATGTTTCTCTGGAAGACTGTTGACTTGTTTGTTATATATCATCTTAACTCTTCTGGGGTTTTAAATGTGTGAGATGGTCTTTTATTTTTCATCTTTGCTGATGAGTGACTGACAAATAAGAATGTTTTAATATCAGTATACAATATGTAGCTATTACCACAGTCAAATTATCCACTATACCCACCATTGTTTTGTGATGAGAATTTTTAAGGTTTACTTTTGTTAGCACACACCCACAAACATTATATATATAATGCATTAATATAATTGGTATAAAATATATAATGCATTAACCGTATACAACATACTGCACATTATATATGTAGAACTTAATTGTGTTAAAACATTAAAGGTTTTATGCTTTAACCAATCTGTATAGAGTCTAAAACCTCTGGTAAACATCATTCTACTTTCTATTTTAGTAGTTCTAACTGTTCCTTTCCATGTAGAAGTAAGGTAAAACAATACTCGGTTTTCTGTGCCTAGCTTCTTTCATTCAGCAAAATGCCTTCCAGGCTCATCCATGTTGTCACAAATGGGTAGATTTCATTCTTCTATTGCTAGTATTATTAGTGGTTTCAAATACAAGATCTGGCTCAATAGCCCAGAATAGCTTGAAGCTTTCTGTTTCCTTGCTTCAGCCATCCAAATGCTGGAATTGCAAGTGTGTGTTACCATGGCAACATTATTTGTTTTAAAATGTTGAATATTATGTCATTGCACATGTATGTGAATATATATAAATATGAAAACATGTATGTATATATGAATTTTTGTGTCCATCATCAGCCATTAATGGGTTCATTTCATATCTCCTTTATTATGAATAATGTTAGACTGTGCATGGGAGTACAGAGAGGTCATTGAATCATCAGCCTCCATATATATAGTGATAGGATTGATAGATTATATATTGGTTTTGTCTTAATTTTCTGAGGAAACTCTGCATGCTTTATAATTCCTACACTAATTTATGTGCTCAGCAACATTGTCCAGGTACATGTTCCCTATGTTCCACATACCTGGTGAAACACTTTTGAACATCTGATAACAATGATGACATGATAAAATAAGTTTGTAAGTGTACCCTTCTTTTTAATCTTTGGAAGAGCTTGAGAGGGATAAGTATTTATTCTTTTTTATAGTTTTTGTAGGATTTACCAGTAAGGCAACCAGGTCCTAGCCTTTCTTTTAAGAAAATAGTTTTTATTACTAACTTAATATAAATATCTTTTCACTTTGTCAGAATGCTGACATTTTCTATTTTTATGAACTGATCTTAGTCGATGGTATGTTTCTTGTAATCAACCCATTTCTTCTAAGTTATCCAATTTGCATATAAGTGGACATAGTAGTTTCTTATGATCCTTTTATTTTTGTGATATCAGTTGCAACATCTCCTTTTGCATTTCTTATGTTATCTACTTTGATGCAAAACACAGCTCTCATTCCAGGGAAGCAGCTTATTAAGAGTCAAATATACATGCCCATACAGCAGAAGTATGGATTCAGTTTGCCACAAATAACATGTCTACTGAACTCTTGTAGTCACAAAATAAAATCATAATTCAAAGCATTTACCAAATACAATATTGGGGGCGGTGGTTTGTAGCTAAGTAAGGAAAACTCTGTTATAGTATTTAAATGTTATCTAATGACATTCTCATCTTTGGGGCTGGTAGAAATTAGTGGTTGGCTAACAGTGCATTGAAAATGTTTTACCAGATTGTCAAAAAATGTTAGGTCAATGTAATCAACCATTTTGATATATACATATTATATATATGTATATTGTATATTATTTTATATATGTTATTATATATGTTATATAATTACATGAAATATAAAATAGACATAATATATTACATGTGTAGCATAATATAACATTTTTATGTATGTGATATATAATATATTTATGTATATAATATATCACATATACATACACATATGTATATAAACAAACTTGTGTCTAAGTTTCCTATGTAATACAACACAATCCATAATGCATATATACACTGAAAAAAAGCTTTAATATTTAAAAATGATGTTAGGTTTGATACAGGTGAACAATAAATTTAAAGGGATTAAAGGCAGACCAATGCTTCTGGTTTCCATCTGTGGCTGGGAACCTCAGCCTTAGCCACAGGCCTCCATAGCTAAATGGCGCCTGAAGAAAGTTAGCCTCCCAGGAGTGTGGACAAGCCCGTGAATGGAGGTAAGACAAGCACCACTGCTCAGCGGGACCCACCAGGAATCCTCAGGACACAGAGACCTAGAAGCAGCTGGGGAAAGGACCCTTCCGGTTTATGCCTGTGGCCTGTGCCACACGGATCCATACCCAAATAGCACAGGGAAAAAGCTAGCCTCCCAGGAGTGTGGACAAGCTTGTGAGCAGGGGTAAGACCAGCACTTCTGCTCAGAGGGACCCACCCGGAACCCTCAGGACACAGGGACTGAGGAGTGGTCTTCTGGTTTCCTTCTGCTGCAAGGGAGCTGATCCTGTGACACAGGACAAATAGAGCCAGGAGAGAGCTGGTCTCCCAGGAGTGCTGACACACCTTCGAACACAGGAAAGACCACCACTTCTGTTCAAATTCCTGGATCAGGAGGGACCCTTGCAGAGCCATCAGGACACAGGAACTAAGGAACAGCTGGGGACAGAACCCTTCTGGTTTCTGTCTGCAGCACCCCAGAGCTGACTCTGTACCACAGCTCTACAAACCCAAATTCCTCTCAGAGAGAGCTGGTCTCCAAGGAGTATTGACACTTAGGCTTGCAGGAGGCGTGAGCCACAGTCAGAGGGAGCAAGACCAGCTAACACCAGAGATAACCTGATGGGGAAAGGCAAGGGCAAGAACATAAGGAACAGAAACCAAAGCAATTTGGCATCATCAGAACCCAGTTCTCCCACCACAGTGAGTCCAGAATACCCCAACACACCATAAAAGCAAGATTCAAATTTAAAAGCGCATCCCATGATGATGATAGAGGACTTTAAAAAGGTCATTAATAACTCCCTTAAAGAAATACAAGAGAACACAGGTAAACAGCTAGAAGCCCTTAAAGAGGAAACACAAAAATCTCTTAAAGAATTACAGGAAAACACAATTAAACAGGTGAAGGAAATGAACAAAACTATCCAGGATCTAAAAATGGAAATAGAAACAATAAAGAAATCACAAAGGGAGACAACCCTGGAGTTAGAAAACCTAGGAAAGAGATCAGGAGTCATAGATGCAAGAATCACCAACAGAATAAAAGAGATAGCAGAGAGAATGTCAGGTGGGGAAGATACTATAGAAAACATTGACACAATAGTTAAAAAAAAATGCAAAATGCAAAAAGCTCCTAACCCAAAACATCCAGGAAATCCAGGACACAATGAGAAGACCAAACCTAAAGATAATAGGTATAGAAGAGAGTGAAGATTCCCAACTTAAAGGACCAGTAAATATCTTCAACAAAATTATAGAAGAAAACTTCTCTAACCTAAAGAAAGAGATGAACATAAACATTGAAGGAGCCTACAGAACTCCAAACAGATTGGACCAGAAAAGAAATTCCTCCCATCATATAATAGTCAAAACACTAAATACACAAAATAAGGAAAGAATATTAAAAGCAGTAAGGGAAAAAGGTCAAGTAACATATAAAGGTAGATCTATCAGATTTACACCAGACTTCTCACCAGAGACTAAGAAAGCAAGAAAATCCTGGACAGATCTCATACAGACCCTAAGAGAACACAACTGTCAGCCCGGGCTGCTATACCTAGGAAAACTCTCAATTACCAGAGATGGTGAAACCAAGATATTCTATGACAAATCCAAATTTGCACAGTATGTTTCCACAAACCCAGCCCTACAAAGGATAATAGATGGAAAAGGCCAACAAAAGAAGGGAAATTACACCCTAGAAAATGCTAGAAAGTAATCTTTCAACAAACTCAAAAGAAGATAGCCACACAAACATAAAAATAAAATTGAAAATAACAGGGAGTAACAACCACTATTCCTTAATATCTCTTAACATCAATGGACTCAATTCCCCAATAAAAAGACATAGACTGACAGACTGGATCCATAAACAGGACCCAGCATTTTGTTGTATACAGGAAATGCACCTCAGAGATAAAGACAAATGCTACCTCAGAGTAAAGGGCTGGAAAACAATTTTCCAGGCAAATGGTCCCAAGAAACAAGCTGGAGTAGCCATTCTAATATCGGATAAAATCAACTTTCAACCAAAATTCATCAAAAAACGATAAGGAAAGACACTTCATACTCATCAAAGGAAAAATCTACCAAGAAGAACTCTCAATTCTGAACATCTATGCTCCAAATGCAAGGGTACCCACATTCATAAAAGAAACTTTACTAAATCTCAGAGCACACATTGCCTCTCACACAATAATAGTGGGAGACTTCAACACCTCACTATCATCAATGGACAGATCTTGGAAACACAAACTAAACAGAGACACAGTGAAACTAACAGATGTTATGGACCAAATGGATTTAACGGATATCTATAGAACATTTTATCCTAAATCAAAAGAATATATCTTCTCAGCACCTTATGGTACCTTCTCCAAAATTGACCATATAATCAGTCACAAAACAAACCTCAACAGATATAAGATTGAGATAATCTTATACCTCCTATTAGATCACTCTAAGATCAAGAATCGACAAATGGGACCTCATGAAATTGCAAAGCTTCTATAAGGTAAAGAACACAGTCAATAGGACAAAACGGCAACAAACAGATTGGGAAAAGATCTTTACCAATCCTACATCTGATAGAGGGCTAATATCCAATATATACAAAGAACTCAAGAAGTTAGACTCCAGAGAATCAAATAACCCTATCAAAAAATGGGGAACAGAGCTAAACAGAGAATTCTCAACTAAGGAAACTCGAATGGTTGAGAAGCACCTAAAGAAATGTTCAACATCCTTAGTCATCAGGGAAATGCAAATCAAAACAACCCTGAGATTCCACCTCACACCAGTCAGAATGGCTAAGATCAAAAACTCAGGTGACAGCAGATGTTGGCGAGGATGTGGAGAAAGAGGAACACTCCTCCATTGCTGGTGGGAATGCAAGTTGATACAACCTCTTTGCAAATCAGTTTGGCGGACCCTCAGAAAAATGAACATAATACTACCTGAGGACTTAGCTATTCCACTCCTGGGCATATGCCCAGAAGATGCTCCAACATATAATAAAGACACACTCTCCACTATGTTCATAGCAGCCATATTTATAATAGCCAGAAGCTGGAAACAACCCAGATGTCCCTCCACAGAGGAATGGATACAGAAAATGTGGTACATTTACACAATGGAATACTACTCAGCTATTAAAAACAATGACTTCATGAAACTCGCAGGCAAATGGACTGAAACTTGAAAATATCATCCTGAGTGATTTAACTCAGTCCTAAAAGAACGAACATGGTATGTACTCACTAACAAGTGGATATTAGCTCAAAAGTTAGGAATACCCAAGGTTCAATTCATAGCAACTGTTGGACTGAGCGTGGGGTCCCAGATGGAGGAGTTGGAGAAGGGACTGAAGGAGCTGAGGGAGTTGGCAGCCCCATGGAGGGAGCAACAGTTTCAACTGGCCTGACCTCCTGATGTTCCAGGAGACTGGACCACCAACCAAGAATACACATGGAGGGACCCATGGTGTTGGCCACATATGTGGCAGAAGAGGGTCTTGTTAGCCATCAGGGGGAGGAGAGGCCCTTGTATAGGGGAATGCCAAGGAGGGAAGAGGAGAGTGGGTGGGTGGGTGGCGGTATACCCCCATAGAGGCAGGGGAGGGGAGTGGGATAAGGGAGTTCCAAAGGGGAGATCTGGAAAGGGGCAAACATTTAAAATGTAAATAAAGTATCAAAAATATTAAAGAGAAGTATGCAAAGTGAAAAAAAAAAAGGCAGACCAATATAATTTTGTCTCTGGATCTGCAATATTCTCACTCTCCAAGACCACGAAAGTCCAATCAGTCTATCAGCCTTATACAATCTTCAACATAGACATGACCTTTTATCCTGGGAACTTCAGTCTATTAGCTAAAGACCTGACAATTTTATTATTCTTTACTCCACCCCCACGACAAACACTGTTCTTTGCTAATTTTCTTGTTTGTTTTTCTCATCTGTTTTACTTGTATTCTGTTTTCGTTATTTACTTCCTCTGTTAACTTTGGGACTGGTTATGTTCTTTTATTGCCCTATTGGCTTGCAACAAGGCTAACTGAGTCCGCAGAACAGAAAAGTCTTTTCCTGTGTTTTCTTGTCTTAGCCTCACACTAACCCATGCCAATCACCTTCATATTCTAGGAAGAATGGGAGAAAATGAGTCTCCTTGACAGCATCCAGAATCAGTTCAGTAGCCAGATGCTCATTCACTGTACTCTTGGTTTCCCAATGAAAGAATGCACACACTGTGTAGGTCTCATTTCTTACTGAGCTGTATGGCCAAGGGCATAGCTGACATAGGCAATGATGATGATGATGATGATGATGATGATGATGATGATGATGATAATAATAATAATAAAATAATAATAATAATGTTTCCTCTTGCTTTTTCATGAATTGCTTTTCAGAATTATTTGTTCCAAAGGTGCTAGAATTTCTGTCGTAGACTCCTGAACTTGCATAAAAATACTCTCATCTCGTGGCAGTTGTCAAAGTCAGTGTATTTATGGGAAACATTTCCATCATCTTACTGATGTCACTCCTAAAATAGTCTGTATTCTTGGCTTATTTAGTCCTTATTGGAAAGCTCTCTGATGTCCAGTGGAGTGCTCTAGGTGCTAAGGCTTCTTTGCTTGGCTGGTAGAAAACTTAATGTACTCTAGTCTCCTGTGCATTCTGAGAATTATTTAATTTATATCTTCCTGGCTATGCAGCAGCACTGATCTATAAGCATAGACTAGATGGGAGCAAGCACTCTTTCTCTGGATTGCACTCTCTTCACAATCTATGTCAACTAAATGGATACTTCTCTGTGTCTTCAGTTTGGTTCAAGCACTGCAGTTGTGATTGGATTGTACCATCGCTGCACTATGGCCCAGAAAATGGCCATAGATGAGGTAGAAATTCAGGGTTCATTTCACTTGTTTCTTTATTTAGACCCAAAATACAGTGCTTCATGTTGTTCATCATCTGAAAAGAATTTCCTATTAATTTTCATGCTTTAATCTTTGAGAAAAGCGACATTAATAGTTCAATTATTGGATGTACTTTTCAACAAGGTCAGGGGGTTATTCATACTGCTTGATTCCCATCTCTTTGCATCCAAAAAAAAAAAAAATCAACATTGAAATACTAGTTATATAGATTTTACAAAGTCTTTTTCCTGATCTGAAAAGTCTCCAAAGTTCAGGGAATTTATCTCTGATATATCTGTACTATTGTTTCCTGCTGGATGTTTGCAGCCCAGTATTTTAGTATACTCATTTAGAAAAGTTAAAGGAGAGAGAGAGAGAGAGAGAGAGGACGGAGCTTGCTGGGGTGGGAGAGATAGAGGAAGGATGGTAGAAAAGGAAGAGAGAAGGGACTTTGTTTCCCTTTAATAGTAACTTTAGCAGATAATCAGCATTTAATTTCTATTATCCTTCCCAGATCTAATTAGGTAATGCACACTGAGATGTACTTCCCCTCTACCACCAAATAATTGCTTGCAAAAGAAAATAAGGCCAAGTAACAGCTTTTGCCACGGATGATCCTGGATTGGCTTGTCTTGGTCTACTATTTTACATCATTCAATGATCATGAGACACACCTAAGTAAAAAGGATTTGGGGAATGTGCTATGGTTCGGTTATCTAAGCAGTAACATGTCATATGGGCTGCAACAGAACTCACAGAAAAAACATGTGCTGGCTTGTGTGTGATATCGCTAATCAACAACTGAACCTGCCTCTTGCTAGCCTGACATTGCGCTTCAGTTGATAATGAGACTGCTCAACAACAAATTTTACAAGTGGCACTTGTCATGTTGCTGTTATATTGAGTGATCTTATTCCCATGGAATTCTAGAGAAGTCTGCAGACACACCAATTCATTTCCTTCTAATACGACAGAAATGGAGAAACTGAAAATTGTACTCCTGACATTGAGTGCTGATTTAAAATTAGCATGAAAGATAAATCCTCTGCTTACAGTGCAGTTTCCATCAAGACAACATAGGTGACTACTGATCTTTTCCATCTCTTCTTTCCATCCATTTTCACCTCAATCTTTTTTCAGGCCTGAACTTTATTGTCAGCCCTTTAAGTAAAGGCAGTCAGAAAGAGTTGTGGTATGTTTAGTCTTGAAATTAACTGAGCTTTCATCAAGTTGATGGATGACAGAGCCAGGAAACAGAATCATGGATGCCTTAGCTTGAAGAGGTAGAAAAAATATACTCATCATTTATCTTGATTTGGCAGGTGAAGTAAGGATCAAAAAAAAAAAAGACAAAATGGAGACGTTCTTGTGTCGCCCACTTAACATCCATGCACTTCTGTTGGCTTCTTGTAAAGTTCCAGAACTCGTTTCAGTAAGAGAAAAATAACAAGCAAGCAACCAGACAATGAAATGTACAAACTCATAAAACAAATTAAATATAAACTCAAGTCAGAATATCCATACAAACACCCTATACATAATGCTAATAGTGAAATGTTAAAAGAGATCTTTATGTGCACTAGCCAGAAGTACTCCCTTTCCTAGCATAGTTAGCTTTTCTTTTCGTTTTCATAATGAATGATGTATCTTACGTTTGTGAGTTCTGACACTAGAAATCATATATTATGCAGTTGAAGCTAAAGAAATGTTTTAATATGTTTGAAATTACAATTCTTTTGATATTTTATTTTATTCTGCCAATTATCCTACAAAGCAATGTTCCCCAAAATGTGATTCACATTAAGAGAAATGTCTTGATTCAAAATGTTTTATTAAAGTAATTGATTGGTAAGTACCACTATTGTGGTTTATTAGACAAAAGTGACTTTCTGCTGTAAATCATTTATTTACTGGATACAGTGCTAGGTTCTCCCACAGCCTCACTTTCCTGAGTCATGACCTTCATTTCTTTATTATTAATTAATTAATATCTCAAATACCACTCCCCACCCCACTCACTCCCTCACAGAGTTCCTCCCCCTCATCCCACTTCCCTTCTCCTCTTAAAGGGTGCCCCTCCCCGATATCTTCCCACTCTGGTGCAGCATCATCATCATCATCATCATCATCATCATCATCATCATCATCATCTAATCCCAGCGTGATTATGTACATCGACACCCACTCAAGCCAGACAAGGCAGCCATGAATATCTAACTGCCTGACAGCTACATATGTGCTGGGGGTCTCTTTCCAGCCCGGGTATGTCCTTTGGTTGGTGGCTCAGACTCTGAGAGCTCCCAGGGTTCAAGGTTCATTGACTCTTTTGGTTTTCCTATGGGGCTCCCATATACTTCAGGGCCAGTCCTTAACATCCATTTAATATTTGACTCTGGGTGCTTGCATCTATTTCAGTCCAATAGAATATCATCCCGAGTGAGGTAACCCAGACCCAAAAGGACATACATAGTATGTACTCACTGATCAGTAGATATTCAAAATTTGTTTGTCACAACAAAATGGGGAACATCTAGTCCCATCTCTGAGGAGAAGGGGAGAGTGAAATGGGGGAAGGGATTTTTAAAGGGAGGAGAGGAGGGAGGGGGCTGTGATCAGGCTTTAATATGAATACAAAATAAATTATATGACAATCTTCAGTTATGTTGATTTTATCTTACACAATGCCATAAATATTATTCTGTTACAAGCTCTCCGAAGCTGGAACTTCTAATGTACTTTTCCTGAAGCTGAAACTGTCACAATCCACCCAGCCAGGACCCCAAAGGTCACCCATAGAGGAAGATTTCATTTCCTAATGAAAGCAAGTCCTTAAAATATGGGAGAGATGACTGTTCACTTAAATGTGAAGGCATCATTGCAATACTAAAAGAAATATGCAGGGGGTTGGGCAAAAACATGACTTCCCAAGAGGAACATGAATTTTTCAGTATCTGACCCTAGAGAAGTGAAGATCCATTGTCTGACAAACACTTTAAAACTCACTTTGAATACACCACAAGAGAAGACAGACAGAGGAACAATTCAATGATATTAGAAAAACACTTCAGTAATAAAAGAAAAGGCTCAAAGAAAAGCGACCTGCATGAATTAAATAGCGATTCGAGAGGGGACAAAACCAATATATGAAGCACAAATGAAATGAAATTTCAAGTGTAGAAATAATTAAGCAGGGAAGAAAATCTATTAATTTTAAGACAGATAAATGGTTTGATCTGCAATGCCTTTTAGTTATTTTGCAATATGAAATCAAAAGGTAGTCAGTAGAAAATATAATCTGAATGTTAGATATATATCTTTTTCCCAAGCAAGATACATGTGGTATGATTTTATCCCGTGGTGCTGAGGAGCAGCAGTGAGCCTTAGTAACCAATCAACCACAGACCATAAGGGTAAACATGATACTCCACAGTGTACTGTGTTAACCTATGATACTTGGAGAGTTTGAATAGTAAATGAATTTTTAATTTACGATATTTTCAACATATATTAGATTTGTTAGGAAACAGTCCCTTGGTAAGTCTAAAGGGATAGGCATCTATGCAGAACAGAAAAAAATTAATAATGGGACAGAGTAGAGAAAATCTATAGCACATACAGTACACCATAAAGCCAAAGAAGCACAGATTGTGACATTCTTGTAAGGAACAGAGAGAAAGTAGCAAGACATTTATTTAAGAAATAATGATGGTAGGTCCAGAGGCAAACACTTGTAACTCCAGCACTCACAAACCTGAAGCAGGAAGAAATCATAAGTGTGAGGTCATCTTGGACTCCTAGTCTGTATATAAAGTTTGAGACCAACATGGCTTACAGAATCATATCATATCTCTATCTCAAAAACCAGCCAGCCAGCCAACCAACATTTCCTTACAATAATGTTAATGACAAAGAGTTCCTGAAGTATTGATAGTAAAATTGGCATCCAGATTCATGAAGCTAATCCAGGTGCTGGGCACATGCTTGAAATTCCAGCACACAGAAAGTAGAGGCAGAATGATCAGGAGTTCAAGTTCAAGCTCACCTTCATAGCAAGTTTGAAGGCAGTATGGATTTGATCCATAACACTGTAAAACAGAAAAACAGAACAGAACAAAACACATGTAGCTAGAAAGTCCTCAAATGATAGTATACCCCCATAAAGCTCATAAAGACATTATAATTGGTCAAAATTTAAGTAAAAAAAAAAAGTGAAAGACACAGAAGAAAAGCAACCATGACAAGTTATTTCTGCTCTATAGATTTGTGTTAATTTGACACAAGCCAGGGGCCTTGTCTTGGTTACTTTTCTACTGCTGTGATAAAATGCCATAACCAACATAACTTACAGAAGAAAGAGGCTTGGGGCTTACAGTTTCAGACAGAGTCCATTACCATCATGATAGAGAAGATGGCAGCAGATAGGCAGGCATGGTACTGGAGCAACAACTGAGTGTTGAAATCTTGAGGCAATCACAAGGCAGAGAGAGAGACACACTGGGAATTGCTGGAGTTTTTTGAAACCTAGTAGCACACCTCCTCCAAAACAAGGCCAGGACTTTTAATCCTTCTGAAACAGTCCCACCAATTGGGGACAAAACATTTAAACATATGAGCCTATGGGGGAACTCTAATCATTCATCTGGGAAGATGGAACCTAAATTGTGAAGATGCTTCTATCAGATTGATCTGTAGGTAATTCAGTGGAAAATTTTCTTAATGAATGATTAATGTGGGAGGGTCCACACACCACTGTGGGTGGAGTCACACAAGGGCAGATGGTCCTGAGAGAGTTAAACAAAAGGTAGCTAAACATGCTCATTGAGAACAAGCCAGTAAACAGTAGAGCTGCTAAGGCTCCAGCCTCCAGGTTTCTGTCTTCAATTACTGTTTTTTGTTTCTCTCAATGATAGTGAATGGGGGTCAGTAAACAAACCCCTTCCTCTCCAAGCTCTTTTTGGTCAGATATTTTTAAAATCACAACCACAGAAAGCAAACTAGAACATAACAAAACCCACTAAAAGGAATACCAGAGTTCACCACAGAAACCTAGCAAAAAAAGTAAGAGAACATATTCCAAATATCAAAAAACCAAAACAAAAAAACAACAAAAACAAACAAACAAAAAACCCAACTGTGAACACTATACCTGTTCTTTAAAATCAAAGTAAACGAAAACAACTTTCCAAAAAAACCAAAAACTGAGTGGGTTCATCAGTGGTAGACCTGCCTTACAAGATATGTCTAAGGGAGTTCTTTCAAATTAAAATGAAAATACAATACAGAACAGTGCGAAGCCATAGAAGAATAAATCTCACAGGGAAGAGTAAGCACATAGACATACAGATTATTGAAACACTGTAAAGGTCACAACTAAATTACTTTTACTCTAATATAAAAGTCAGGAAATAAAATTTGCTGCTGCAGACTGACTACACACACTTCAAATGGAATCAGACTGAAAAGGAGACAGAAAACATGTGGGAAGAGGAGGAAAATTAAAATGATTTTTTTTCAAACACAGTTGAAGGCACACTCATTTAAAAGAGAAGGTTGTAACTGTAAGATATTGTAGAAATCTGAAGCCAACCACAAACAAAAATCCTGTAATGATACATAACAGTTAAAGGGAACCAAAACAAAGAAAATGACTACAAAATGCAAATAACAGAGGAAGACAGCCAGAAAGGGAAAGAAAAACTGCAGGATAATCAGGAAACTATTCTAAAATGGCAATCTTAGGTTCTTGTTTATCAACAATGACTTTAAATGGACAATACTGGCCAATCAAAATGACTGAGTGAAAGATTATATATATATATATATATATATATATATATATATATATATACATATACATATGTGTATATATATATATATATGCTTTTTATCATAATGTTGTCTACAAAAGGTACATGTTTGAATTAAAGACACAGTTAAGTAAAGGGGTGGGAGCAATAATTGATCTAAATGGCAACAAAAAGAACAGGAGGCTCTACCAGGTAAGATGCACTTCAGAGGAAAACCTTTTGTGAGACAAAGATCATTGTATAGTAACAAAAGGAACAATTCAATAGGACTATGTAGCAGTTATAAATATATGCACTTACTGAAAACAACCAAATATACAGAGCAAATTTTGTCAGTCCTGAAGTTAGAAATTGACAACAACATAATACTACTAGGTGATTTCAAAAGGAAACTTACTTGTTTAAAACATCTATGAACAGTTTTCTGGTTTGCTCCATTGGTCTACATGTCTATTTTAGTCCCAGTGCCACATAGTTTTTATTTCTGTCTGTCTGTCTGTCTGTCTGTCTGTCTCTCTCTGTCTCTCTCTCTCTCTCACACACACACACACACACACACACACACACACACACACACCAACATTTGCTCTTTTTGCTCAGATTTGTTTTGGCTCTCCGGGGACTTTGCTGATTTTGTGTGAATTTCATGATAGTTTTTTTTTTTTTTTTTTTTAATTTCTGTGAGGAATGAGATGGAAATTTTGATTGTGATTGTATTGAATCTGTAGATGGCTTTTTGGTAGGATGGTCATTTTTATAATATTAATTCTGCCAGTCTGTAAGAATGAGGGCTCTTTTCTTAGGAGTCTTTCATTGCCTTGGTTAGTTTATTATTAACTTTTTTCTTTTCTTTGAAGATATTATGAATGGAAACATGTCCATGATCTTTTTCTCTGTGTGTCTGCTGATGGTATATAGGAAAGCCATTGGTTTTAAAGTCTGTATCCTGCTGCTTTCAACCTAAAGTTACCAAAGCTAGGTATCTACTTTTTATTTCTATTTGTATGAATATTTTCATTTCCATAATAAGGGAGGAAATATAATATTTGTCTTTTGGTGTCTGAATTGTTTCATTTGGTACAATGTTTATACATGTTGTCACAATTGACTGGTTTCCTCCTCTTATGTGATGGATAATCTGTGGTGTACTTGTATATTTTCTGTTACCATTCAGGGAATGAGAAACTTTTGCTTCCTGTCTTGGTGATTGTGAACAGGGCTGAAATGTGGATGAAGGTACAAATATCTCATTAAGATCTAATTTCCCTTTTTTCCATACTCAGAAGGAGGATGGCTGGATCATAGAATTCTGTTTAATGCTGTGAGGAAACTCCATACTGTTTTTCAAAATGGTTATGTCAATGAATAACCCCATCTGCATTTTTCTCTACATCTTTGTTATCATTTGTTCTTTTTTTCCCTGATAATGCCATTCTGACAGGTTTAAGATGATATTTAACCCCACTTTCAATTTTCCTATTTTTGTTATCTTGATGATAGAGCAGCTTTCCATATGACCTGAAGGTCTGTACATTTTCTTTTTATTTTCTTCTTGAAGATCTTGGACAATTTTATCAGATTTTAAAAGAAAAACCAAGGGTATGCAAGTGGTAAATCATAGCAGCTGTCTGGAGGAAGAAAATGGAAAATAAAGGGAGAAAACAAAACAAAATAAAACAAAAAAAGCTATGCTATTTGTTTTAGTTAAGCCAAAATGGAGATCAGACACATAGTGGGAAAGGTGGCTTTAGAAAATAAGGAAGAGATGGCTCAGAGGTTAAGAGCACTGACTGCTCTTCCAGAGGTCCTGAGTTCAATTCCCAGCAACCACATGGTGGCTCACAACCATCTGTAATGGGATCTGATGCCTTCTTCTGGTGTGTCAGCAACAGTGTACTCCTATAAATAAAATGAATAAATAAAAAAAGAAAAGAAAAGAAGGAACTCTAAAGTACCAGGAAAAGCTAGGTTCTAGGCAGCATTCAAAAGAAGGAAATTGGAAACAGGTAAATGAAAAGTTGCACCTTCCTGAGTCCTTCCTGAAAGTTGGGCCAGGAAGAAAAAGTACATTATAACATAAAAGGACTAATTGTTCCTCAGATGATTTTAGCACAACAAGGTGAGCCTGCCTTCCTGAGGGGTGGTTCCTTTTCCAGGTCATTGACTTTGTCCAAAAGAGATGTTAAGTCTCCAGCCAGATCAGAGATATTATGCTCTTTATCAGAAGGATGTATTTTCCCTTAAAGGGTCTTTACTGTTCTGTGTTATTCTCCCTTTTGGAGAGGGGAACCTAAAATTATTTAGGAGATGGGCTGAAACTGTGGAACAGATAGAACCCACTTTTACTATGAAAATCTAGGGATCTAGTTCCAAAGCAGTATTCCAGAAGGAATAATAATGTTTGGGCTAGAGTTTTGGTTTCAGCCTGTAAGTATAGCCTCTAGGCAGGGATGCTTATTTAAGAGGAGATAAGAAACGAGAGCTCCCTTCTGGCAATTCCAGCTAGAGAACCAAGGACATTTCTGGAACTGCTGCTTATGAGGTCCCTGCCCTGGGCTGCCTGTCCAATTTCTACCTTGTGTTATTGTAATTCCCCTCCTCAAAGAAGTAACACTTTCTACCATTAGAAAATTAGACAGCTTGGGATGTGACAGGTAGGGTAGTCTTCTAGTGAGTCCCTCTGAAAGAGTCTGAAAATGTCACAGTGGTTTTATTCATGTAACTACCAAATGCAGGGAGGAAAGGGAGCTCTTGCCTGGCACCTGGAAAGAGATGTGAAGGGAAAGTAAAGGCAGGGGTTATTAGCATCACAAACCCTATACAGAGAGCCAGAAGAAGCCATAATGAAGGATGTTTTTAAATTGTTCAAATCAAAGTTCATTAGAATACCTTGTTGGGTTCACAAGACCATCCATCCATTTCGTTCTTCCTAGGGATTTTCTTTACCTTTGGGCAGTAACAGTGATGAACCCAGGACTTAACTTCCAGGTACTTGGATAGCTGTTGGAGTGGCTAGAATTACAATGCAAGGGATCTCTCATATGGCTTCTAGAGATCGAGAGAGAAAAGAAAGCTAAGCATCATTCTCTTTGCAGATGACACCTAGACGACTTGCCTTGGGGCAGATGAGTGCTGGTTGCAATGTTGAAAAATGAGCCCAGTTCTGAATTCCTATATCTGGGTAACATCTTCCTTTTTAAGAAGAAAATCACTAGTAAGAAATAATTATCTAAACAACATTGCATATGGAGTATTAACCTCAACCCTACACAAATAACTAGAAGCAACTGAGGCTGAAAATGGAAGCATTAGTTTTCCCCAACGAAAAGTACACCAGTATTTTATCCAATACTGTTGTGGTTTGAATAGGTATGGCACCCATAGCCATGTATGTGTGTGAATGCTTACCCACAGATAGTGGCACTATTAAGAGGGGTGGCCTTGTTGAAGGAGGTATGGACTTGTTAGAGGAAGTCACTGTAGGGTCATCCTTTATGGTCTTTTGCATACTCACTGTCTTAGTCAGGGTTTCTATTCCTGCACAAACATCATGACCAGGATGCAAGTTGGGGAGGAAAGGGTTTATTGAGCTTACACTTCCATGCTGCTGTTCATCACTAAAGAAAGTCAGGACTGGAACTCAAGCAGGTCAGGAAGCAGGAGCTGATGCAGAGGCCAAGGAAGAATGCTGCTTACTGGCTTGCTTGCTTCTCCTGGCTTGCTCAGCCTGCTTTCTTATAGAACCCAAGACTACCAGCCCACAGATGGTACCACCCACAAGAGCCCCCCCCATCACAAATTGAGAAAATGCCTTACCGCTGGATCTCATGGAGGCATCTTCTCAACTGAAACTTCTTTCTCTGTGATACCTTCAACTTGTGTCAAGTTGACACACAAAACTAGCCAGTACACTCACGCTTTGCCCAGTGTGAAGCATTGTCTCTGTCTGCTGTCTGAGGATCAAGATGTAGCACTATCAGCTCTTTCTCCAGTATCATGCCTACGTGCTGCCGTGACAATAATGAACTAAACTTCTAAAAGTATAATCCTACCCCAATTAAATATTTTCCTTTATAAGAGTTGCTGTATTCATGGTGTCTCTTCACAGCAATAAAAACCCTAAGAAAAAATACAAATGGTCAGCCCTGAAAATGTGCATTGGAGTAGCATTATGTAGACTCAGCACTATCTATCTATCTATCTATCTATCTATCTATCTATCTATCTATCTGTGTGTGTCTGTGTATGTGTGTCTCTGTGTGTGTAGGCTTAGATGTTTTTAAAACCGACTTTTAATAATGGTTCCAAAAGGTTTGACCCCCCCCCCCCTTGACCAGGGCTCAAAGGTAGGGGAGAAAAGATGGTAAATACGACAAGGGGATGTGGCCCTGTTCAGAAGTAGGTCTTTGGGGCGATTCCAATCTCCGTTTGTCAGGATACCAGCAGTCCAGTTTAATAGTGTCAGGATACCAAACACAAATTAGCAGCCATGGCAAGATCCAACTGAAACAGCCAGGCCTCTGTCAAATAGGCTCTAGTAAGTGGGAGGGACCAGGACCAGCAGGGACACCAGGAGAAGTTTTCTGTTGTGCCTCTCTCAATGAAGTGAAGAAGAGAGATCAACAAAGCCTTACAAGTCTTGCTGTGCAAGCGCCCCATCACTTGCTGTTGAGTCCTATTTCTACTCTCTCCAAACATCATGTGTTCTCCCACAGGTCTTGCCTCAGCAAAACACCACATGAGTCTGCCTTAGCAAGACACCACATGAGTCTGTATCACATGACACAACCAGGAACTTACACACACACACATACACACACACACACACACACACACACACACATACACACGTGCATGTACAATTAATGGAAAAGGAGGCCATGAATTTGAAAGACAGCAAGAAGAGCAAGAAGGAGAACTGGGGAGGGTTCAGAGGGAGGAAAGGAAAGGGAGAAATGATACAATTATATTATAATCTCAAAATGAACATACAAATCAACTTAATCGTTAGTTATATTTTCCTATTGGGTGTTAAAGACTGTTTAAATAGCCAAAGTTAACCATTTTTCGTTTTCACTCTCAAGGATGTGGCTCTCAGGGGTCACATGGTCCTTTTTTTGATATTTTATTTACATTTCAAATGTTTCCCCTTTTCCAGATCTCCCCTTTGGAACCTCCCTATTCCCTCCACCCTCCCCTGCCACTATGGGGGTATTCCCCCACAACCCCCAACCAATCCACTCTCATGGCATTCTCCTATACTGGGGCATCTAACACCTTCAGGCCCAAGGGCCTCTCCGCCTCCTGATGGCTAACAAGACCCTCCTCTGCCACATATGTGGCCAGCACCATGGGTCCCTCCAGGTCACATGGTCTTAGAAGGAGCTTGTGACCCCTATACATCTTCTTTTGAGGAATACAGATTCAGACCCATGGCCTATTTTAAAATTAGGTACTTGGTTCATGGGTTTACTTTGTTGCTATTTAGTTACACAGGTTTTTTTTTATATTTTGGATCTTATTCTCCGATGTTAACACCTTTCACCTATTATGAAGATTGCCCTTCTCTTCTCTCCTGATTCTCCTTTGTGTCCTAGAGGGTCTTGGGTCTGGTAAAATCCTATTTGACTACTTTTGCTTTTGTTGCCTCTAGATAAGCAGCTGATTTCAAGAAATTGTAAAATAAGCCTAAAGTTAAACATAGGAAGGGGATAGAAATGAGTAAAACCGAAGTACGTCAGTTATGCACACATGTAAAGAATGGCAAAAAATGATGGTTGGTGTTATAAAAAAATAAACAAAATTGAGACTCTGAACTAAAGCAATAAAAAAGACTCAAGTACATAAAATCATAAATAAAAATCAAATATTACAATAAATGCCTCAAAATAAAGTAAGTCATGAAAGACTATCATGAATAATGAAATCAATAAATTTAGTAACCAATACTTGTGGTAACTTAGAATAAGTGGAAGAATTCCTAGAATCACACAGTCTTCAGCAGTGAGTTATGAATAAGTAGAAAGTCTGAATTGTATGCTAACAAACAAGAAGGTTCCTTAGTAATTAAAGGAAACCCTAGGACCAGTTACTTTACAGGAGCAGTCCACGAAATAGGCAAAAGAGCAAATTAATTTTATTTTTTTCTTAAACTCTTGCAAATAAATGAACACACCAGTAAACCTCAAAACTCCTCATTTTCTGAGAGAGGGTACCAAGTAGTCCATGATGACCTCAAACTCTCTGTATAGTTGAGGATAAGCTTGCAGTTTTGATCCTCTTTGTTCCCATTTCTCAGCTACTGGGATGACAAGTTATATGTGATACTTTAGAGGGAAACAATGGTTTTGTGCATAGTAAGCACGAAGTCTACCAACTGAGCGGCATCTCCAGATCTCTAACTCATTATGCACGTCATTATTACCTATAGATGAAAGCTAGACAGAGACGCCATTAGAAAAGGAAATTATAGGCCAATATTTTAAATGAATATTCATGTAAAACTCTTCAAGAAAATGCTAGCAAACCAAATTCAACAGCACACTAAAAGGATTATATACCACTGTCTGTGAGTGTTATACTTTGAATATGAGGTGTCCCCCACAGGCTCATGTGCTGAATGTGAGTTTCTCAGCCAGTAGTAATACTTTGCCAGACACTAGAAACATTAGGAATTGGGGCCTAGATGAAGGAAGTGGGTCAACAGGGATATGTTCTTAGAGGGTATACCTTGTCTGTGGCCCCTTCTCATCCCATTTTCTCCTTCTCGGCCACTGACTTCATTCAAAGCGTCTGTTCTGCCTATAGGATAGTCTGATTTTTGTCTGGGCCAAAGTCGTAAATCTAGCTGTCCTTGGACTAAAATCAGTGAAAAAATGATATGCCATAGTAAATTGTTATTACTTTAAACTGTTTCAGGTATCTATCATAGGGACAAAATATCTGCCTAATACAAGGTTGGTTCAACATACACACATTGATGAATATGATATATCACATTAACAGATGAAAAAGTTCCACACATGATCATCTCTTTAAAGAAAAACGAAGCCTTTAGAAAAATTGAACAATCAGCAACAATAAAAGCACTCAACAAACTCAGTATATAAGGAACTTACTTTGACTCAATAAAAGACAGAGATGAAGTTTCACAGCTAAAATATAGTCAACAATATCAAGTTGTCACATGAGAACACACAATACACTGTTAAAGTATACTCAATAAAGATACATAATACCTTTATTAGGTATAAATCTATATCAAGGTAAGGATGCACATAACTACCACATTATGTAACACTGTGCTTGAAATCCAAACCACAGTAATGATCAAGAAACATAAATATTCTGGGCATGATGGCACACACCTTTAATCCCAGGACTTTGGAGGCAGAGACATATGTATCTCTCTGTACATTCAAGGCAAGTCTGGTCTACACAGTGACTTCTAGGACATCTGGGGCTACATAGAGAGACCCTTGTCATTAAAAAAAAGCAAAAAGAAAATCAAAAGAAAGAAAGAAAAGAGAGAAGAAACATGAATATAAAGCATCCAAAGGGGAAGGAAGAGTTAATTATATATATGCAGACAACATGATCTTATGTATAAAAATTCTTAAACCTTCAACAACCAATAACTGTCCTTAAACCAATTCAATAAGTTTGCAGTATATTAAAATCAATAGCCCAAATTCAGTGCAGTTCTTATACAACAGTGAACAGTCAAAAGAGAAAAAGAAAAAAATGAAGAACACTATCTAATATCAACCAGAAGAATAAAAGACATAGGTATAAAGCTAACTAAATGCTAAAAGAGTTTTGTAATAAATTTATATACAATTTTTAATTGTCAAATACTTCCTTAACAAAAAGGGGGCAAAAATCATCCAGACATTGTGGCGAACACCTGTAATCCTAGGAGGTCATGAATTGAGACCGTGCATTGTCCATGCCTAGACAACCTACCATGTTCCAGGATGGTTTTACATAAATAAACCAACCAACAAACATATCCAAATAGATATTCACAATTAATATGATGAAAATAAAAAAATCTAGAGTTTTCTGTATAAATTTTTAAAAGGCCTTTAATTTTTTTCTATGGAAATGCACAAAACTTATTGTAGTTATAACAGTTGTGGAAGTTAGAGCACTGTAATATCTGATTTCAAAGTTCTCATGATCTACTGCAATAATTACAGTGGAACAATGACAATGATCTACTTATAGATCAATGAAAAATAAACCACAGAACAGGACCCATAGATTTTGTTGGTTGATTTTCATTAAATGTGATAAGGGAGTTTAATGATGAGATATTATCAAGATATGCTGGAGAAAAGAGATATCCAAATTGAAGTAATGAACCTTGATCCTCACCTCTCATCTCACACAAAGATTAACAAAGGTGCATTATAACCCAAAACACTAAGTCAGGACTATAGTATTTCTAGAAGTATAGTATACAATCTTTACAATCAGAAAAGAGGCAAAGCTTTGTTAGACATAAAGGGTGACCATGGAAAACAATTTAAGGAATTCTTTGAAATATAAACTTCCGGTGTCTGAGGAGGTAGGGAATTAAAGTGCCTGCAATGCAAGTGTGAGGACCAGAGTTCGGGTCTTCAGAACCTGGGTATGCATGGCAGGATACTTTCTATAGCTCCAGAATGTGGAAGGCAGAAACAAGGGATTCCAAAAGCTGGCTAGTCAGAGTAGAAGTAGCAATGTGGCTGAGCTCTGTGTAACTGAGAGACCATGCGTAAATGATCAAGGAAGACTTCCAATATCAACATCTTTTCTCCATATGCATGCATATGTCCTTGCCACCCCAGAACTACATACACTCATCCTACACACACACACACACACACACACACACACACACACACACACACAAGAAAAATATGTTCAGCATCACTATCAATAGGCAAATGAAAATGAAACACCAATGAAATACTAGTACATGATAATTAAAAGTTCACACTTGATAATTTCTAAATGTTGGTGGGGATTTAGAGCTGCCATAGATCTCCTATGTCACTAGTGAGAATACAAAATGGTAAGACTGTGTATATCGTCTTTCTCCACCAAAACTTATATTGAGGTTTGACTCTGGATATAGCAGTGTTAAGAGGCAGGGGGCTGTTTGACAGTGGAGCCCTAAGGAGTGATATAATGCCATTCTTATATGAGCATGCTATCAATGTCACAAGATTTGGGTTCATTATCACATGGGAAAATAAGGCTGCCCCTCATTTTTCACATCTTATACATGCATTCATTGGTTCTTCTACTTTCTCCTATGAATTGAAACACTATTAGGTCCTCATTAGATGGGTTATGAATTTTCTAGGCTCAGAACCAACTTTCTAATTTTTTTTTTTAAATTTCAGGTATCTTTTTATAGAATTAGAAAACAAGGCAAGAAACAACACTTTGGGGAAATATTTTATAGCTTAGTTAAACATACATGTGTCATATGGACAAAAAGCTCACTTCTAGATAATTATTAAAGAAAACTTGCTCAACCCAACTATCATAAACTCACATTCATAACAGCATTACTTACAATCACACAAAACTGTTAACAACCCAAATGTCTATTGTCAGAAAAGTAGATAAACTATGGCATATTCATACAATTGATTTTGACTCACTAATATGAAAGAAAAAGTTACAAATGTATTCTATGTCATGGATAAATCTCATAGTGTTGTCGTTCGTGAGTGAAACCAGACATGTATGGTTCAACTAATGCGAAATGCTCGAAAATTCAAGGTGAGTATAAGCTGGTTATCGAATGGTGGGCACTGTCTGTAAATGGGTGTGAGAACACTGATTGCAATCATGAAAATGACAAGAATCTTGATTATGTCAACCCACAGTATAATACAGTATTCAAAACACACATATATGTATATATGTATATATATATATTTAAAAGGTACAGTTTATTGTGTTTAAATGTCAGTGTCATTAGCTTTTAATTTTTAGTTTTAAATGTTTAAATTTAAAATTTTAGCTTTAATTTTTAAAAGTTAAATGATTTCTCTTACGTATGAATCTCTTTCATATGAATGTTAACTTTTTAAGCTTTAGCTGTGTTTCATTTATAATATCCACCAAGATTAGGTAGTGAATAAAGGAGCAGGGAGAAGGAAAGGGTATCCCAATGAATGGGAAATGAAATGTAGTGTTATAAAAAGGAGAAAGGGGAAACTAGCAGAATAGGGGCATTAAAGGGGATATGGGATGGGGGCTGGCTGGAGAAGAGGATACAGGGAGGGGCAACTGACTACTAAAGACAATAAAGCCTAGGAAAAGACATACGGAACCTACTACTGAAGAAGCTTCCTAAAATATATACATCAAGTAAAAGAAGTTTAAGTGGAGCCACCACATGGGAGAGACAATAACCTAAGTAGATAACAAATACAACTCCAAGTACCATGAATGGGTTATATCTTTTGGATTCACTGTCCAGAGGGGCTCCACAGACCCACCCAAACATCACAGACTATTTTCTGAGGCCATTGGTTACCCTTCCACAACTGGGTGGTAAGGCCCTATTGTTGAACATATCACTTACTTACGTCATCAAACACGGAAAAATCGATCCGGTGTCCAACAAAAGCCTCTCCTGTACTGACTAGCATTTGTGGCGCTGGGAAGTATTCTGCACTCCACCAGGGGAGAAAAGTAATCACCCATTTCAGCCCGCTATGAACTCTGTCAGCTACAGTATCAACCTGCCTTCATTATATGCTCATTGGTACAATGACGGCACGGATAGTGTGGAAATGACCAACCATTCTTTATTGGATTTAAACCCCATTCCCTAAAATGGAACCCATGCCAGACACCGCTAAAGTGAAGAACCTGACTAGAGAAGTCATGGGCCTAGGGGAAACCTACACTATTATTCTGCTAAATGAGCCCTGCAACAACGTGACTCCTAAAGCCATGTTGCTGTAGCTCTAGATGAGGGCCTCACTCGCCCCTCCTTAGAGAGGCTTTGACTTGACGTCAGTGAACACAAAGACCCACAACTGAGACTCTGGAGTTCTTAGCCCTGCCGGGATGTCTTGATTGTACCACTCCTAGCAAGGTTCAGGGATCAGTGTGCAACAGGGGGGCACAAAAGATATTACGAGGTTCAGAGGTTTTAGGGCAGATGTACATATGAACCCCCGGAAACTGTGACAGCACATGCGAGATCTGCACAGACTCAAGCTAGTCAGCACTCTCAACACGAAGGAGAGGAGGTGGGTACAAAGTCCATGTCTAACTAAGAAACTATCTGCAATTGATAACTGCTGGGAGAGAGAGAAAAAAATAAGTTTTCGCCAATGGACATTATAAATCAACCACATGCCAGTGCAGGCCCTATGTTCAGGAGGAAATGGCCAACACAAAGGAGTCCATGTTTTTGTGTGCTTTTTATTAGTTTCACTTGGTGGGTGGTTTCTTTTGTTTTGAGAGAGCAAAAACATGAAGTTGTGGGAGGTAAGGGAAGAAATATATGTTTTATGAAAAATCTCTTTCTCCTGAGATTGTATTCGCTATTTAAGAGTTGTGGAGCTTAGCATGTGGTACAGACCTACCTACTCAGAAGCTGCAACAGGAGGATTATATTTTCAAGGTCAACTTGAGCATCTTAGTGACATCCAGTCTCTGAATAAATTTGGAAGGGCTGAGAGGGTAACTTAGTGCTCGAGTTCTTACCTAGCATATCCAAGGTCACAAGCTCCGTCCGAAGCTCGTGAGAAATAGAATGAAGGCAAATATCAAGTATATGGTTTGAAACAGATAAATAAATATTTGTCTTGTTTCCAAAGGCATGATCAGATCTGAAAGAAAGCTCAGTGGGAATGGTGCTCTAGACAATGAAGCGGTCCACTAAGTGCAGGACTTCTGAGACTTGACAAGAGGTAAAAAGTTGGACATCTCCAACTGTATCACAGAGAGGTTTGATAACACTATATAGAAAAGGAGCCCCAAATGGTTCTGTGTCTCTACAAAACTTAGGAAAGCACTCAAAAGGATATTATCAACCTCTTGCTATACATACCAGACCGTGCTAGGTACTTGCCTGCATGTAACTTGGTTTGATACTAGCCACAACTTAAAGCTAGAGGATTTTGCCCTTAACGTTGAACCTAGATAGTGAGAAGCTAAGAAATCAGATCCCTTCCTAGACTTGGCAGTTAACACAACACAAGATTGTGACTCTAATAGCACCCTGTTTTGTTTTGTTTTGTTTTGTTTTTTCAGAAGCACTGTGCCTTGAGCCACCTTTTATCTACGTCTTTCTCCTGATGTATTCTTACCATCTAGTGTGAAAGAAAAAGCCCTCACCAGGAATGCTGAGAGCCAGACAGTAATCTGTAGCTCTGTCCCAGACACATAAGAAGCAAGCACCCTGTGAAAGAAAGCAGAGGATGCGGCCCCTTTACCAACCTCCCCATTTGGCCCCATTCTGAGCTCAATGCTCCTCACACCTGGCCCTGCTCTTTCTTTCTTCGTCCATTTTCAGCCTCAACACCCAGGCCCCTCAGCAATCCGTCCGCTTTTTTTCCTTGTCTCCAGGCCACCCAACTATCATCTTTTCTCTCTTTCCTTTCCTTTGAGTCCTAACCAGTACCGCCCCCTCTCTGCCCTCTGTCATGAGCCTTCACCCCCCCTCCGCTTCCTTTACTCCTGCTCTCTGTGTTCCTTTCTCTCCTGCTCAGCTTTCAAGGCCCCATTAGGGCCCCACTATTGACTCAGCCCTTACAAAGGCTCGACGGTTTTGAGATGAAGTAAAACGTCACTAATTTGTTCTAATTGGGGGGAAAGGTCAGTCTGTCTTAAACGAAAAGTATGAGGGATAGGATATTGGGAGGGGGGGAAGGCAATGTCATTACTTTCAAGTACATAAAGTAATTCCAGTGACTGAGACAAGAGGATAAAAGGCAAAGCTACATGTTTCAGAAATCCGTAAGCGGTCTGACAAATAGGCCCAGCTCATTTATAATTAGGACATTCACTTTTGGGCTATAAATTTGGTGCTGAGGTCTTTGCATTGAAGTAGGCTAATATTTTTTTTGTTTACACAATTAGTTTGCAAAGAGAGATCTTTCATCATAGAAACAGGTACAATCCCGTTAGAAGGGCGCACCTTCAGAGACCTACTTTCTCAGGCCACATGGCCCGCAGGCAAAGTGTTTTTGGTCAGTCAATTTTGAAAAGGAGGAATGGCGACCAACAACAGCAGCAGCAGCAGCAGCAGCAGCAGCAGCAGCTTTATTTTTCCGATTCACTTCATTGCAAGAGTTGTTATCAATGAAATAAATACCTGTTGACGTCACATTATTTGGGGGCAGGGACACAGAGATGTAAGAGAAGTAGCTGAATGGATACAAGCAGAGCCAATCCTCAGCTAAGCAGCCTGCCATCAAATGCCCTTATAGTTTGAAGTCTACTAATTTAGAAGTCAATTTGTTGAGCTAATTGGAATAGTAAGCAAAAATTTTCCTGCGAAGATTTGTAAAATTTTTAAAACTTTACATGCATTATCCAATACTTGAAAGTTTTCTTCATTTATGTGTAATTATTATACTAATTAGCTAAACTGCTACCGATTTCTGAAAGTGGTTGCCTAGAGAAATCCCTATTTGGAATGCCTTCTCTAGACTATTTTACCTTATAATGTATGAAAAAGAAATTAAATCCATTTTCTTTTCAAATTGCTTGTAATTAAGGTTTCCTATCTGCTAGCCTCCTCTCAAATTATCCTTCTCATAGATCATAGGTTTCATCTCTGTACAGCTAGGTAAGAAGGCATGGATAGGAAGCTGAATTCTATGAACATCTTTTTGAATCAGTGAGAGATCACAATTCCTGAATTTGCATGCATCCCAGTCCCATCACTGACAATGTGGTGACATGTATGTAATTGGAAGAAAGGGACATTCCAGCATACTAACTTGTAGTATTAGAGTCACTCAGAAGTGATGTATTTCTTGCTGTAGGGATGTAGTACAGATTTGTGGCCACTTTTCTTCAGTGATTTGGGGAAATATATTGATATAAAATAGCTTTTCCCCAAATCCATAAACTAGAGAACACTTCCAGTTATACAGTCTTTAGCTTTAACATCAAGAAGTCACCAGAAGGTTCCTTGAAATTGTTCAGCCACCCAAAGCTAGGAAGATAAGGGAGCAGCTTTTGTTTATTATTAGAAGTACAGCTGAAAGGGTTGGCTTTGTTTGAAGGCCACTAGAAATGCTGAAAAGGATTATGGGGCCGCTATTCTGAGATTTGTGCTTTCTCTACATCAGAAGGGAGCAACAAGGGCTCTTCATTAGCAGGGTCTACTGAATGAGACATGGTTACTAGATTCAAAAACATTGACCCATACTTGGCAATTCTCAAGACAAACTCAGGAAAGTCATTGCTTCAGATTGCAGAGAGAAGGGAATGTTAGAGTGATTTCTAGGTTGGACTTTAGGAAGATAAAAATGCTTGAGTGCCCTCTTCTAGTCCCCTAAATGCTACATTAAGGGTGGTAAGAGTAGTATTTAATTTGATATGATAGGCATAAACCAATGTTGTTCAGAAAGGTGTTTGCCCGATGTTCTGTGCTTTAAAGGGAAATAAGGCCATACTCTCGGTATTTTTGTTGTTGCTGTTGTTCACTGTGGTCTTCTATATATGCTTTTGACACTGCAAGATAAGAAAATGGGAATATGGAATTTTCTTTATACACTGCTGCCTCGCGCCCACAGGAATAAATCTGTCAAATGATCAGGACACTTTTTAAAACATGCACCCAAAATTGTCAAATGCACATATTATAGAAGTATAGCTAACAAAACCACAAAGCATCCTTGGCAGTATATGTATCCTTAAATTAAGCACACAGAATTTTTGGAGCTAGTACTTCTAGAGTCTTCCCAGGGTGTTCCAGTTGGGATCAGGGACATTCTGAATGGAGAAGGAAACTTTGACGATTACCCAATCTGATATGTCTTTTTCCAAATGCATTGTGTTCAACTGTTCTCAAACTGCCCTTCCAATCACAACATAGGGAACCATCCAGGGTCCTAGGACTGGTCCATTCCCTTGTCATTCCTTCTTACATCTTTAGACTGAAGAAGCTGACATCTCAGTATCTAATGAGATAAATCACTAAAAAAAAAAAAACATGATAGCACAGTGGCAACTTTGGTTGTGTGTGGGTTTCCTCAAACCACACTCATAGCAATCCCTTATCTGTCTGATATTCAAAGCAATCTTCATTTTCTTTAAAGAGTGGCTTCAGGAGAAAAAAAAAACCCACACCAGAAATGTGCATTTAGAACATTTTGATATAGAGAGTTGGACAAGCAGAATGAGGGTTAAAGGGGCTCCTACTCCTCCTTAGAAAGCTCCCATTTTACTTCTTTCTGAATAAGTTCAATGTCCCAGAATACTTGGCTTTGTTTTCTCTATGTCTAGGAGACAGGCCTGAGAATATGTGTTTGTGTGAATAAACGTGGTGTGAAAGAAAGACAGGGACCCTCACAGAAAGAAACACATATACAAAGACACAAACAGTGGCACAGACAAACTCACCAATCAAGGCACAAAGACATATAGAATGTGACAAAGAAACACACATACACAGATATGCATGTTCACACACAGCAACAAAATGGGGAACGAGAATGATGATAGCAGAGTGAGCAACAGGGAAGGACATGTAAACAGGGAGACTAATAAAGCAAGATTGGCAATACAGATAGAAAGAAATGTGGGCAGGGAAATACTCACAAAGACCAGGAGAGGACAATGCAATAGAAAAGAAAAACGGCAGCAGGGGCTGAGAATGATGGAGAAATACAGAGACAGAAAGAGGAAATCCATAGTGTCAAAGAGAGACATCATTCTCATTCTTTATGATTCTCTTGTAGAATCCTCCAAAGTTTTGTTTCCTCTAACAGTTAAGGAAATAAAGTGGTACTACCTCTTATCCATGCCCAACTACTCAGAGACAATTAAAAACAAATCTGACCATTGCCAATGTGTTTTCTTTGTTTTATATTTACCAACTGTAATTGTGCTTGAGTCACAATTAGGGGAATATAGGAGCCAAGGGGTAAGGGGTGACAGGGACGAACATGGGGAATCCACCAGTGTCCTCTCCAGACCTGCAATGTGAGACTTTCATATCCTTCTATACTTGGACACTGTTGGGTGCCTTTGGTGTTATGCTGTATGTAAACTAGATACACTGGCTATCTGAGTCCCATTTACAGGATGGATGTGTACCTGGTGCCCATTTGCAGTCTTTAGACTCTTTTATATAATCATGAAATCAGGGCTGGTGCCTATCCCAGCAAGGAATTTTTCATCTTAGCTCTTCTTCCAGGACCCTTCGCTCTGCTTAGTTCCATGGAGGAGTTTATAAGCCAGGTGTGGTGGGTGAGGCCTGTAAATCCAGCACCCTGGAAGCTGAGGGAAGTAGAAGGAGCTGAGTTCTAGGTCAGCCTGAGTTGCATAGTGAGTAGCAGCCTTGGCTGTAAGGTAATATCCTGTCTCCCAATACAAAAAGAAAAATTATAAAAGTGGTGCTGAGAATGCTTTTGTTTTATGTTTTTAATTTTGTTTTGAAACAGGCCATGTTTTGCCTGCAAACATATATGTTTTGCCCTGTAGTCCAGACTGGTTGAAACTGTCAAGCCTCCTACCTCAGCCTCCTCGGTGTTGGGATTACAGACATGTGTTACTACTTGAAGTTATAGCTATATTATGTCTGTTTATAAGTCAGAGGTCAGAAAACTATGGCCCGAGACCATCACTTATTTTTTATGGCCTTAGGGCTAAGGATGATTTTTATATTTTAAACGATTGAAAACAAAATAATGATATTTCATGATATATGAAAAAAAAATACATGGAATTCAAAATCCAATGTCCCCAGTTGTGACACAGCCATGCTTCTTGTTAGTGGCTCCTCTCATGGCACAATAGCAAAACTGAGTAACCTGACAGACACATATGGTTTGTAAAGCCTACAAAATTGCTGGCTTTTACATACAAAGCGATCTTGGAGCTAAGAGGTAGTTTGATAGTTGTGGATAGTTGGAAAAAGGCTGCAGGTGTATGCATTCATGTTTGATTGCAAAAAAAAAATGTTCAGAGTATAAATAAAGAAAGATTAACTAGAACTCTTTCTCAGATGCTTGCTGCATATCAGGTATGGAAGAAATTCTGAATCAAGTCCCCTCTTAAAGATGAAAAACACTTCTTTATAGACCTTTTTAAATCAGTGTCTTACAGGAGATCTTATTAGAAATAGCTGATATAAATTAATCTATGATTACTGTTCTTTCAAACCCCGAAATGCAAAATGACCTCTTGCAAGTAGAAAATAAACATGATTAGTATGAAATTTCCTATTCCCCTTTCAAAAGAAGAACAAAATGGTAAATTACAAACTACTTTATCACTACTAGAACGCCTAAGTCTCATCAGTGGTCTGTGTCTGAGTCATGCATTAAATCACTGTAAAGGTCATCATGACTTCTCTGAAGAGGCATTGGTATTATTAACTAAAGCTCTGCTAAAATAAAAATCTCCATGCTACTCTTTCTCAGGAAAATATCTGTCACTACCAAGAGGCCGGTGTAAGCCAAATGACAGTTGATAAATGCACTATAAACATTTCTTGTGGGAAGCTTGTAACGACGCAATTTCTTTACATTGTCAAATTCGTTCCTAACTTTAGTTTCGTATTTTGTGGTTTCCAATACTTACAAATTGCATTGTATGTCAAGGAGAGCATTCCAGGGTAGAAAAGAACAGTAGAGCTGGAAAAATCTATCTACAATATGGCTTCAGGCTGGGAAATGCATTTGTTGCTGAAAGCCCGCATGCGAGTTTGAAATCACAGGCTGGCACTCAAGACAAGTCAATGACAGTCTTTCCGTTATACAGTAGCTAAATTACATGGTCCTGTTGTTGTCACTACTGCTGTTGCTTCATCTACAATTGCAAACCAAACAATAGGAGAGTGATTAAAATCTTTTGCTTCATATTAAGGACAGGACGCCTATCTTGCAATTTGCATTCAGCCTTAAGGTATTCTAATCAAGTGAATTTCACCTGTGTTGACATAGCTGGCTGCTTTTGAAGTAGGATTGCTGGATACCTTCAGTGTGCCTCCAGGTCCTTTCTTATGAACTCTGATTACTTGAAGTCTTAAGAGGTTTGCCTGCAATTTGAAGGCGGCCCAGTAAACAAAAGAAATTCGCTTTTACATGGGGAAATATTCTAGCATGGAGCATTGCAGGGTTAAATGAGACAAGGGATGTAGAACTTCAGGAGCAACCTAGCAAAACAGTGCAATGACTGATGCTGATGCAGCTTTGTAAGAATTACCTGTGGCTCAGGCTGCTGGTATAGGCCAGCATCTCAGAGTGGTCACCTAAAAAGTGCAAAGCTCTGGGTTCAGTCCCCCGCACCACAAAGAAACAAGAAAACAAATGGAGTTCTAGCAAAACTTTCCTTCTTATTAGCAATTACTAAAATATATGATACCTATGTTTCATTACCTATTACGATGATAAGTCAAAGCAAACCATTTCATATGCAAAGCCTTATGAGCACATAAAAGTCAGAGGTTATTTTCACGTTTTGTCTTTGAGCTGGAGAGATGACTCAGAGGTTCAGAGAGCTTCTTGCCCTTCCAGAGGGCATGAGTTCAGTTCCCAGCACCCACAAGTGGGTCACAGTTGCCTATAACTAACTCCAGGAGATTTGATGTCCTTGTCTCCTTGGCACCTGCATGCACATACCTGTACATAGACCCACCAGACACATCAGACACGTGTACAAGGAAATTCAAGTTTTGTTTCAGAGCTGTGCTCATACTCACATACCACACACACACACACACACACACACACACACGCGAGAGAGAGAGAGAGAGAGAGAGAGAGAGAAAGAGAGAGAGAGAGGGAATATACACCATTTGTTTAGGAAAGACACTGGCCTATTTGGCATTTACAGAAAATTTGGTGGTAGATAAATCTGGAGTCAATAGAGAAACAGTATCTGTATTAATTATCATAACTGTCTACCTTAATGGAATTTTCCTATATCTGTGTTCAGTTGTCATTTAGTGATTATTGAGAAAAACCTAAAATCCTCTTGTCTCAGCTTCCTGAACACTGGGATAGTAGGCTAGGAATATAGGTATGTGCCATTATTCCTGGTTTGGGAGCTGAATTTCTAACATGAGCCCATGTTAATCTGTTTCATGTGACTAGTGACTCCTGTACTGGAAAAAGCAGTCTTTGAGAGACTGAGTTTGCCTTGTTGAAGTAGTTTTACATTAATTGTTCTTATCTTTCTTTGTGCCATGGGTTCCTTGGGAATCTGAAAAAGACTTAGTGCATAAATTCTTTTAAAAAATTCTTCCTAAAATAAGACATTATTGAGGACATTATACCACTCACCTTTTCCTTAAAGCATGCAGTTCAATAGTTTTCAGAATACATTCACAAATAACTTCCACTATCGTCAAAATCAATTAAAAATTTATTTTTACCATCCCAAGAAGAAACCTCATTTCCTCTGCCAAATCCAAAGCCAAGGACATCTGTCCTTATGTGTTTTTTTTTCTAGGATTTTTATAGTATTTACTCTCCTATTTAAGTCTGTGAGTTAAATTCTGAATATAGTGTGTAGTAGGCACCTATGTTCATCATTTTTGCATGTGCAAATGCAATTGTTCCAGCACCATATCTTGAAAATATATCTTTTCAAGAATAAATAGTCTTGACACCTTTGCCCAAAATAAAACAGAACAAAACCTCAGATTAGTTGGCCATCGATGTTTCAGTGTCTAGACTCCTGAGCCTTTTCCACTGATTTATATTTTTAGCCTTACATCACAGTGACTTGAATACTGGTTTCAGTATCAGAAAGTGCAAGTCCCTCCATCTTTTTTTGTAAGTTTTGGTAGCTTTAGGTCCATTCTCAGATTTTAGTATCATCTTAGTTTCGATAAGGAATTAATCCAGGATTACAATCAAAATTGTATTGAATATGTGGGACATGGTATATTTTTCCATTTATTTAGATATTCTATAACACTAAGAGAAACATTTCAAAATTTAGTAATTTTTAGAGTGTATAAACTTGGCATTGCATTTGTTGAATTTATTGCAAGGTATTTTTATTCCATTTGATATTATTATAAAATAAATTGTTTTGTTCATTCAATGTTTAGATCACTAGTTACAAATATACACACATATAGAAATATAGCTGATTTTTCTGTATTAACTTGGTTTCTAGAAAGCACTCTAAATTAATTCATTAGTTCTAATAGTCTCTTAGTAGGTTCTTTAGGAATTTCTACACAAAAGAGTGAGCCATTTGTAAACAGACATATTTTACCTACTCCCATCCAACTTAAAGGTCATGTATTTATTTTGTTCTTGCCAACTTACCCTAGCTAGAACCTCTGGTATGATATTTAATATAAGTGGCAAATGTGACCATCCTTGCCTTTATACAGTTATTAGGGAGAAAGAGTCCATTTTCTCATGATTTTAGTATGTTAGCTGTGGACTTTCATAAATGGTTTTTCCAGATAAAGAAATTTCCCACCCATTAAGACATTACCAAAATGGTGGGGAAGGTGGTTAAAGGTTCAGTTAAGAATATGTTGCAATGCAGTGGGGGGTGGGGGTCTGGAGGAAGTTTCCTTCTATTCCTAGTCTGTTGACAGATAACAAAAGGATATTGGATTTTAAGTGTTTTCCTCTGTCTATTGAATTAATGTTATATTTAATCTATATTATGCATTTTGAGTATTTTTACTTGTATGCATTTATGTTTGAGATGGGACATCTTTCTATGCAGTTCAGGTTGCCCATAAAGTCTTGCTATTTAGCCCAGGCTAGGCTTAAACTCCCTAATATCCCTTCCTCTGATTCTTCCTCATAAGTTTTTGAAGTACATGCTTATACCTCTGTACCTAGATATATGTAATTCATTTTGTTAGTTGATTTTTAGATGTTAGAGCAAGCTGGTGTACCTGGACTATTATCCCATGGGTTATTGTGTATAATTCTTTTAAAAATAATTGATACTAGATTTTAAAATTCAATAGTTTACATATAACAGCCCCAAATTCAATATTTGATTTTTCTTTCATTATGCTTTTCAAGTCCATGCCAACAGAGGCAATCTATGAAGTTTAGCTATCATACGGTTTATCTATATCAATAAACATCCCAGCTCTCCAGCACTGGTGCCACAAACCTCCCATTGTAATGGGTCTATGTCTGACTATGCTGTTACTGTGCCGTGGTTCTGCCACTTGGGAGGTATCCTTATGCTTGGAGTGTTAAACAGGTTCCATGAGAAGGTACAACTCTAATTAGATATGCTAGAAGCTTCAGGTTGAGGGTTTGGAGACTCTCTGTGCTTAGGTTCCATGATCCATTAGCAATGCCTACCTTGAAAGACATAAGGCCTTATTGAGGGAAGGAACTGAATGTCAGTCATCAAAACAGAAGTCAAGGCCCGTGTTCTAGCCATGAGTTTTAACCTGCTACCCAGGGCTCATTGCCCAGATGGCTAAAAGACAGTTGGAAGGCCACAGAACTGCCAGTGGCTTCCTTGGACCATATATGGAACAGAGTGTTCCAAGCTGGAAGAGCTAGAAAGAGCATCTCCTGGAGAGTCTGGTGATGGTCTGTAAGTTGCAGTCCCCATCTGTGTAAGCACCTGATTCTCTAGTCATTTATGTCACTCAGGTGAAGATGGTTGGCCAGCCTCAGAATATGCCTTTTTGCATGCATGGCATGCATACAGAAATCACGTCACCTTTGGATAAATCCAGAATTTTCTAGGTCTAACTGAAAAGGACTACATTCTAATACTACTCAGGAACAAAGATGGGGTTTAAAAAAGACAATATTCTTCACTCAAAATTCAGAATGTGGAGACAGAGTTTCAAACAGAACCAACCTGGTACAGCATAGAAGGGTTTATGCAGAACGGTGTTTCTAGAAACATACCAAAGAGATCAGACGAAACCCCTGCATCTCCCCAGCAATAGGAACTGGAAGAGTACTTGACCTGGTTGACATTGCAATGTCATAGCACTCACTGTGTAAGTATGCCTGGCTATTTGCTGAAGTCCTCCACTTTCTGCTTGGCTGCTATCTCTAAGATCCTTTCCATTTGATGCTCCTTCATCTTCTTGACCTTTGCCTGGGTCAGTTTCCTCTAGTTCAGACAGTGCCATTACTCCTGGGTCTGTTTTGCTCATGCCCATGTGTTTTAGTTACCTTCCTTGGTGCTGTGACAAAATACTTGACAAAAGCCATTCAAGGAAGAAGGGGCTTATTGTTCATAGTCTGAAGGTATAATCAGTCCATCATGACAAGGGAGACATGGAGGCAGGATACATTTGTCACATTGCATCCACAGTCAAAAGGCAGAGAGTGATGAATGGCTTTGTCCTTTTTACTCAGCATGGCACAGTAATCCATGGGAAGATGCCACCCACATTCAGGGTGCTTCTTCTCTCTTCCTGTAAACCTTTTGAAAATATGGCTGTGAGTACACACAGTACTACATCTCTAAGTGATTCTAACCCAATCGAACTGCCCTGAAGATTAACATCACACATCATCTCTTCCAAAAACATTTGCTTTCTCTCCTTGGACACCCTGAACTTCAGAGGACCCTTTTGGGCTTATCCACAGGCTTCCATAGCACCCACCTGAAGTTCAGCGCCTACTTTAATCTTTCAAAATATCTTGGAATGTTTCAGATTCTTATTTTATTTTTTCAAGGATTTTTGTGTCTGTGTTCATAAGATAATTTAGGTGGTTAGGCTTTTCTGTAATGCCTTTTCTTTCCTTGGCATCAGGGTATTACATGATTTGCTGAAGTTATTTGGGGAAACTTTCCCCCTCTTCTATTTTTTGGAAGGAGTTTGTGAATTGCTAGTATTAAAGCAAGAGGATGTGGAATATTGGATGTGGAGCAAGGGGAACACTTCTCCATTGCTGATGGGGGTGCAAACTTGTACAATCACTTTGGAAATCAATCTGGCTGTTTCTCAGGAAACTGGGACTAGTTCTACCTCAAGACCCAGCTATACCACTCCTAGACATATACTCAAAAGATGCTCTAACATCCCACAAAGACACTTGATCAACCATGTTCATAGCAGCTTTTTTCGTAATAGCCAGAAACTCGAAGCAACCCAGATGTCCCTCAACTGAAGAATAGATACAGAGAATTTGGTTCATTTATACAACAGAATAGTAGTATTCAGCTATTAAAAACAAGGACATCAGAAAATTTTCAGGCAAAAGGATAGAACTTGAAAATATCATCCTGAGTGAGGTATCCCAGTCCTAAAAGGACATGCATGATCTATAGTCACTTATAAGTGCATATTAGCCATAAAATACAGAATACACATGTTATAATCTACAGACCCAAAGAAGCTAAAGAAGAAGGAAGGCCCAAGTGAGGATGTTTGAATCTCACTCAGAAAGGGGAATAAAATAGTCATAGGAGGCAGATGGAAGGAGGGAACTTGGAGGGAGAGGGGATGGGGAGAGGAATGGGGGGTTCCGGATCAGGTGTGGGGAAGGAAAGAAGAAATGGCTAGGTGACCATGAAAATGAATGGAAATCTGCAACTTACAGGGGTGGGGAGGTGGGGGCATCTCTAGGACAAGCAGAGACCTGGAATAAAGAAGGTACTCAAGAATCAATGGGGGTGACCTTAGCTGTGACTCACAACATTGGGCTTATGGAACCTGAAGCCAAGTAGGAACCTCAGTGAAAGGATAGAAACACCAACCCACCCACTAAATGTTCAACCCAAAATTTATCCTGTCTATAAGAAATGCAGGGACAGGGGATGAAGCAGAGACTAAGAGAATGGCCAAACATTAACTGGCCCAACTTGAGACTCATCCCATAGGCAAACACCAATCCCTAGCACTATTAATGATCATCTGTTGTGCTTTCAGACAGGTGTCTAGCATGGCTGTCCTCTGAGAGGCTCCACACAGTAAATGAGTCAGACAGATGAGACACCCAGAGCCAAACAGTGGATGGAGCTTGGGGACTCTTATGGAAGAACAGGAGGAAGGATTGTGGACCCTGGAGGGAATAAGAACTCCACAGGAAGACTAACAGGGTCAACTAGCCTGTACCCTTGGGGCTCTCAGAGACTGAACCACCAACCAAAGAATAGGCTGGACCTAGCCCTCCCTGTACGTACATAACAGATGTGCTGCTTGATCTTCGTGTGGGTCCCAAACAACTAGAATGGGGGCTATCCCAAGAGTTGTTGTCTGCCTGAGGAATATGTTCTTCTTGCTGGGCTGCCTTGTCTGGCCTCAGTAGGAGAGGAAGCACCTAGTCTTACAAAGACTTGATATGCTAAGGTGAGGAGATAACCTGGTGGGGACCTTCACCCTCCCAGAGGAGAAGCAGATGGAGCAAAGGGTTGTGGGAGAGTGTGACTGGGAGGAGGGGCAGTGAGCAGGATGTAAAGTGAATAAACAAAATCCTTTGAATTCTGGTACAATTTAAAGAAGTCCATCTGGCTCTGTCTTTTTCTTTGTAGGAAGTTTTCTTTGTGTGTGTGTGTGTGTGTGTGTGTGTGTGTGTGTGTGTGTGGTTGTTGTTGTTTTGCGAAAATGGTCTTCTTATTTAGTCCAGTTTGCCATCCAATGTGAGCACCACAACTTTCTTAGTGCTCAGAATTGAAACTAATAACATTCTCTGTTCTCTCTGGGCACATTTTTGATCCAGTTTCTTCTCTAGCTAGAGATGTACTCAGATTGTCAACCCTTTTCACATTAAGGTCAGTAGTTTATGTCACTCTAGGAATTTTTCCTTTTCTTCCGAGTTGTTCAAGATATTGAAATAAAAGAGCTCATGGTATTCCTTTATATAATCCATTTTAGTTTTATAAATGTCTCTAAAAATTTGACTCTTCTTTTTCTTTTTTCTCTGTAAAGTCAGCTTAAAGTTTTATCAATTTTGCTGAACTTTTCAAGAGACAAAGTCCCAGTTTGATTTAATGCTTTATTAATTTAGGTTCTAATCCTTGTGTTTCTTTTCTCCTGCTTGCTTGAGATTTGCTCCCCCTCCTCATTTACTCACTATTGTGTACTTTCTGCTTCATTTTCTAAACCATATTCCTTTTAAAATGACTGAAATGCTTTTGTTAAAATTCTCCATTCTTGTTACCATGGCCACCTTACGCATCCCCTCTGCAGACCTCGTCATTGAGTTCCAAATTGCTTGCTATCAAGAATGGAACCTTATTATCCTTATCCGAGAAATTCACTGTCACATCAGTTTTAACATCGTCTCCCATTTCTTCTCATTCCACAAAAGTTGGTCCAGAATGTGACATAATCATTCCAGGGCTGTGAGTTGAAGATGGCTGTTAGCTCTTCCCCACCCCCACCTCCTCACCACCATGAAAAACCATAGCACTGTTATTTAAAGGTAAGCTGGTTTTGTTAAATACTCAAGGATAAGTCACTCTGAACAAACATTTCTGGTCTCTGTGGTTACTTTAAGATGTCTTTGCTATTTGGGTGACCTTTATTCTAATCTTTTGCATAACCACTATGCATTTATTTGATTTGTTTCTTCTTTCAAATTTTTTTTAAATGTCTGTTTTTTTAAAATATGGTCTCTCTTTTACTTTTGGAGAAAATCAGTGACTAACTCATCAATCCAACTGTCACCACATGTCCCCAGAATATTTTTCTAGTACGTTCTTGTGCAACAGGAAATTTCAACATATAGGAGCGCACTCTGGCCCTTTAGAAAATTTCAAACTAAATAGAAGTCTATATAAGTGTATTGCTTTCTTTGCCTTTTTGATTACATGCCAATCTCTTAGCCTTATACTTTTACTTTTTGGCCAGACTGTGTGTCAGTACTATATAGGAGGTTGTCTTCAAGTAGGAAAATAAATAGGCATAGGTAAGTGACAGGAGAAAAGAATGAATGCTTTTCTTTCCTTTTCAACAAGTAATGTTATCCTTTATTTTGCTAGGTAAAACTTACTACAGGTAGAATGCTTCTCTTGGGAATTGTTCAGTACAACAGAATAACTTCCAAGCCTAGGCAGATGGTCTATTTAATTTCTTATTTTCACATATATATTCCCTACAAGTATTACTCCACACCCAAAGAGATTCCTTGCCACATACTCGTATCTATCATCGTCTGTTTCTACAATAGAAGTTTCCGATTCTGCGATGTTTTCACTATCTTAACAAGACAAGCATCACACTGTACTGAGGTAGGCTCTTTAGTACTCCTTGATCTACTACAAAGTGGAAATCTCAGTCCAATAAATCTTTTCTTAGCATTCTTAATGTATTTCTCAATTATCACCTACCTCATAGAAATCTCTTCTCTCTCTTCTCTCCCTCTCTCCCTCCATCCCCTCTCTCTCTCTCTCTCTCAAACACACACACACACACACACACACACACCCTTTAGCCTAGATTCTCAAACAAATGAAATAAAATCAAACAAAAGTAAAGTCAATGTTATTCTTCTGGCGTAAAAATATTAATTTATACCTGCTAACTCAGTATGTGAAGAAGCTTTTATGTATGGTTTCCTCTAGCTAGCATAGCACAGGCTTTAATAAAGCAAAATTCTCTTCTCACAAACTAGTTGGAGGTTTTCTGAAGTCAATAGAAACTAAAATCAGTGGGTAGAAAGAGGGAGGGAGAAAGCATCAAACTGCTAATTTCTTCTTGGAAAATACTGAGCTTTCAGCCTGGCTGAATGTTGCAGAGATGCCGAGCAGAATGTTAAAAAATTAAGTGTATCTGTACTTCACGAATTTTATGTTTAACCCAAAATCCTAAGGTCATATTTTTAGATAACTGCAGTGTTCACCAGAGTAGAAAGCTTTACTTGTCTAGAGTATTAGAAAAAAAATGTAAAAATAATAAACAAATAGATCTAGTATTACATGTGTGTTTAGCAATTTATACTTGGTTTACTTTTTGACTAAGTAAACCAACTTTCTGAAGCAGTTGGCTCTAAAGTACAATTTTTGGTCTCCATATGGTATGACATAATAAAATATGAATTTACATCTACTTAATTATGACATTAGAGAGGTGTTCCATTTTGCACTCCATTTTCCAGAAGCAACAATGAGTGTCTCAATCCTTTTCCTCATCTAAGTATCTCCTATGAGCTCTAGAGCTCACCTACCTTACCAGGAAGTTGAAATATGAAGCCTGGCCTCTGACAGATAAAAGATAAGTGTGTTTAATCCCCTTTGAAAATTAAGCAAAACTTTTTTTTTTTTTTTTTACTAATGACACTAGCAAAGTCAATAAAATTGGATAATCTAACTGTCTCTGTCTCTCTCAAAGCAATGACCTCACTACCCTTTTTTTCATATCTACCATTACCTAGGTAATTTAGGCAAAAAGCATCTGCTTTTACATGAATTTCTTTGGATTGTCATCTGGTTGTTTTCAGCCAGAATTGTCTAGATTGATTCAGTGTGGGTTCATGAAAGAAAAGAAGGCCACCTTCAAATAGACATGGGAGTAAATTTTTATGCATTAGATGCATGCCATTCATCACTACTGCCTTTGATGTTTGCAAAGAATACCTTTTGTGGAAAGCACAGAAGACATGGTACATAGAAGCACTTAGGAATCTTTACTCCCAAATCTAAATGACAATAATGGGATGCAGGTTATTTTACAAAGCTTTGATGAAGTACATACCTCAGACAAAATATTGTAGTGACCCTACCTGCACTCCTGTGCTGGCTGCTTATTGGATATTTTTTCAGAAGATGTTATGAAAAATGTAGCATTTTATGGAAACTAAGCACAAAACTTTTTTCCCAAGTGGATTAAAAAGAATATAATCTGATGTCCCATACTGCTCCATTCTACACCATCTTGAAACAGGGAACCTTTGAATGAGTGATTAAATAACCATGCAAAGTTCCATACAGAGGCCAAAGGCCACAATATGCAGCATCTAGTTGAAGAAAAGCCATGGAAGACTTTGAAAATTACAGTATTTAAACCACGAAGTATCATTTTCTGCACAACATCAACAACAAAAAAAGAATTCACAACTCTTTTCTATGGATTCTGAGCCCTCTGATTTTGGAGGTTTTAGTAAAACATAGAGATTTAGGTAAAGATTGGTGTTCCATCTTAGGACTTGATTTTAAAGGGAAAAATGTGCAGAATCTCTGGATGGGATCGTGTTGGCTACAGCAATGCCCCTGTAGCTCTTCAATACTTGCCAGACTCCATCAAAATGTCATGTCATAAAGACTGCTTTCCATGTGTCAAATCGATACAATAATAAATTAAAAATTCTGTATGGTTTTTAGGCAAAGTTTGGCAAGTATTGAAGAACTACAGTGACATTGATAGCCAACATTGGTCGGAACTCAAGGGCAATTTGTATTTTTCTTATCTGTTCATATCACTAAGAATTTTATACATGACAAACCAAACTTTATATAATGCAGTTTTCAAAGGCAGAAGCACATCCAAATAACACTGGACAAAAGAATGTTATGGACAGTTAAATAGTGAATTTGAAATGTCTTCAGCGTCAGGTACAATTGGTTGACACACGAAAATCAAAACAACAACAAAAAAAACCCCACAATCAATATTGAAAGTAGTGAGGTGAAATCTCAGGGTTGTTTTGATTTGCATTTCCCTTCCAGTCAGAATGGCTAAGATCAAAAACTCAGGTGACAGCAGATGTTGGCGAGGATGTGGTGAAAGAGGAACACTCCTCCATTGCTGGTGGGAATGGAAGCTGATACAACCTCTCTGCAAATCAGTTTGGCAGACCCTCAGAAAAATGAACATAATACTACCTGAGGACCAAGCTATTCCACTCCTAGGCATATACCCAGAAGATGCTCCAACATGTAATAAACACACATGCTCCACTATGTTCATAGCAGCCATATTTATAATAGCCAGAAGCTGGAAACAACCCAGATGACCCTCCACAGAGGAATGGATACAGAAAATGTGGTACATTTACACAATGGAATACTACTCAGCTATTAGAAACAATGACTTCATGAAATTTGCAGACAAATGGATGGATCTTGAAAATATCATCCTGAGCGAGGTAACGCAGTCACAAATGAATGAACATGGTATGTACTCACTGTTATGTGGTTATTAGCCCAAAAGTTTGAAATACCCAAGAGTCACTTCGCAGCAACAGTAGAGCAGAGTGTGAGGTCCCAGAAGGAGGACTTGGGGAAGGGACTGAGGGAGTTTGCAGCCCCAGGGAGGCAGCAACAGTGGCAACTGGCCTGACCCCCCCCCCATACTCCTGGAGACTGATCCACCAACCAAAGAATACACATGGAGAGACCCATGGTGCTGGCCACATATGTGGCAGAGGAGGGTCTTGTTGGCCATCAGGGGGAGGAGAGGCCCTTGGGCCTGAGAATGTTAGATCCCCCAGTATAAGAGAATGCCAAGGAGGGAAGACGAGAGTGGGTGGGTGAGGGAATACCCCCGTAGAGGCAGGGGAGGGGGAGGGAATAGGGAGGTTCCAAAGGGGAGATCTGGAAAGGGGAAAACATTTGAAATGTAAATAAAGTAGAAAAAGAAAAGAAAAGAAAAGAAAAGAAAGTAGTGGTCAAATTCTAGCCCTGAATGCTTTACACAGGGTTTCTCTGTGTAGCCCTGGCTATCCTGGAACTCACTCTGTAGACCAGGCTGGCCTTGAGCTCAGAAATCAGCCTGCCTCTGCCTCCCCAGTGCTGGGATTAAAGGCGTGCGCCACCACTGACGGGCTATCTAGCCCTGAATGTTAAAGGATTGCTGCGAGTAGTTATTTGGAAAAGCCTTATTTGTGGCACAGAGAATCCCATCTTAAAGGCAAGCTAGTGGCTAAATAAAGTTGGAAAATAGAAAAAAAAGTCTATCTGTCCATTTGATCTTAAAGATTTTAAGATTGATTAGAGCAAGAAAGAGTCGATCTATCACTGGAGTCGCATGGCCTTTTAATTAATTTGGATTTAAAATTCAACAAATGCTCTGAAGTTCCACTGAATTGGAAGCTTTACTATGAAGAGATAAGAAAACTCATATGAACTACTTTTTTAAGAGCAAGCCTTTGCAAAGGCAATAATAATAAATAAGACCAGCCTAGGTGAGGGAAGGTTCCCAAGATGGTACAAAGAGAATACTTCTTCAGAATGGCATAAAAGAAGGTCTTAGTTTTGCTTGACAATTACTTGCCTTGCTATTAGATTGATATATTGCTATTACATATATATATTTCAAATTATAATTTATCTTACCCATAGGGCACCAAGATACTTTGTCAAGTATTATGTTGGGTGCATCAGTGATGATATTTTTCGGATAAAGTTAGCTTCTCATTCTTCTCTTTTCCTTCTTCTTAAGGTAACGTCTCATTTTGTAGCCCAGGCTGGCCATGAACCCAATCCTCCTACTTCTGCTTCTTGAGTGCTGGGATTTATAAATGTACACTACCACAGCCAGTTGAGCTTAACATTTGGCTGATAAACTAAGTAAACAGATCATCCTCCCCAATGTAGATTGACATTGTGAAATCAGTTGAAGTCCTGAATAAAACAAAATGCTTAACCTTCTGCGCTAACCTGTCTGACTTCAAACTATGACATCAGCTTTCTAAGGCTTTTGTTCTCAAATTGAAAAATTATCTTTTTGGTTTGTCAGTATACAAACCTTCAAGTTGAATCTATACTATCTGCTTTCTTGTCTCTCCAGCGTGCTTACTTATACTATGTGGTGTGTGTGTGTGTGTGTGTGTGTGTGTGTGTGTGTACATTCACGTTCATATGTATGTGTATCTTTAGTTCATAGATACCCTTTTCTAAATCTATATGTTCCCTTTAATCTCACTTTCTGTAACATATCCACTGTTCCCTCTCCACTGGCACCTTTCCATGTGCTGAAATCATATACAGAAGCTTTTTAAGCAATGATAAAGGCCATTGCTTAAATCCTCTTCCCCACATGGCATTCTCATAAGCGCTCATCTCAGCTACAACTCCATTCTCTGTTTTCATCACCAAATTCTGCAGGAGGTGGTGGGTATCTGTGCCTTCAATGCCTGGCTGCTTATTCTGTTTACCCTGTAGCCAGGCTTCAGGCTTCTCCAAATGAAAACAGTTTTGGGGGGATTTTCTTCTTCTTTGTGAATTTCCAGTTTTCCAGCCTATGGGTCCTGGGACACAGTTCAGACTATAATTAAGTAAGTATTATATAGGAAGTTGACTATGGGGCAAGCTGTTCTCTTGAGAAGACCATACAACAAGGACAGGAGAAAGGGGAAATGAAATCTAATGTAGCAAGGTAGATGAAAATATGTTTGTTGAGCTTGAGCAAAGTCTGTAGGTGGAAGAGAAAGAGCCAGTTTACAATAAAAGCAAGAACAATAAAAGGAGAGGCTAATTTATAGTACAAGGACTCAAGGTCTAAAAGGGACAGAATCAATTCAAAATATACGAGAAATGACTGTTTTACAAGCATAGAGTAAACAAGTTAATGGAATACCTGGAATATCTGTTACTACTGGTCCTCTGCCCGGAATATCTCATCTCTTTAGCTCTCTCAGTTTCTGTCTCCAGTATTGTGGAAGAACTTGAATACCAGCTGCGTTTTCCTTCCCACTGAGGAAATAAACTTTTAAAAGCTGACTAGGTGTAGTGAAAAGAGTACAAGTCCCCACTTTAGCTGTAGTATGGGAATAAATACAAATTGGTGATTTGCTGTGGAGCGCAAACAAGCCCTTAGAGTATTCTTTCTATGAGAAAAGAGTCCAACTTCCCTAAAAGTCATAGTCCCCAGATGGTTAACTGCATGTTAGTAAACAGAAGTCTCTGTACCTCTTGCAATGGCTTCTCCACTAGAAAAAAAAAACTGGGTTAGGGAGGTCATATAGGCAAACTGCTTTCAAAGTCAATTTCCAAACCACCTTTAAAAATGCCCAACCCTATTTATTTTTAAGCACATCTCAACTTAACCCCAAAGTAGCCTCTCTCATTTAATTTGGCTTCCCTACACACCAGCTTTGGCTCAAAATGATTTTTACCTGTTACCTGAGATCAATTCCATCTTCACAGGAGAAATGTTTTGGGCCTCTGAGGAAATTCCAAAGCATGCATGCCAGTCTCTGAAGACAATAGCCAAAGGTAGGTTTAGAAAGATTCTTTTGAACAACAGTGGTAACTTCTTCAAAACAAGCTTATACACTCCACTCAATATGGTGTGAGAAGCCATTTCTTGAAGATCTAGTGTGTTCATTAAAAAACATTAAGGCATAGGTTATTTTAGAATGCCCTTTTGATAGATTTTTTTTCTTTTCTGCCCAACTAAATTGTAAGTGCCATGAACTAGGAACTGTGACTTCTTTGTAGTCCTATATTTAGTCATCACTGATGCCTTCAAAAAGATTTTAGTTAAACCTGGGCCCATGAAGACTCATAGAGACGGAACCACCAACCAAAGAGCATGCACAGGCTGGACCTAGGCCCCCTACAGATATGTAGCAGATGTACAGCTTGGTCTTCACAGATGTTCCCTAATAATTGGAGCAGTGGCTGTCTCTGACTCTGTTGCTTGCCTTTAGAGCCCTTTCGTCTAGCTGGGCTGCTTTGTCTGGCCTCAGTAGGAGAGGATACACTTAGTCTTGATGCAGTTTGATGTACCAGGGTGGGTTGGTACTGAGGTGGGGCAGGGCTCCCCTTCTCTGAGGAGGGGGACTGGGATCAGGATTTAAAGTGAATAAATAAATTATTGAAAACAAAATGTTAGTTAATGAATGTTTTAGATTGATAATCAATATGGATGAATGTTCTTATTCAGTCTGGTGTTTGTGATCTAGGCATGTAAATAATAGTAATGCTCACTGGGCTGTTTAGAATAAGACATAGTACATGTAACAGAAAAAATAATTGCAGGGGCTGAAGGGCTCAGGGGCTAAGAGCACTGACTGCTCTTCCAGAGGACCTGGGTTCAATTCCCAGCACCCACATTGCAGCTCACAGCATCTATAACTATAAGATCCGACACCTTCACACAGACATACATGCAGGCAAATCACCAATGGGCATAAAATAAAAAACAAATTATTTTTTAAAAAATGCAGTTAGTAGAAGTGTCATGTAGTATGGATGATGACATCCTGTCAAAATAAGCTTTTAACACAAACCAAATGGGCAAAAATAGAAAATGGAGGGAGACCCAAGAAAATGGAAAGATTGCTCTTGTTTCTCTGAGGACAAGTATAGAGTTGCATGCTGAATGTTACAACTTAATAGGACAGCCTAGATGTAACTTGCATGCTACAAACTCCTCCACCCTTCTGCTTCAATTCTCACGCTTTCCCAGAACCCTCAACCCCGAGCATGCTGGCTCTCTTCATAAGTGGCATATAATTTACCGGTGGATACTCCAGAGACTTCAGTGCAGATCTTACCTATTTCATTGTCAGTTTCTGCCGTTTCTTTCTAAACTATCCAGAATATATCCTGAAGAGCGACATTTCCTCAATTTGTGAAAGCACACCAACATTTAGGTCTGCATCCTAATGTAAAAATTTCTACAGATTGATATTTCAATACTGATGTCATAGTCTTTAAAACATGCAAATGAAATCTGGGTTGTTATTGAAGAGATAAAATGAAAAAATGATGATGCTGGCAAGAACAAGATTACGAATATTCATGAAGAAGGACAAGCATATATTTCCCTAAAATCTAGTGCTCTCTTTCCCAGAGGAAGCCATCTGGCCTGTTTGATTGCTAGTTAAAACCAATTAACACAAAATGGCGATACTATCTTATTGGCTTTCACCACAAGCCTCCTGGTTTCATCCTAATCTTCTGGTTTCCTCTTAAATGTTTCCTGGTAATGGGACAAATTGAAAACAACAACAGTAACAACTCATCTTCAAGCTGAACAGAGTTGAGCACACACAGTCATTCCTCATTAATGTCTGTAATCATCACCTTGCCCCAAAGAGACAAAGATGATAACAACTCAAGCCTGCTCATGCACACAACCCATTCCCAATGGCTTTTGAAGCAGCCAGCCAGCCAGATGACCTCTTACTTTTGGTCTACATTGCCAGCACCTGAGGTCCTGGGAGTCTCTTGAGTGAAATAGTAGTGGTGTCAAAAAAACACTGATACCCCTGATTTCACACATATTTCTTCAAAGTGAATCATGATGACCCGAGAGTAAAAACAAGCACACATTGCTTTACAAATGGTGACAAGAAAAATACAAACCCAACCTATTTACAGGCTATAGTCTCTGGCATAAAACTCAAGTCCGCATTGATTGACTATTTTCTGAATATTCTAGTCCAAGCTTTTTCATCATAATTGGTAGTTAGTTAAGTTTGTGTCTATACTTTCAATCTTCCTCCTCCTCCTCCTCCTCCTCCTCCTCTTCTTCTTCTTCCTCTTAATTTTTTAGTAGTGCTAGAAATTAAATCCAGATCCTTCTACATGCTTGATAAGCCTTTATCCCTGAACTATATCCCCGCCCTGAGATTTTATTTTATTTTCCTTTTCCTCCTCCTCCTTCTCTCTCCCTCCCTCCCTTCCTCCTTTTCTTCCTCCCTCCCTCCCTCCCTCCTTTTTTCTATCCCTCCCTCCCTCCCTCCTTCCTTTTTTCCCTCCCTCCCTCCCTTCCTCTCTTCCTTTCTTTGAGACAGGGTTTCTCTGTGTTGTCCCGAATGTCCTGGAACTCACTCTGTAGACCAGGCTGGCCTTGAACTCTCTGGGATTAAAGGTGTGCACCATTGCTGCCTGTCAAAGTTTTCCTTTGCTCTGTTGTTCCAGTAGCCATTTCTCACTCTCTCTCAGACCTCAGACATAGTTATACTTTTCCATAGTCTTCCTTATGTGTAAATTAATTTGATTATATCTGAAGGAGATAAAGGAGGTGGCACACAACTGCATGAGCTTTAAACCAGATATGTCACCTACCAATTTTATGTGCAAATGTGACAAAGTAACTAGATAAATCACATAGATGAGATATAGATTAGCACAGACTTCTAAGTTGTGGTATGCATGCCATTTATGATCTGAGATGGCTTTACATGGTACAAGGAATAATATTCCTATGTTAATAGCAGTCTATTTCACTGTATTAGTCTATACACATATGAGGAAGACTTATTTTTATTTAATCTTATTTTTATACTTTTTAGATAAAGTTTCAATTGAAATAGATTCATGTAACTTCCTTCCTTGCCTGTGGTTGCTCCATCCAATATTTCCCAGACACCTTCTCTTGAACCTTTCCTATGTTCCTCTCCATACTCCCAAGTTGGTAGCCTCTTTTTCTTTATTATTGTTTTATATATATATGGACATACATTCATATATACATGTATATATATATATATATATATATATACAAAATATATATCCATTTTTTGTTTGTGTGTACATGATTTCAGGAGTGACCATATTGCATTGGACAACCAAAGGGGATTCATCCCTGGGACAGGCTAATTTTCCTTTTTCAAGTAGTCATTAATTGTGTATAGTACTTTATGCAGAGGTGGGAGCTTTCAAAAACATTCCCCTTCCTTGTTAACAAGTCCATGAATATTGCCATTGTTTGGGTCTTTTTTATGCAGTCATTTCTAGGAAAGACTGGTTCACAGCAGACTTCCTGATTATTGGCTCTTACAATCTTTGCGCCCTCTCTTCCATGGTATTCCCTGAGCCATAGAATGTGGGAGCTGTGTTGTAGATATTTCCATTGATACTGGATACGAACAATCTGTTTATCTCTATATTGTGTCCATCTGTGGTTTTCTATGATGGTCTCCAATTGCTGTAAAGAGAATATTCTTTGATGGGAGAGGGGTAGCTACAGTTATCTTTGATTATAAGGTAAGATTTAAAATATACTGAAGAATTATTCTGGTCTAGCCAAGCAGTGGCAGCAGATTCTTTTTTAAGATCCATTTCCTCACTAGCCCCTGGAGAGTTCAGCACAGACCTGATTTGCCTACTGTTGTTAGCTACCACTGCCCTATGAGTTACCCTTATTGCACCCTTATACATATCTTGCCATACTGGTCATTGTTGTTGTTCACAGGTGTTACAGCAGGGTAGCGTTGTTTAATTATTCCCCTTCCTTGGTAGCTTACATAATGTTCTCTGGAACCATGGCAACAGGAAAGATGATTTCAGGTTAGATATAGCTTGAATCATCTGAGACCTATGTCTTATATCTGGGGTGTCTTCAGCAATGGGGGCCCATGCTCACGTTCTGAGGGGTAGTCAAGGTTAATGGGTAGACATATAAAAGATTATATTGAGTGAAGTAACCTAGACTCAGAAAAACAAACAATACAAATTGTTTCGCATTTGTGGTTCCTAGCTCCAAATCATCAAATGTAAGTACGCAGCATACAGTAACCACATAAACAAAACAAAACAAAAAGAATCAAGAGACCACTGGGGGGGGGTGCTTTGTGAGGTAATAATAGGATTCTGGTGATTTTAAGTGGGAAATGAAAAAAACAGGGATGGGTCTCTAACTAGAAAGGAAAGAGGGAAGTCAATACAGAAGGAAAAGGAAAGATGAGTGACAGATAATATCAAGGTTAGTTGATATAGCACCAAGAAATCATATTATTTTATATTTACCTAAAATTATACACAATACAAACAGCTGTATGTATATGTGTATATGTATATGTACACACATATATACTACATATACTTGTACTATATATATATATATATATATATATATATATATATATATATCCTCTGCACATTCCATATTTGTTTAGAAGTTAATGTTTCCATGTCTATTTCCATCATCAATCTGTGGACATAGGTCTGCTACCCTATTTCAACAACAACAACAAAACAACTACCTGTGTTAATCTAATATGATTGTTCAACCAGTCACTATGGAATTGGAAATAAGGAAGATTCTGTGCTGATGCAAATTCCTTGTGATGGTTTTAATTGTGAGCTGGACACAATCTAGAATGACATGGGGAAGGTCTCTAAGAATTTCTGTGAAGTATTATGTTGACTGCATTAATAGAAGTGAAGAGACTCACCCTGAATATGGACTCTGACAAGGAGTGAGTAAGATGAGCACTGGCTGCTATGTAGCCACCCTGCTGTCTGCTTTTGACTGCTCTTAAGTATGACCAGTGCTCTCCATCCCCTGCTCCTATGGCTTCCCTGCCATGAAGAAGCCTACCCTTCAACCATGCACTTGATAAAACTTTTCTCCCTTAAGTTGATTTGGTCAGGGGAAAGAAAGTTAAGACAACCCTTACTTTGGTAACATTTTGAAGGGATGTACTATGAGTTGATTCACAAATTTATGAGAATTAGCAAGGTACAGAATTGGAGACATTTTCATCAGAATGAATTCGAGTCATTTCCTTACTTTAAAAAGTCCCATACTGTTAGAAGAATAGTGGGTGCGTCTGGATATGATTAAAATAGAAAGACCTCTAAGTGAAATATGTATACTGAAATATTATAAGAAAAAACCAAACAATTATACTCACCCCCCAAAACACCTTATTCCCCAAGCAGAATGAGTACTTGATGAAATATTAGATAGGAACTCCACAGGAAGACCAACAGAGTCAACCAACCTGGACCCTTAGGACTCTCAGAGACTGAACCACCAACCAAAGAACAAACATGGGCTGGAACTAGGTCGCCATGCACATATGTAGCAGATGTGTAGCTTGGTCTTCATGCGGGTCCTGAACAATTGGAGTGCTGCCTGTCTTTTGGGATATGTTCTACTAGCCAGGCTGCCTTGTTTGGCCTCAGTGGGAGAGGAAGCCTTAGCTTTGCAGAGACTTAACGTGCCAGGATGGGGGATACCCAGTGGGCCCCCACTTGATCAAAGGAGAAGGGGGATTGTGGGAGGAGGTGACTGGAAGGGGGCAGTGGACAGGATGTAAAGTGAATGAATAAATAAATAATAAAAAATCAGAAATCCTTCGAGTACAGTGGAAAATGCCACTTGCCACAAATGATAGGTTTCATAACATTTTCCTGTAATTTATTGATTAAAATGTCTTATTATTTCCTTAATGAATATAGTAATTGTGACATGACACCTAAAAACAAGTCAACTACTTTGCTTTCCCTTATGATCTAATGAATGCAAAGGGGGAAAGAATTATCAATGATAACTAATTTCTGGAACAAACTCAAGCCTTCTCACATGGAATCTTCTTTCTTTAATTTTTATTATGAGTAACAAGAAATCTTAAAAACAGCTCTGATAATTATTCTCCTGTAATAGAGGGCCTATACAAAAAGATCATGCTGTCCACTTAAATAGCTACCAATCAAGCAATAATTAAATTTAAAATGAGTTTTTTTTTTTTTTTGAGCTTTGGGATTGTGAAAAATAGCCCCTTAATATTTTAGTCCTTTGACAGAATTTCAGCAGATTTTCTGCTTGCTTTGTAAATGAGAGATGGTATTAACATCTAAGACTCCAAGATCACTTTTTAATATCAGGTTTCTTAGCATACTAGCCCACTAATTATTGAGAGGTCTAGCAAATACAACCTAGTAATTATGGCTTGCTAGTGTGGATACAACTTGATTAAAACTGTACTGAGGCAGGACCACTAACATATTTTCCAAATGAAAAGTTAACCACAAAAGAAATATAATATGATACATGGGAAAACAAATAATTTAAATACTAGTTATTAATTTGTGGCCATATATAAATTTAAAGATAAGGATTTAGCTAGCTGTTTAATAGTTTCTTCCTTTACCTATGAACATTTTCTTTTATTTTGGAGAGTTGTAATACACGAAAATGTCTTGTGAAACACATCCAGGAGACAATTACATTAACATTCTGATGATGTTATGTATAGAAAAATCATAAAACCTTTTGAACCCAGTTGTCAATTTTATGCTACGGTAGACTGCAGACTCTCGACAAGCAAAGCCCACCATCCGGATATCCTCATTACTATCCACTTTTTAACTTGATGTTGTTGAAAGAATATCTCTGACCTACGTTATTACCCCTGACATTTTCAAAAAAGCAATAGAATGAATCAAGTGGGAGCCGGTAGGCCGGTATTCTAATCCTTAGTGGTTATCTCTAACTCATTTTACCCTGCCTTTTGACCTTTTAGAGACTTGTTTTTCCTATTAGTAAACCCAAAACAACATCTGCTTCACAGGATGGGCTTGAAAATTAAATAGATGATGTCTGAGAAGTGCTTGAATATCAGGTGTTCTGTCAATTCTGAGTATTGTTATTCAGTATTAACATTCATTACCCTTCTTAAAATCACCTAGCCAGCCTGCCTCATTTGTGATAGGATCACAACACGTAGGCATAAACAAGACATGTCCAACTGGCTGCCATGTTCTCCTTAATTCCATCTATCAAAAACTAGCTAAGATTTTCTTCCTTATTTTTTTAAAATTCAGAATGCTTGAACAAGTGGAGTTTATAGATTACAAGCACATGGTTCCCGAACATAAATGTCTTTCAGTTTGTCCATTCTCAAGTGAGCATTTTTAGCAAGGATAAGTGATACCTGCTTGCTTTTTTGCAGAAAATCCAAACTTCTTCATTTTTTCCCACCTGAGGAAAGTATCTAAATATTACAAAACTGAAACTGCAAATATTGAGATTAACACAAGCAAGACGACATAACGAATCTCCTAGTACTCTGGATTTCTACTTGACAGTTACCAGAAGCATATAGTTTTTGTTTTAATAAGTTAATAGCTTTTACCTTGAAATAAGAACAATGATCACAAATGATTTGTAAACTTTTTAATCTCACACTTGAAATATGTTGAAATGCTTCTGTGAAAATGTTATGGGCTGAATGTCTAAATGTAGAAACTGAGGCTAAAAAAGATTTACTACTCTGCTCAAGCATAGAGAGACAGATCTAACACTTAATTACCCACGTTATAGAACTTTATTTTTTCCTAGTTTCTATCATACTGCTTTAATTAAATAGGATCTTCCGAGGTCTTAAAAAAACCTCTTACACTGAATTTGTAGTTCGTCTAATGATCTAGAAATCTATACAAATGGTTTTTCACTGAAGATGTTTTGTAAGGTTACTCAATCTGCCTTGCCCTTCCAAATCTGTCTTTGATTACCTTCTTCAGAGCTAGTATGGCAGGATATTAAGGAATACAATTTTCAAGACTGCTCGACGTAGCTCCACAGAAAACCAGTCTTCCACTGCCTTTATCACATTGCTTTCATTGTACTTTTCTTTCTTGTTTCTGTATTGCTCTTGCTACCCCTGTTTTTACAAGCCCCTTTAAATTTTTTCCTAGGGCTCAGCCCCTTGCAAAGTTTCTACTTGGTGTGGAGCTATTTCCTACACAAAATTCCAGGATAGGAGTCAAGGACCATATGCTCTAGCTCCTGCAAAAAGACTTCTTAGAAAATAGAGTGTTTGCTGTTCTAATGTCTTTCCTGCTTGGGAGCCTAATTCCACCTCTCTCTCTCTCTCTCTCTCTCTCTCTCTCTCTCTCTCTCTCTCTCTTTCTCTCTCTCTCACTTTATCCCTTTAAAACACTTTGTCAATAGTCCCTTGTTCCTCCCATTTGAGGGAGAGTATGAGGCAAGAACCCCTGTGGAAAAAAAAAAGGCAAAAACATTAGCCAAGTCACTAAACTAGGGGAAAGTTGAAGGGGGAAGGCCTTTAAGAAAACATTCTTAGTATGGATGGTTAAGTAGCAACAGGGGATGAATGTAGGACACAGGTGGCCAACATGTGTTTTCAGCAAAGGCAACATTATCCAACAGACAGCAGAATTCCTTTAGGATATTGGCATTTGCTGCATACGCTCAGAGAACTAACAAAGAGATTTTCTTCTAGGCATTGTTTCTATTGTGTTAGGATGTGTCCCACAAAGGAAAACTTGACAGAAAATCCTGCCTTGTCTCTACAAAGACTGTATTCTAATTCTGCAGACACCCTGATGAATCTCTACAGCCCGTAACCTAACAGAGTCCAGGGAACAAAAATGTTGCTTTACACAGTACCTACTGGTGCATATAACCCACATGCTCCCTTATCTAAAAGAATATATTGAAACTGACAATGGGACTCCATTGTGGTGATCAGTTGCTGTATTGAGAAAGTCTCCTTCAGCTGTTTTAGGAACTGGAAAACTATAAGTGCTTTCTTCATTTTATTGTTCTAATATGTCCTCTCTAAGTGTAGCAAACACTCATCGACAGATGGCTGTGCCAGAGAGGAGTCCAGTAGTTTGGCTATTAAGGAAATGTCTGTATTATAATCTTTACTATTGATCATTACCAACATGCCACACCTGCCCATCTGCTTCCAGATGCATCTGACCCAGACACTGTCCCTTGAATTAAAGAACAGAAGCCGTCATTGGTTCAGTTTCTAATGAATTAATGAAGACTAAGTATTGTGGTATAAATAAATGAATGTCATGAAGGTAGAATCCAAGCCTTCAGTTTTCTGCCATCTCGCAGTTGCTCCTCAAATGCATTATCTGTCAGTATGCTATTCTAGAGCATATCACAGCAGCACCTGGACAGACCAATCTTCAACTATGTCTGAGTAGACATAGTCAGGGAAAGGCTGGCAATGCTATACCATGATTGAATAAGCAAGTTTAAAAACACTACATTGGAAAGGAAAAGCTAAAAGAACCAAGTGGACAGCTGTAACTATTGGCAAGTCTCTCTGACTAGTCTGCGTCAGTGAATTACTGGCTGTCTACATGACTCCTTAGATTGTGCGTACTTGCTTAAGAGTGTTGAGATATGGTGGTGACTGTTTGAAAAATGCTTCTTACCACAGATTTCTCATACTCAGCTTGTAAAGGTGTTTTGGTAAAAGATGGAGGACTAAGCCATGGATTTAACTTCTTTTCCTTTCCCTAGTCTCATTGAAATGACAGAAAACACATTTTCAAAAGTAATTAAACCATAACAGGGCCTCCAAAATAGGAAAGGCATTCAGCAGTAGCTGGGAAAGTTTGAGATCCTCCTTAATGATAGAAAGCAGATGGAATTGGGTGACTGGGGGAAATAGAGAGAAAAATGAAATCTAACTCTAATGTAGTAAGGACAGTTTCTTCCAGAATTCCAGAAGAGTAAGTACTACACTTAGACTTTGGAAATGCCACAGTAGAAGTGGGTGATGTCTTGTCTTTTCTTTTTTCTTTTCTTCCTTCCTTCCTTCCTTTCTTTTTCTCCTTCTCTCTCTCTCTTTCTTCTTCCTCCTCCTCCTTGTCTTCTTCGTCCTAGTCCTCCTCCTCCTCCTCCTCCTCCTCCTCCTCCTCCTCTTCCTCCTCCTCCTCCTCTTCTTCTTCTGCTTCTTCTTCTTCTTCATTTTTCGAGACAGGTTTTTAATGTGCAACAGCCCTGGCTTTCCTGGAACTCACCAGGGTGGCCACAAACTTACAGAGATCCGCCAGCTTCTGCCTCCCTAGTTCTGGGACTAAAGGCATGCATCAGCTCTTCCCAGATGACTGTCTATTTCAATGCCAAAAGTTCTGGATTCAGAAATTCTCTGCCAAAACCGCTCCTCTTTCTACGCACAACCCTCCTTCTCACAGACAGTCTAAAATGTTTGGCAGCTTCGCTTTGTCATCAGGATTAACCCTGAAAACTGCATCTGCATTTTAAAGACAAGAAACTGCTTGGAAGAGAGATGCTCTGGGAAGTTTGGTGTGGGGGCAATTTTAGGTGTTCATCAAAGGAGAGTTTGAGGCAGGCTTCAATACTGTAACAGTTTTCTATGAGCCTAAGATCCTCATTCCTGCTTGCACATCAGAATCTCTTGTTGAGAATCGCTGCTTAGAAGCATTCCTTTTTTTTTGAGATTATACATAAGTATCTTCCTCCCTTCCTTTTCCTCCCTTCCTGTGTTCCTTCAAATTCATGGCCTTTTGTCTCCCACTAATGTATTACATATACATATATATATTACATATACCTAAAATATAACCTGTTGAGTCCATATAATGTTACTTGTATTTATGTTTTCAAGGCTGATCATTTGCCAATGGATAATCGATTGGTGTGTTCTTCCCTGGGGAGGGCTATCTCTCCTCCTCTCAGCTTTCCTCAGTTTCCTGTCGTTGAATAGGGATGAGGCCTCACAGGCTTTTCCAAGTTCTGTTGAGCTTTGTCATTGGAGAAGCACTCCCCTTAAACATCTTCCTTTAGCAAGTGAGCTAGGACCAGATTCTTTTCTTCCATGACTCTCATGCTCAAAGGATCCAAAATCAAAACAAAATGCAGAAGGCTTATAGTTTGAAGATGAAATGTAAATACTAACCCATATAACAGCATGGAAGGAAAGATATAATTACACAAGTAGGAAAGTGGGAAAATACCAGAAGTGTGAAAGTAATTTAGAAGATGCTGATTTCAACATTTTTCATACCTCACACTTCAGATTGATACTGACTAGTTTAAAGTTAATTAAGAAATAAAGATTTAATTTATTAAAATTGATAAATATTTTATATTTATTTTTATAATACAACAAATATTAAAACTATTCTAAATACAATACACATCAATTTATATGATCTCTTAGATAACCTCAAAGTAGGTAATATTCTTAGCCTCAATTTTATTTACGACAAAACTGAAGCCTAGAGAGATTAAGAAACTTTCAAAAAAAGTCTCAAAACCAGGATATGACAGAAACAGAATTCAAACTCCTGCATTCTGCTTCAGAAGCTCTGCTGTCAATCACCAAATTATCTTAATTGGGAAAGGGTCAATAGATGTTATTTAAAATACAAAGAAGGACTGGGGATATAGCTCAGTGGTAGAATACTTACTTGCTCAGCATGTATAAGGCCCTGGGTTCAATCCTCAGTACTATTGAAAAGCAAAGAAGTACAACACCAAAAAATAGAGGCATTATCTAGTTAAATGTGAAACCACTTGAAAAATAGAAACCAGCAACTAGGGCAAGTGGTGTCTTTATTTACAGGACATGAGCACAGCTGAGTGTGAATATGAAGATGTTAAGTTCACTTTTTAGCTCACGTTTATGAGAAGCTCAGAAAGGCTTTGCCATACACAAAAGCTTTTACTTAAAAACAAACCAAACCACCAACAAAAAACCCTAATGTCTTTTAAATGCATTCAAAAAAGTAGAAAACACGCCAAAAATATTCATGATAATTACTTTCTATGGTGGGTTAAGGCAGAAAAATTATACATATGTTTTCCAACCTCTCTGTGCTTTTCAAATTTCCTGCAGTTGCTTTTGTCTTCTAAATTGTGGGAATCTCAATGAGCAGGCTACATTGTTAAAAAGCAGTAGTGCTTGTTAATCCATGCATTGAAAAACAACTGCCTGGGATACCTCTGGGACGCTGGGACAGGAGGTCTAGCTCAAAGATTCTCTTCCAGTGGCCCTCCAAATCAGCACGGATTCCTGCCTTCCTGATCCCTTTGTTTTCTCTGTTCTCTATCCACATGGCAAAGTAGATAGCTTTAAGCAGTTACATCAAGTGGTTTGTCACAGGTTGTACTCTTTTTCAGTTTTTTAAATATCAGATCAATTCCAGAACATTAGAAATAGCTTCTATCTGAGGCTTTCATGCAAACAGATCCTAGATATGCTACATTTAGCGTGACCAAGATAACAAGAAAACTGCCTTCTTGAAAAACACTGCAATTCCTCCACACAAGGCATTATTTATGGACAGATAATTCATCTTGACAGCTTCAGAAGGATTGAATTTCTTTGGGAGTACTATTGTGGATACCCTCTGCTGGTCCAGTTCAAGGCCCAGGTTAATCTGAGACCCTTACAGTTAACAGTTAATTGTGCATTTGATCAACCTAAAGAGGTGGATCTGAACTACCTTTCAGCATTAAAATTTCAAGTTGGAATGACTCAACATAACCTTGAGTTCATAGGGGCAGTGTAGCTCCCCTCAATGGTTACATTGTTAGGAACTCAGCAAGAAACTTCAGTGCTGTCTACTTAGCAATGCCATTCAGACAGTGTCAACTTTTTATTCTGGAAGAAATCATCAGAGAGACTTGAAGATAGTACAAACAGTAAAACTATGTAAGAACTATTTTAAATTTTCCAGAGTTCTGTTATAATAGAGTTACCTTGGCAGTTTATACAGATACCTTACGTTGCAATGGTGGTATATTCTGACTTTTGAGGTCTAAGAGGATAACTAAAGACAGAGTTGGTGTTTATCCTACCATTCTAGTATACACATAGCATCTAGCAACTTCTTACCAATATAGAAAACTTCCCTGTACTGATAAACTGCAAAATACAACCTTTTTATTCACTAGACCATAATGGGACTCAGAATTTTTTGTTTGTTTTTGTGGAAGAAAAAGTAATAAAGATTGAGTTGTCCCAGAGAAGTTGTATATCACTCTTTTAAGGGAAGGGAACTTCCTTGTATCTGTTGTGTTTAATAATAATAATAATAATAATAATAATAATAATAATAATAATAATAATACCAGGATTGGTTTGATAGAGCCCTGAATGGTGAGGTGAGAGGGGAACCTTGGTGGGCCCATGCTGAGGCGTCCCTTCCCTCTGAGGTACCAGCCAGGTGACTAGTTTAGTTTGGGGCATGGGAAGGGGAGTTGAGAAGTAAGTAAAGAGAGAGAAAGTGAGAGAGGATAAGGAAGGGGAGAAGGAGGGGAGGAGAGAGGCCAGCCAGGATCGTGTAGAAAGAGAGCAAGAAGTGGGGAGGGGAGAGAGGGAGAAAGTGGTCAGGGAGAGAAGAGAGTCAGTGAGAGAAAAGGAGCAGAGAGAGTGAGGGGAGCCAAACAGTCCCTTTTATAGCAAGCCAGGCCTACCTGGCTGTTGCCAGGGAACTGTTGGACAGAGCCTAGAAGGATGCTAACAGTATCCCTTTTGCCTATAGATGAGTATCAGGGCATACTGAAATTTCTAGTTGCCAAAAATTGTAATCTAGAAATGTATATCTGATTTAATTAATTGAGATTTGAAATGACTCCCTCAGGTATTATTGGATATAGCAGATTCCGAATTATCGTATACAAAGGCTTCAAGGAATATTGAAAATGCCCAAGGAAGATAATAATTTAGATCCATATACATTCTTAATTCAGAAAATATCTTAGAATATTCTCATGAATATTTGCAGTAATATTATCTGTTGTTAAAAAATAAAGTTTATGTGAGCACTCAGAGGAAAGGCTCTCATCCTATCCTTTCTGTATGTGTCATTATTCTTGGTTCACATTCATTCTCCTTAAATCACCACCCTTCTGCTCCTCCCTTTTCCCCAGTTTGCTTACTTTCTTTACTCCAACCCCCTTTTTGCTTTCTTATAACACATAAACACCCACAAACACATAAACACCCACAAACACATAAACACACATAAACACATAAACACACACAAACACATAAATACACACAAACACATAAATATACACAAACACATAAACACACAAACACATAAACACACACAAACACATAAACACACACAAACACATAAACACACACAAATATTGACACAGATATTTACATTTAAATCTAGGTTCTTCATATGAGGGAAAGCACACATTTTTGTTTTTTAAAAGTTGAACTTACTTTGTTTAGCATCATGATTTCCAGTGGCATTACTGCTCTGCAAATGTCATGATTACATTTTCTTTAAGGCTATAAACAAGTCCACTGTATACATTTACTGCTTTTTCTTTAACAATGGATTTATCTATTGCTGTATCTCTAGTCTAGTTACATTTCCTGGATCTTCTGATTAGCGCACTGACAATCCATGTAAACAGGTATTTTCAAGAATCTCTGTGATAAACTGACTTAGGGTCTTTTGGGTTGATATACTGTGGTAAGTTCATTTTACTTAGGCTGTTATGCAAGCAAGAGTTTTGTATGCATCAATAGGTTTCTTAAAGCTGGTTATCGGTCTAGGGGTATAGTACAAGTCCTTAGTTGACACTTCACTAGTAATGTCTATACAATTTGCCAAAGTGTACATTTACTTATATATCAAGTATTTGGTGAAGTGCTCATGTTTTCTTTTCTTACACATAGGGTAAAAGGCATAGGGAATTGGTTCAACAGCTAGAACTACATTGAGTAACATTGGATCCTTCTTGAAAGTCCCAAGGCCCTCAGAGAATATGTTGAGAAATCTGTTTTATAGTTTACTCAAGTTTAAATGTCCTAATTTTATAAATATCTATGACTGATTCCTGTGGGTACAGCTCAGTTCCTCTTAAATGAGCTTTTGTATCAGTAAGACAAAATATATGAAACAATAGTTTTCCACAAATATGATAGTGGACTGGCACATCTGAAATTCTCAGGAGTGGAGAAACACACAGTTTGTGTTTCACGACTCCTGGTTTTCTGCCTGTGGACAATGTTCAAACTCTAGGACAGGGGAATAAGAGGCAGCAAAGAGAATCAGAATTATGCATTGCTGTTGTCATTGAAATTTGTTGGGGCTATGGTTTAAAATTCTGTAGTTTTAAAACCCTTGGGTTCCTTATTGAAATCTTTAGGTCTTTGAGTTCAGGACAGGACTCCATGAGTCCTCACAGAAAGCATTGTTTAGGAGACTTGAGAGTTGGTCAGAGACTTGAGAATATATATAGTACTGATATGTTAGAGTGCTGAGCCTTCAGAACAAAAAGACCTTGAAGATATGCCAGATATGCTCTTGGCATTGGAGAAAGATTACATTTAGGAATACAAACTACAATCTAAGAAACTCTAATAACGTCTCCCCCTTAGGTCCTATGATCTTCCTTGATGCGTTCTTGTGTGTTTGTTTGTCACTGCCTGTTGTGACAAGAAAAAATTTAAACAGTTCTTACAAGTATGTTTGAGAAATAAGAAGAAAAGGGGGAAATTCTGTAAAGAGATATAAAACTTCAACACAAGAGGAAAATAATTTTTAAAAGAACCAGACGAAATTTTAGAGTTGAAAATGATAGGAACTAAAACATAATGAAGTCATTAAAGTAGAAGGTTAAAGGACACAGAATAAGGCTCAGTAAACTTAGAAGCACAACTTATTATGACTCAAAGATAGAAATTATTCAAACTGACTCAGAGATGGATAATAATTCTGATGACTTATGAGAATATTAAATGGCCTACCACGTATGTAAATGGAGTCTCAGGATGAAAGTAGAGAGACAATGGAGCACAAAAGGAGATTTCAAGACATAATTACCAAGTTTTGTAGAACTCTGATAAAAAATGACAATCCACGAAAACCAAAAATCTCAGTCCACCTTAAGCACTATAAATATGTAATACATACCTTGGATAACAAGTGAATTTCTGAAGACCAACAGTAAATAGAAAATCTTGAAAGAAGCCAGAGAATAATAATGTATCATATCACATATCCTTTAAGATTTTTTTATTTTTAATTGTGTGTTTGTGGGTGTTTATGTAACCTGTAGAGGTCAGAGGTCATGGATCTTCTGGAGCTGAACAGTTGTGAGCCACCTGACCTAGGTTCTGGAAATCAACAGTACATGCTGTTAACCACTGAGATGTTTCTCCAGTCCAATGGTTAGCCTCTTAGTAGAAATAATAACAACAAAAATATTGTATAAATATTCTCTTAAAATGAAGTAGAAATATAAACATTTTAAATAAGGCAGAAACAAATTCATCTCCATAGATTTGTACTATTAAAAAGCACTAAGAGAATTAAATAGACTACAAAGTATAGGATCAGGTAGCAACCTATATGCGAAGAAAGAAAACAAATAAGAAGGTATTTATTTTTCTATATCTGCAGTAACAAATGTCTTCAAACCAATTGGTTATTTAGTTTAAACATAGCAATAAAGAGATGTGCTATTTATGGAATACCCCAAAATAAAATATATTACAGGAACCCAAAGTGGTAATAAAATGTGGTATCATAAAATTATTAGTTATAGGTATATTAGTTATTATTAGGTATATTGTGAACAATATACCATACTTTAAGTCATAAAACAAGCTTCAATATATTTCTGAAATTCAATGGGTGCTTTAAACTGACATCATACAGAAACCAATGATGATATAGGCAGTTCCCAAATAATTTGAAATTATATAACATGTCTTATTTTTAAAAGAATCCCAAATGAATATATAAATATACAAATACATATTTGTACAACATGGTTTAAATCCTTCTTAGAGGGAAATTTTTAACTTTAATTGTTTGCCTTAGAAAATATTACATAGAGCTGATGATTGTAACTTTCAATTCAAGAAACTAGAAAACCACAAGCTGGACAAAATGTTTCATACGTGTAATCCCAATATGTGCGAAGCTGAGGCAGGGAAATTGCTGTCTGATTAAGGCCAACTAGGGCTACCCGGTGGGTTCCAGGTCAGCTTGAGCTATAAAATGAAACCCTGTGTCAAAGACAAAACCAAACCAAACCAAACCAAAACAAAAAATACCTACAGAAAAATTCATCAATTTTATATATCTCAGCAAAGGAAGGAAATAATAAAAACAACAGTTATAATATCTTATATACAAATATGTACCAGTCATAATAGATACAATTTTGATTGCTTAAAAGCCATGAAAAAGTAGTCAATGTCTATCCTATTGGGTAATACATATAAAAACCATTTTGACCATTATACAAAATTCTATAGGATGGCATTGATTCAATGCAATTGTAAAAACACCCTTAGTATGTATGTATGTATGTATGTATGTATGTATGTATGTATTTTTGGAGAAATTGACAAGCAAATTTTAAAATGTATTTAGGAAATCAGAAAACTTCCTAATGACAAGAATAGTTCTGGAAAAGAAGATCAAATTGAAGGCCTCCCAACCACTGACTTTAAGACTTTATATCGAACATCAGTGAAGACAATGTGACCCTAACTGCAGGAATAAAAACAAATTGAACACTAGGAAAGATAGTGTTTATATATAAATTCATATATGACGTTTCAAGAACAGTACAAAAACAATTTACTGCAACAAAGGAAAATTTACTCACCAAATGACATTACAATGATTGAATATCCACATGGAAGAAAATTCCAAGCTGCTGCAAGAACCTCATATAGCGAAGAAAATCAATATTGAACATGTTTCATAGGTTTATAACGCTACTAGAAGAATATGTAACATACTTTCTTTTCAAACCTATGGAAAACAGAGTCTTCCTACAGAGAATATAGAACCATGTGCCATAACAGAAAGAAAGTTACTATTCATTTAATCAAAATGAAAAGCTTCCATTCATCAAATGAAAAAAAGGAAAATAAAAAGAACAGCAAGCAGAAAGTTGGATGAAAATATTTGCAATTTATAACAACAATATATAGAATAGAAATAATTTGTGTGTGAATTGTAAACATGATCTACCCAGTAAAACTGAGCAGACCACTTGAAAATGTAATTCACAAAAGATAGCTGGTTAGCCAAAATGAGCATGAAAGGATAGTAAATCATGGCATTATCAAGATAATGAAAATGAAATCCATAGTGAGACAATTTTGACATACTCACTAGAATTGCTAAGGAGATACAAATGACAATATGAAACGTTGGAAAACATATAGAGCAACCAGAACACCCATGATTTAACTAGTGGGAGGAGAAATTGCCAGAAATTTGGAAAGTTATTCAGAAATTTCGTACATAGTTAAATGTATCTCCCCCATAGCAAATAATTGCATCTGTATGCAGTTATCCATGATTTGAACATGTATGTTCACAAAGACTTCTTTAAGAATGCATAATATCTTCATAGATAATAGCCAAAATATAAGAACAAGACAGAAGTCTATCAATAGGATTATAAGCAACTGTGCATTCATAAAATAAAATATTACTCAACAATAAAATTGTGTGAATTATTGTACATTTTTCATAAAATAACTGCCCATATTTACAAAAATCAGATCACATTTACTGAATGGTATTAGGATTAGCCTGAAGAGGTTTGAAGAAATTTTCTGGGGCCAGAGAAATATTCTTTATCTTGATAGGCATATGGGAAACTAGGCATATGCTTTTCATGGAATGGCATACCAAAGGTGTTAGTTTTTCACTAAATGTAAAATGATAATTTGTCTTATTCTTGTAATGCACTAAAATGGATTTTTAAAATATATAGCTAAAAGCCAATAATTTTTTAATTACCAACAAATTCTTAAGACCAAGAAGACAGGAAAGAAGGTAAAATACCAGTGGGAAATTTTAGGTAGAAATTGCAAAATGGTGAACTTTGTTACTTATATTAATAATAATGCTAAAATAATTATATTAAGTATTTCAATTAAAAGACAGATTGTACAGGTGTGTTTTAAAAATAATTAACAAAATGTTACACAAGAGACATACTTTTAACATAAGGAGACATACACAAAGCAATATAGTTTTAAAAATATACAAATATAGTCACCATTATAAGAACACAAATATCAGAGAATGTAGTCTTTAATCACACACACACACACACATACACACACACACACACACAGAAAGAGAGAGAGAGAGAGAGAGAGAGAGAGACAGAGACAGAGACAGAGACAGAGACAGAGAGACAGACATAAAAAGGCAAACAAAGAAAGAGAGAATTACCAAACATAAAAATAGTATTAATTGTCATGGGTGGGAATGGGATGTCCTGTGTCTTATCCCAGGCCAGAGGGTAAACAAGATTAGATTATAATGACAAAGGGTTCAATTCATCAGAAAAACAAGGAAACCTTAAGGATTTGTTAACCCAATAACACAACTTGCAAATAAACAAGAAAACATTGATACAAAGTAAATTTTGGAAATGCTTACATATTTGGAGATGAGACATTTTTGGTTTGTTTACTGGTGAAGTAGGTTGCTTTTTATGTCTTAATCACATTTTTTTATGTGCATTTGTGGCTGTGCTAGAACACAAGCATTGAGGTCAGTGGCTACTTTGTAGAAATGTAGGTCCTGGGGATGTAGTTCAGGTGGGCAACTTGGCAGCAAGGATCCTTTACCCTCTGAACCATCATGCCAACCCAACGGAGGGGGCACTCTTTTTTGTTCTGGGAATAGAACCCAGGGCCTTGAGAATGCTAAGTGTGTGCTCTGTACCATTGAGCTTGAATCCCTTCACCTTAATGGTGGTAGATGTTTATCTCACTTATGATAGTAATTGTCAGAACATGATGTTAATAAGATTATTGAAGATTTGAATCTTGGTCTAATTTACATCATGGAACGCAGCATCTAACTACTGTTAAACACACAGTTTCTAACTGTGAAAATTAACACTGATGAAAATAGACCAGATATTAAATCTTAAAACAATTATCAGTAAAGTTCAAAAGGTTGAAACACTAAAATACAGAATGAAGAATTGGTTAAACTAAATGCTCAATTTTTAAAGAAAATTAAATAAATTTAGCCAGTCTGTCAATAGATGTACAGGCATTCCAGAAAAGAGAGAGAGAGAGAGAGAGAGAGAGAGAGAGAGAGAGAGAGAGAGA
>JADRCH010007585.1:1931785-2037942 GCA_019843965.1 Rhynchomys soricoides
AGAGAGAGAGAGAGAGAGAGAGAGAGAGAGAGAGAGAGAGAGAGAGACAGAGCGCAGAGAAATGGAGGTTAAGAAATTATTTAACAAATCATATACAAAAAAGTCCAAGAACTACAGAACACCCATCATTAGACAATTTCCAACATTTTCCCAGCATATTTAATGAAAAGTAAACCCACTCTCACTGTATGGCTTTCTGTCTCCAAGCTCCCACAAACATGAACAGACATGGATGCACACATACAAATGCAGTTAAATTATTGTAAAATTTCACTTTTTTTTCAGAAATTAAAAAAGTTCCTAAAATTGTGCAAATTTAGAGAAACTATATCTCTAAAAACAAATGAGAATGAAGATGACTCAGTTTTTGCCACAGCTCTGAATAATTGGGAAATGACAGTGTTTAAATGGAAGGGAACTTTATTTTTCTACCAAAAATCATGTATGCAGTCAAGGGAGGAATCCTACTTCCTACCCCCATGCACCTCTTCACAGGAGGTTGTTTAAAAAAAAATGAGCTTTAGTAAAAGAAAGGAGTAAACAAAGCAGGTCACAGTAATCAGGAAATGTATCTAACCTAGTCAATGAAGACAACCCAGGGAGAACAACTGCAGTTTGAAGCAGTTGGCTGGTGGATGTAGCAAGATTTCTCCTGGGTACAAGAGAGTCAGAATAGAAAATCTTTGGGAAGAAAACCAGAAATACATTTTAGGGAAGATGTTGAAAAGAGAAAGAGAAATTTACTAGTAACTCTGGGAAAATAGCTGCTTAGCATGCACCACACTGTCTAACCTTGCTCTCAAGTGAGCAATTTTTGAGTGTCTTATAATAATGTAAACACCTTTCACTGACTAGACTAAAAAGAATGCTCCAAGAATGCAAAAAAGACTGGGAATATGAAATGGCAATAGAGGATTAGAATAAAATCCCAGTATCTCATATTGGGGAATAAATACGTAACACATAAAACTAAAATATCAAAAGTAATAGAACACACATATTATTGAAAGTCGTGGCAAAATAAGCTAAAAGGTCAAGAGAGACTGATCCTGAGGACTGGGGAATAGGTAAAATTGCATAGAGAATGAATATTTCTCATAGGCCTACATGCTTTGGTTGTTCTTCCGACAGAATGTCACTATGTAGTCCAGGCTGGCCTTGAATCTGTGATTCTTCAGCCTCGCCTTTTGAAGTAATGGGATGACCAGCATGTACCATCACACCTACCTTATTATTTCAGGTTTTAAAAACTACAGAAATATATTCGTTTTGAAAGATAGTCCATCGACATGCCATACACCTCATGCTTCTTTTACTACAAAGAAGGACACATTCCAGCAGATAATATCCCCATTTACATTTTTAAAAGAATATAAAACAGGTATATAACAATAGAAAATGACAGCAACAATTCTTTTCTCTTGAATGCCTATGTCATGTCACTCTCTGCAACAGACTACTGACTGCTTTTTTACATTTTGATTTCTATCACAATAGCTTATTTTCATCATATAACTTAGCATTCTTTGAAATGACCTCATTGACCTGTCGTATTTTTAAAAATTATTCCTAGACTGCCTTTTCTTTCTCTACTGTGTTCTCAATATTCATCTTCTACACTTTTCTTTTCTTTCTTATGCTTTTAGTTTAGGCAATGCCCAGCACAGAGCTCTGGAAGTGCATCCTAACTAGTTGTTGAGAAAACAGGGTGGGGGTGGGGTGGGGGTGACGTCATGAGAATGATAGACCTTCTAGAGCATCAGGAGATAAGAATTTCAACAAAATTCTAGAAGCCTAAAAAGGTGATGAAAGCTACTGAACAGTACCGTCTTTTAGAAGACGCCTCAGCCTGGAGAACATTCACAGGAGAGCTTCAGCAGCTGGGGCAGGGCAAGCTTTGTAAGGGATCTAGGCAGACTGGGGGGGAGGGGGGGTGTGAGCTGAAAATGGGAAACTCATTTGATTCCGTCTGTGCATGATGTGTGAATCTCCTGCCCATCCATTACCCTTTCCTGTACAAAGAATGCCAGGAAACTAAGTATTTACTCTGAATCAAAGACTGTCCAGTGAGAACCTAAGAGCTACTGTTGGAGTTAGTGCTTCACCAAAAAGTGCTCTTCATTTTAGTGTCTCCAAGTCCTCTGGAACCAGCTATCTACTGCTTTTCAAGTTAAAGTAAACCCTGCCATCTTGTTCACCAAGCTCTTGGTATTTTTATTTTTTCATCCACAAACATACATAGAAAAATCACCGATTCTTTTTTTTTTTTTTTTAAGTAAAATAAATAAATAAATAAATAAATAGAAAAATACCCACTGAACTGTTGTAAAACAATCAAGGAAAGCCCCTAATTTGAAAGAAGTTGAATTAATAAAGATGGTCTTTAAATATGAGACTGTGTATGTGAAAGGGAAGATAACTTAAAACTTCACACACACACACACACACACACCCCACACCCAACTAACTTTACATTTAAATACTGTGAAGAGAAAGCTCCCAGAGGGCAACAAGGGACTACTCAAAGTTAAAAATGTAAATTTTAAAAAAGAAATAAATGGACAGGTTGGAAGGTAAGGAAAAAGAAAACTTCCTGTCTTTCACATGTATGCAAAATAGAAATGGAATGTAAGAAAAATAGATTAAGTTAAAACAAAGATTAGAGCAATACAGAGAAAGATCATGTCTCTATAAATTAAAAGGACATTCTACAAATTAAAAGGTCCTAAAACTGTGTATCATAATGATTTTGTTTTTTTTTAATTTTTCAATATTTGTTTATTTGTTTATGAGTGATCTGTCTTCACACACACCCATAAGAGGGCATCGGATCCCATTATAGTTCATGTGAGCCATCATGTTGTTGCTGGAATTGAACTCAGGATTTCTGGAAGAACGGCCAGTACTCTTAACCCCTGAGCCATCTCTCTACCTCCTCATAATAATTTTTTAAAAGGACCATATTAAGAGAAATGTCAAGTATAAGAAGATGTATTTTAACAATTTCTAGTAAAAACAATTGGGCCTTAATGAGGAAGATGTGATTGGCATAGACTTTATCAAAATGGGATTCCAGAAGACAATAGAACAATGCCTACAATGTTCTGAGGATAATTGTTTTCATCTACAATTTTAAACCAAGAAAAAGCTATCAATTAAGTAAAATAATAGAATGGAGACACTTTTCAGACAAGGAAAGACAGAGCAGGCCTTACCTCTTAGGACTCATGTAAGAACCAATATAGAAAAATGGAATAATAAACAGAGAAAAATGAAGTGGGAATCAAAGAAGAAATAAACAAAAATTAGAATAGCAAAAAGTCTTTGATCAGTCATTATGTAGCAACAGATATTGAAAAAATAAAAAATGGTGTTTTGGAGAGTGCTTATTAGCATTCTGTGCAGTAAGCCAGGGCAGTGGGAATCATCTGCCACAGTTTTAGGCAATAAGAGGCTATAGTTTTAAATAAAAATAACAAAACAATATGAAATAAAAGAAAGGTTGATTGGCATTTAGTGCCACAGTATACCAGCAATTCTAAGAAATGGCAATAATAAATCACCCATCCCAGAAAAATATCTTTTGTTGCTCTAAGTTCTAAAGAATTGCTGCAGTTTTTTTTTGAGTCAGTGCGATTGTACCTACTGTCATGCCATCAATATGTCAATGACATCTAGCAAAAAGAAATGGGAAAGATTAATGGTAACATTGTAATTAAATATTTAAAATAGGTTGAAAATATGAGCAAGTCCACTGGAGTATGTTAAAAGCACAATTTGTTTGAATTTGATTCCTGGTATATTCTCCATTGATACAAGGAGCAAATATGTGATAATTCCAGCATGAAATTTGGCTATGCAATGAAGGTGGTAATTATAATTATAGAAACAATCATGTATCACTTAAATATGAGTACCTAACAGGATGCAAAATATTACTAACCTTAATAATGTAAAAATAAAAACATGGCTTACAGAGACTAAGAGGTAAGAGCTGATAAAGAGTGAGAACAAGAGGAGGATGAGTCTTAATAATGTCTTTATCTTAGAAAGTGATATCAAAAGACATACAGTTAGAGACAGAAGTCAAACTACATATAGTTAGCATTGCAGAGGCAACTAATTGTGGAGCTGGGGGTAGAGATATGAACCATTTTGAGAGCAGCACTGGTCAGACATATATAACTAGCAAAACAGTATATTAATAGAAAATATCTTGGGATAATCAAAAGCTCATTACATTAACCTATTGCTTGGAGATATGAAGAACATATGAGAAAAACTCGAATATTTAGAAAGATATTGCAACTAAAAAACAAGATTGAGGGTAATGAGCTGTGGGCAGGGGACAGTTGCTTTTCTTCTTTATTACTATAAACCTTTCTTTGCTATTTGATCTTTAATTATGTACTTAGCCTATTACTGTGTTAAACATTTAAAGTTTTTAAAAATGAGTAACTTTGAAGAATTCGATAGTAAAGTCTTACAGAAAAAAAACATACTCTCTTGTCCTTAACACGCTGTTTAACAATGTATGGAACTAGGGTCATGCTTAAGCTGGTAAACCATTTGCTGTACAACAAGAGGACGAGAATTGGAATCCCTAACACCCATGTAAATGCCATGTAATCATGTTACCCAACCTGTAATCCCAGCATTCAGAAAGTGGACATCAGAGATTCCTGAGCAAGGTGGCTAGCTAGACTAAACATGCTAGTGACCTCTGACCTTGACTGAGAGACTCTGTCTCAATAAATAAGGTAGAGAGTGATTTCTATGAAGGCTCTTGATATCAACATTGGGCTTACACAAACAGACTTGTGTGTATGCCTACAAACACACAAACACTGAGCTACATAAGCACACACAGTATGTACAGAAACACATACCAAACAATTGTTTTTTTAAAGAAACACAAGCAAAAGAATTTTTAAAAAGAATTTACTAAAGATCACTGTAAGGAATATAGCACTACTCTGTAGCTAATGTGATCATGTGTTTAAAAGACAACTAATTCTTTTTGTCTTAGTTACTCAACTTTTGATGTGAAAGAGCAAATAAGTCAAGTACATGCTGGAATTTCATTCTTGCTCAAAGAGAAAAGCATCCATAACTTGAAATACCAAAAGCGGGATAGTGACATATTTTGTACCATCATATGGTTAGAAAGAAGCCATGCTTTCTTTTTTTTTAAGAGCCTTAGAAAACATTAATGTATCTTAATATGAATCATAGGAAGCAAGCTAACTGGCAAACTCTTTAAGATAACTTCTGGCAGCCATTTTAAGTAAAGGATTTATACTGCAATATGGAGACTCTACTATTTTTATCGTTTTTCTAAAGAATGAGTTTGCACAATACACAATTTTTCAAATGTCTTTAAAAGAATCTTGTTCTTACAAGTATAAAAATGTTGGTGTTGAATACCGCTTAACCACACAATGCACAAATTAATCTAAAACCAATTTTCTAGCTATCAGACTACTCTGTAACTAACTTTCCTCTAATTATACTGTCACAGGGTCACTGCCGCTAGTAGGAATGAAAGGAATGAGAACATATTGGACAAATTCATGACACAAAGTTTTACCCCAAGACTGTCTTAAATTCGGTTTTAACTATGTAAATTTTTTAAACAATGTCTTATCTTATTTGCTTTTACACACTAAAATATTAACTCAGGCATAACTTATAGTCCTGCTATCTACTACAGAATGATACCAGAAACATGTTAATGGCTATTCTTTCTATCTGCATTTCTCTGTAACTCTTTAACCTTCTTGCTTTTTCTTTGTTTTTTAATTGAAAGAAGGGTTGTGATCTTTATTTGGCTTGAAAAAAAAATACTAAACTATGTGTGGTTTACATCAGCCTCATTACAAATGATTTAGCTTTCACTTCCACATACTTGAAGGCCCTTCCATATATTAAATAACAGAAAAGAAAACAGAGGTAAATGGTAGGCATTCTATCAGATCACATCTTCGTGTATTATGTATGCACAATTCAAGCTGGCAAAAGTTCTACATTTCTGGTTAGCAGTGGCACTTCTAAACATCTGAGAGAAAAGTTTCAGGACAGCAATCTCAGGAGCACAGTGGGCACATGGTTACCTATAAGCTTTGGACAAAGAATAGTAAAAGATGGTTCTCTTGGAAAGTCGAGCTTCCATTGTTATCAACTGGGATAATTGCCTTCTTTCGTTGTTTTTCTTTCATTTTTCTTTCTCCTTTCCTGTACCAATGCCTTAGGCCAGTGGTTCTCAACCCGTGGGTCTTGTCCACTTTAGGAGTGCACTGGCTGGTTTTGTGTGTCAACTTGATACAAGCTGGAGTTATCACAGAAAGGAGCTTCAGTTGAGAAAAATGCCTCCATGAGATCCAGCTGTAAGGCATTTTCTCAATTAGTGATCAAGGGGGAGGGTCCCTTGTGGGTGGTACCATCTGTGGGCTGGTAGTCTTGGGTTCTATAAGAAAGCAGGCTGAGTAAGCCAGGGGAAGCAAGCAAGCCAGTAAGCAGCATTCCTAGGTGGAATACTGCTATTATATAGGGAGGAAAATAAGAATATGTCATTGTACTGGCTGGTTGTGTGTCAACTTGACACAGGCCGGAGTTATCACAGAGAAAGGAATTTCAGTTGAGGAAATGCCTGCATGAGATCCAGCTGTAAGGCATTTTCTCAATTAGTGATCAAGGAGGGAGGACCCCTTGTGGGTGGTACCATCTGTGGACTGGTAGTCTTGGGTTCTATAAGAAAGCAGGCTGACCAAGCCAGTAAGGAACAACCCTCCATGGCCTCTGCATCAGCTCCTGCTGCCTGACCTGCTTGAGTTCCAGTCTTGACTTCCTTTAGTGATGACCAGCAACGTGGAAGAGTAAGCTCAATAAACCCTTTCCTCCCCAACTTGCATCTTGGTCATGATGTTTGTGCAGGAATAGAAACCCTGACTAAGACAAGGGGTCAGACAACCTTTTCCCAGTTGTCACCTAAGACCAATGGAAAACACAGATATTTACATTATGATTCATAAAAGTAGCAAATTTACGGTTATGAAGTAGCAATACAATAATTTTATGGTGGTAGGGTCACCACAACGTGAGGTACTACTGTATTAAAGGGTTCCAGCATTAGGAAGGCCTTAAGCCTACCACTGGCAACCAAGGCATCACTGATTGTACCCAATTTTTTTTAGACAATTACTGGCCAGTAGTATTGTTTCTTTGTTGGTGGAAGAACTTTTGATATTTTAATTAGTGTATCAGAATTCTCCCTTAATTTTCAGATTTAGTTTTATACTATAGTGTGACTTTGTTTTACAACAGTGGTATCCTAAAGGTCTTTTATTGATGTTTTCCAGTGTACAGATTCTACTCGCCTTCCCTTTTCAGCATGAGATGTGAGAAATAATGCAGTGGCTTAAGAAAATAAACTTGAAAGTCTAGGCATGACTTGACAAACAAAGTCCAAATGGGATGCTTATTAGAAAAGCCCACTCCTTCTGAATTAAGATGCCAATGATGCAAGGAAATGGGCCCATCAGCTGAAGGAGCCCACTCCTATAAATCAACAGTAGCTTCTAGTTTCTGTTTGAAGAGGTTAATTGAGAACTCCTGCTCTAGCCTCTTTTGTCTCTAAAAGGCAAAATGGCATTTTTAAGCCACTTGTCTAAAAAGATAACTTGTAGACAGCCTAAGCATGCCAGCTTTGTCTAAGACCCACAAGCATAATTTCATCTTATAACAGACAGCCGAAGTGCTTGTTGTAGGGATGCTATCCTAAGTATATTTTGCCATTTGGTTTTCACAATTCAACAACTGAAGAGGATTTAAAAATGACATTGCTCTTCTGCTACATTACAGAGTCTTACTTCTCTACATCTTTTCTTTCTTATTTAGTAAATGGAGAGAGGTAGCACAATACCCTCTGACAGTCACCTCTGTCTAAAAAGTGTGCATACAGCCAATTCTTAAATAACTCAGGTCATGGCGGAAAGGCAAGGTATGGATTAAGTGTAATTCTACAATCACTTTTATTCTCTTGTTTCTGCCTCTTTCCTAATCATAAGTTTTGTCAGCGTCCTTGATAATTAGGTAACTGTAGAGATTTATGTTTCACTTCCTTTCTTATCCCTAATGAGCAAAGAAATGAGTGAAAAAGAATAGTGGTATTATCTGCTAATAGGATAGATAAGCAGTTGCTAGGTCTGAAATGTTTCAGGAGTTTATTATTAAGACCAGAAATTAGGAGTATAAATAAATAAATGAGTATTTTTTTTACTACTTATTTGTTTCTAGTGTGTGAAATATAGCCAGTAACTATTTAGTTCTAGGCTCCATAACTACTAATTAATCACAATATTACCTAATCTTCCTCTGCAATCTTTCTCATCCCAAGCTTCAGTTTTTAATATATAAAATAGGGCTTCATATTGTGACATGTCGAGTTTGAAGAAACACTTATAGTTATCAAAAGACCATTTTGTACAAAGACTTACATAATCTCTCTGCTAGTCATTCAACTATGGTCCATAGAAACTCTGGCTCCAGTTTAAGTTCCCCTGGGAAAGTGCAGGTCCATAGTCTCTGAATTGCAACGATATGAAGTTTAGACAAGGTTCATCCTGAAGTCCTCTGTAGAGTTGTGACTGATCCTCGGCCTGAGTGCTGGATTCTCTCACCTAACACAAACAAGCAATCAAAACAATTGCATATGTGAGGGGTATTTTGGGAAATAAATAAATATTCCTTGCTTCTACTAGAATTTCCCTTTCTCTTGGTCTCACTCACTGTCTATTGGTAAAGTGAGACAGATGGACAAGGTGATCTCTTAGGTACCATCTGGGAGTCTGAAATTCTGCTCATAAAACTTGCAACTTTAACCTTTTTTATTCCTTTCTTAGAGCTTTGCTCTCAACAGAAAGTCAAGACATCTGAAGTCAGTTTAAGCTGATGGATAGGAAAAATAAGTGCAGGTTTCTCTTGTCTTTCAGTATTTTTAAAAATCATCTTCTATCAATAAAATGTTGAACTTAATGTGGGTGAAAGTTACAATTTCTACATCCTAGCCCAATATCTTAGTCTAGTGATCGTACACATTTTATCAAGGTGAGTTCTTACATTAACTGGAACTGAAAAGAAGACAACCAAGATGTCTCAACAAGGTGAGTTCAATTCCTAGATAGAATAAACTCCACCAAACTGCCTTCTGATCACCACAAGCACATTTTGGCATCCACATACACTGCCTCTCTCTCTCTCTCTCTCTCTCCCTCTCTCTCTCTCTCTCTCACTCACACACACACACACACACACACACACACACACTCATACACACACATGGAATTGAAAAGAATAAAATATCACTACACAACAGTGACTCTCACTGGTTTTGAAGACACTTTTCCATTTTAAAAAATTGCTATTTTAAATTAAGGGTAGGATACATGTTCAGAAAGAACTGATCACTGTCATCTAGTATTTCAAAATAACACAAGCATATATATCATAGCAACCAGTCAAGAGAGATTTTCTAAGAGTTCAGTCACAACAAAAAGACATGAGAATAGTTAAATAATATATGTCTATATATAGCATGGAGGTGTCATGACAAGGTAATGACCAATTTCAAACAGGTAAAAACCATGACCAGAACATAGAGCAAGAGGGAAATCACAGGGAGATCAAGTTCATGGGCCAGACCATAGAAAGCTGTTATTAATGTATTATATAGTTTTATTGGTGTGTCTGCAAGTGTAATATATATATGCGAGATAGTTTTGGTTAAAATAAATCATTTTTTATAGTTTGACTTTTATTTTAGCATAATCAAGAAAATAAATTAGACGTTCAAAACCGTTGTTTCATAGATATTCTCTGGACAAAATCAATTTTTTAAATGACTATTTTTTTTTTTTAAAAATGGTATTGCCTAAATAATAGCATAGATGATATACAAGTATGGCAATAAACAAACAAAGAGAAAATGTGAGAATGAAGCGCAGAGGACTAATTGTATGGGAAAGGGTAACCTATGGTGTCTGTTGAAGAGGCGTTAGGCATGGCATCAAACTATTAGATTTGTAGTTTTGGGGTTATCTGGCTGGCCTGCAGAACAATTTAAAGGAAAGTGGCTGGAAAAGAAAGTATTAAAGCCCGAACCAAGGAAGTTGCAATGACATTAAGAGGTACAAATAAATATGAAATGTTTATTATAATCATATTTTACTACATTGTCACATTACATTTGCAAACTGAACCAGGACAAACAGAAGAATTTCCACATTCCTTCTACTCAAAGGGCTTTTCTTTCTTTTTTATTGTACAAAGGTTTATTAAAAGAGAGATGATGTGACACATTTATAATTATGTTAGGTGACTTTGAAACTATATGAAAGGTTTTAGGTAATCATCTACACTGCTTAGTGACCAGGTACACTAATTGTTGTTCTAAACTATGAATAAGAAACCATGCTAAGTTATGTGTGTGGTGACAAAATGAGCTAAGGTAGACACAGATTAGTAATGTTAGGAAATCTTCCCAGTCTTCATTTCTTAAACACTATTTTTATTTTGACATTATCAGTACATCATTTTCTCTTCCCTTTACTGCCCCTAAACCCTCCCACATATCCCTTCCTTCTCTCCTTCAAATCTATGGCCACTTTTATTCACTGTTAATGTGTGTGTGTGTGTGTGTGTGTGTGTGTGTGCCTAAATATAACCTGCTCAGTCCTTTTAATGTTATTGTATATACGTTTTCCAAATCTGACCATTTGGCACTGGACAACCAAGTCTTGTGCTCTACCCTGAGAAAGACCACCTTTCCTGCTCCTAACTTTCCTCAGGTGCCTGTAGTTCTTTGTGTAGAGCTGAGGTTGCATGGGCTTCTCCCCATCCAGGTTGGCATGTCCATTAGTGTCATCCTTATACAGCTCATATAGCTGAGACTTTATGGGTGTAGCTTCTGATGTTACTAGGAGATACATTAAGCTAAAAGGACAAAAAGATATAAAGTAGGCACAGTCCAAAAGCAGAGTGTATACCTGGGCAGCTAGACTTAAAGCAAACTTCTCTTCTAGTGATAGTTGAAGATAGAAAGGGTTAGCTGGGACTTAACTCAGTTGATGGGATTCTTGCTTAGCATTCACAAAGTCTTAGTTTAGGTACCCAGCAATCCATAAAAATGTGGGTATAGTAGTATATGATTGTTATCTCAGGAGGTGGAGGTGAATAGATCAGAAATTCAGAGCAATCCTGGCAACACAGTGAGTTTGAGGCCAGCCAGGGCTAGAAAAGTTTCTGTCTCAAAGGAAAAGAAGAGGAGGAGGAGGAGGAGGAGGAGGAGGAGGAGGAGGAGGAGGAGGAAAAAGAGGAAGAGATATGAAGACATATCTGTTGGCCTTCTTTCAAGTTTCACTTAACATAAGGACTCACAGTGATAAAATTAGTTAGACCACCAAGCTTAGACATTTTACTGGACTATAGAAGTTATAACTTGAATTCACATTAACTTCAATTTTTTTTATCTTTAGAGTATTATAAAAGTACCCCAATTGTGAGTAAGAAGCATAGGTTTGTAAAAGAAATCTAGTAAGTTTTCAGGTCATAATTAAAAGCATGAACATACTGAGATAAAGGGACAAAGATGAGGCTTCAAGGAAAACTACAGTACAAATATAGACACGGATGGGGGTTTAGTCAATGCCCTGGGTTCCACCCCCAATACTGTCAATACTACAAAAGCACAAATGGGAGACATTAAAATGGAAATATTCAAATTTACCTATAATTATGGAGTAAAGGAATCAAGTATATAAATGTGTACTTGATTTTTATTTTACTTCACCATTAAAACAAAACAAAAATGGTCATTAATTTGAAAGATAGCAAGGCAGTCCATAGAAGGATTAAGAGGGAGGAAAGGGATGGGAAAAATGGTGAAATTATATTGCGATCTCAAAAAATTAAAAACAAGTCATGGGCTATGGCTCAGAAGCTCACCAGTTTCCTTTAGAAGAGCAGTTTGAATTAAGTTTAGGGGTATAGAGCAATGCTTTATAATGGTCTTTAAGGGAAATAGGAATGAGGAGGGAATTGGAGACAGTGGTGTGGCTCAATTTTAGGACGTCTGTTGTGATGGTTATTTCTGATTGTCAACTTGACTACATCTAGAATGAATTAAAAACCCAAGCAGCTGGGGACATCTGTGAGGGATTATTTTTAATTAAATGATTTGAACTGAGAATCCACACTTTTAATCCAGATCTTTTGAGGTTGAAAGATCCACCTTTAATCTGGGCTGCACTTTCTGCTGGCAACCTATATAAAAGGACATGGAAGAAGGAAGCTTGTGGTTTTTGCTTGTCTGGTCTCATTCTGGCTGATAAGTCCATTTCTTCATTGGCATTAGAGCCAACTTCTTCAGGATTTTGGCAGATATTGGAAACCAGCTGCAATTGGACTTCTCATAGAATAACTACTGGATTCTTCGTTGTTTTGTTGGTAGATGGCCATTGCAGGACTAGCAGGAGTAGTTGTAAGCCATTTTAATAAATATATTTTATGAATACATTCATTCTATAAGTTCTGTTCTTCTAGAGATCCCTGACTAATACATCTGTGGAAAAAAAGAAAAGGGGATGGGAGGCTTGAGTAGGACAGAGTAACCAGAGTGGGCTACTAATTCTCAGAATGAGAACAACTTGGACTTGTTTTTATGTAACAGAAAAGCTATAGTGAAGATTCCAGAGACACAATGGCTAGTAGAATGAGGCGCCTGAAGTAATAGTAAGAGGCAGATGCCAGAAACAGGTTATTAGATATCAGAGTTGGGCAGGACAAGGAAAACTTCCAAGGCTAGAGGAAAGAAGGGAGAGTGAGTTTAGTTTTCATTTTTTATTTTTAATTTTTGATTGGTTCTTTGTGGATTTCATACCATGCACCTAATCTCACACACCTCCCAGTCCCCTTGTACCCACCCTTGCAACCTTCCTGCAAAAAGAAAAAAACAATCTCGTTGTGGAAACTGTAGTGTGTCACAGTGTATCCCACAGTATACCCATTTGTCCACACTTTGTTTGCAAATGTTTATTGCAACAAGTCATTGTTCTGGTTCCAGGCCTCTGGCTTCTGCTACACTATCAATACTAGATCCTCACTGGAACTCCTCTCAGATAATCCTGTTGTTGCCCTGGGTCATGAAGATCCTATAATTTTGGATCCTGTAGGACTGGGCTTTTCTCTCACTCCAGCAGTTCGTCGGTGGGGTAGATGTTGATGTTGGGGTAGTCCACCACAAAGTCCTGGATCTGGGCCTGGGAGGTACCTGAGCTGGTCAGCCAACCAGCTTATCCACACCACTGGGGCACGATCTCCTCCCCTCCCCCAGCTGGCTCATCCAGTGCTGCAGCCAGCAAGGGGCAGAGGCAGTGGGAGAGTAAATTTAAATACAGGTAATTTTGTCTCGAAAAACCAAAAAAAAAAAAAAATTTACAGGTAATTTTATTTTATTTTTTAGTATGGAAAGTTGAGAGAAGCTATCTGTACTAAATAGCTTTACTTTTCTTAGTGCACCAACAGTTGAGGCTAGCTTCTTAAGAGAGATGAGATAAGAAGCTTTGGAATTGCTACTTAGGGATTTGGAGAAGAGCCATAGCCAGGGTTAAAGAACTGAAAGTCTCTTGAGATTAGATACTCACATTTGACAAGACATTCATTTGTACAACTTTCCGATTTTCTCCAGTAGATTTAGTATTATTGATTTTAGAACTGAAAAGTGAGAAAGTGGAATAAGCCAAGATTTGAGTTTAGCAAATTATGTATGCCAGAACCAGAAGTGGTGAATACTCAAATTGTTTCTCAAGGCAGTAGCTGCAGGGCTGTGGTGGTAACTTGAATGGAAAAATACTTGCCTGGTGTACATGAAGCTCTGGGCTCCCTCCCTAGTAGCACATGAATTGCCCACCATGGTGTTCCCATCTAATCCCAGCACTTGAGAGGTGGCAGCAAGGGGATCAGAAGGTTAAGACCATCCTCTTGAATAAATAGCAAATATAGAAACAGCTTGAGATATGTGAGCCCCTACTTCAAACTGACTAACTGAGTTAATTAAGCACTTAATTAATTAATAACAAGCTGAGTGGTTGGGTGTTAGAAGGGGTGAAAGTGATTTAAAAAGAAAAAAGATGTTGTTGGCCAAATCCGTCTTTTGAAATTTATAAATGTGACCTTGGCATTGTAATGGCCTCTTCTTGGTTTATTTATTTCTCTTTAGTTTTGTGTTCTTAAAAAAGTAAATAATGAATTACAGAACTTTCTATGAGTTATATCCTAGCTACAGGGTACATTGTTTTAATAGATATTCATTTTTACAGCAGACACAGCTGAAGTTCATGGAGATTGGAGAAACTTGCTGGAATTAACCACAGCCAGTTATTAACATAGGTTCAAATGCAGACCTGTCTGATGTAAAATTCAGTGCTCTTTTCATTATCCCATGCTGTCTAGGAAAAGTCAAAGGCAATTTAAATTTGAGTTACTACATGATCAAATGAACATGGAGCAGTCTTGGGAGAGCAATACTTTCTAGAATGAAGACTCCAAAAGGAACAATTCATGGTCTCCAAAGGTCACAGTTCTATAGATTGATCTCTTGTATGTGTTAACATTTGTACTATGGAAAGGCCTATACTTTGATTTCTGGCATGAATAAGTAATTTGCTTATGACATTTAAACTAGACATCACCTCATTGGTGTCTCATTTAAAGTAGTGCCAGGCTTCCCATTAGTTTTAAGAAGTTTGGGTTTTGTTTCTTTGCCTGTGGCAAATGAGAGTTGGAGATGCAGGTGATCCACAGAACTTTTCCTGTATCCATAGACACAAAGAGACAGAAAGCCACTACATCAATGTCCTGGAAGCTGTGTCTTACCCTTGGGGCTTAGTTGAAGAAGTGACTGTGTATTTCAATGAGGTAATGCTTGACACTCAGAATCTTGACTACAGTCCATAAAGGCCTTGAGTCAGAAGCAGATTAAAGTAGCACAACAGCCGAACCTGTGAGCCAGAAATCAACATCCTTACTCTAGAAATCCGTTTGGACCATCCTTGAGCTGAGACTAATATAGTACAGCTGACTCCACTAGACTTCAATGCTTGCTTCCTGAAAGCAAACAAACGGTTGTCATTTTATCTTCTAATTTAGGGATTCATTCAGAAATATTGCAGTAGTTATAGTATGATGCAAGATGCTCTCTCTCTCTCTCTTTCAATTCTGAAATAAAACAAGTGTTTCCTGAACCCATCATGCATGGCTAGCCCTTGTTAGGTCATCACTATAACCCTCTGAAACATGCCTCATTACCCATAGGTCACAGTTCAAAAACTGGACACAAAAAAGTAAATTAAGTTTCTCAAAATTATGCACTGAATAAATAGCAAAAATAGCATTTGCCCTTAACTATATATAATTTGAAATTCCTAACAGCATAAAAGGCATCAAAGTAACAAGGAAGCAAACACTTATGATAGTGATCTAAACAAAGACATTTCAGTCTACCTGTCCAAAAAGCTATGTATAAACAACAATGCTACCTGGCATCCTTTACTAGCATTTTGAAAAAACCCAAATGTGTGTGTGTGTAGGAACACTAGGATGCCATATACATGTATATAAATGTATAGGGAAGCCTAAGGTACATGCAAATTGTCATCCTCAATCTCCTACCTTAGTTTTTGAGATAGGGTCTCTCCTTAAACCTGGACCTCACAGATTCAGCTAGACTGGCTATCCAGCAGTCCCCAGATATCCTCCTGTCTCTGCCTTTCCAGGGGTTGTAGGTACACACTGACTGACTTTTAAAAGAATGTTTCAGGGGATCAAACTCAGGTCATTATGTTTATATGGCAAGCAATTGACCAACTGAGTTATCTTCCAGACCCTTATAAATTTACACCATTTTCTGTATGTCACAGACTCCTCTTGGAAGCTTCCATAAAAAGCTTGTTTTGTGTGAGATTTGATTGGTTTAGTTTTTGTACTTTTCAAACAATTTTATTTATTAGTGTATGTGAGTGCATGGCATGTGTCCCTGAGTGCACACGCATAGTGCCACAGCATGTGTGTGGAGGTCAGAGGACCAATTGTGGAGTCTGTTTCGTCCTTCCAACTTTAGGTGGATGTCAGGGCTCAAACACAGATCACAAGGTTTATGTAGAAAGCATCTTTGTCCACTGAGCCGTCTTGTTTGCCTCTATTTGCTTGTTATGAGACAAAGGCTTACAGTAAAGCCCAGTCTATGAAACTCATCATGTATTTCAAGCATGCCTAGAACTCACTGCAGTCCACCTGCCCCAGCCTTTTGAGTACTTGGATAATAGATATGAGATACCACATTGCTTATCTATACAACCTTTTTTAAAGGTCTCAAATAAATTGTACTACAAAGAAAATGTACTAAACTGAAATATGGGCTTCATATGTTAAAATATTCAAATAGAAGTATATATGTTCTCTTTTGGTATTATTTAAGAGTTGCTCTACCTATAACTTAAAACAAATATTTGGAGAAAATAGATCCTCAATTTCACTTGCATAGTAACAAAAAATGAAGGTGACAGATTTCCATAAAATGTTAAACTTGAATTCAGCAGAGGAACCCCTTAAGGAATCAAAGTAATGTCTTGAGTTGGTTTGCAAGAGAAGATACTTAAAATTTCAGGAAGTTTGCAAACTGATTGTATCCACTGTCCAAAAGTAAATTACTTTTAATAGCATTTTAAAGTTTTTTTTAAAAATCATAATGGAATTGCATCGTTTTCTCCCTTCCATCTCCTCTCATCTGTTTCCCTTGTTTTCTCTCACATTCATGGCCTCTTTTCCATCAGCTGTTTTATATATATATACTCACATACATACACATACATATATACAAACATACATACCACACACACACACACACACACACACACACACACACACACAGAGTACCATCTATTCAATCCATATAATGTTAACCTGGTTATTGGAAATTTAAAAAGTTTATAAATATGTATATTTATATCATATTTTAAAATGTCTATTGATTGGTAGATGAGCATCTAGGCTGGGTCCATACCTTAGCTTTTGTGAGTAGAGCAATTAATATGGAAATGCAGGTATTTCTGTGGTATGCTGACTTAGGCTCCTTTGAGTGCATTCTGGAGTTGTATACCTAGATTGTGTGACAGCTTTATCTTTATTTTGTTACTTAGAAGTCTCCATACCAAATTCCATCATGGCTGCACCAGTTTATATACCCATCAACAGTAAATTAGAGTTATTTTTCTTTCTCCAAACTCTTGACAGCATTTGTTCTCTCTCTCTCTCTCTCTCTCTCTCTCTCTCTCTCTCTCTCTCTGTTATTTCAAGATAGGGTTCTCTGTGTAGTCATGGCTGTCCTGGAACTTGTCTTGTAGAGCAGGCTGGCCTTGAACTCAGAAATCTGACTGCTACTGCCTCCTGAGTGCTGGGATTAAAAGCATGTGCCTTTAATCCTGACTGTCATTTGTTTCCTTGCTGATGGCTATTTTGATTGGGATTGAGGTGGAATCTCAGTGTGGTTTTACCTTACATTCCCTGATGACTAACAAAGTTAAACACTTTTTCTGAAATTTATTGGTCATTTGTGTTTCTTCTTTTGATGACTGTTCATTTGATTCATTTGCACTTTTATTGATTTGATTATTTCAGTTTTTATGTTGTATTTCTGTAGACCTTTAAAGATTAGATGTCGATTTCTACTGTGCTATGCTGGATATAAAAATAAACTATTCACACTGAAAAAGGTAAAATATAAAATTTCACAAATAAATAAGTTATATTAAAATAATAATGAAAAATAATTTCTTAATTTTTATTGCATTTTATTGTCTATGTTCTCATGGTTATTTATTTATATCTATTGTATGTGTATAATAGAGATACTATATATTGGCATGCTACTTACTATTCTTGATATTTAATTCTTGATAAAGGGTGGAGAAATGGGATTTTAATCTTGCATTGGCAACTGTTAATATTTGGAACCAGTCTACTGTGTTTCTAGGTTCTGGGTTAAGAACATCTGTTAAGGTGAGTAACATACCTGAAGATATGTCTCTATGGAGTTTTTTTTAAGTCAATAATCTTAAGTTATATCTAATCAAGTTTTTCTTTTCTGTTCTTTTATCTTTGCTATTACATCAACACATAATTCAAAAATGAAGAGTGGACTTCATCTAAATCAAGAACACATGCTCTTTAATGACTCTATTAGAAGAATCAAAAGACAAATCATAGCCTGGAAACAGTATTTTTGAATCACTTGTCTTAAAATGGACTTGCATCTAGAATATTCAAGGAAGTCTCAAAAATCAATAAGTAAACAACCAAATGCTTATTAATGAAGATATATGAATGGCAAATGAGCCCAGAAAAAGATACAATTCATCATTAGAGACATAGACAGTAAAGCCACAATAAAATGTCACCACCCAAACACAAGAATGGCTGAAAAATAAAACAGTGACTGCATCAAGTATAAGCAAGAATGTGGAACATCTAGAATTCTCACACATTGATGTTAGGACCATAAAATTGTGCAACTATGTTAGAAAACTGTTCATTAGCTTCTTATAAACACAAACGTCCACTTACCATATGACCCAGTCAGTCCCATTCCATGTATTTTCATGAGAGAAGTACATGTCTACACAAATGCATATATAACTTCCCATAGCATCATTATTTTCAGTAACCAAACTGTAACCAGCTTTTTGTCCATTAATAGATGATCATATAAAAGGGCTATACTATTATTTTGCAGTTGGATAGTATTCAGAAACAAAAACGAATGTAATTAATGCATGTAACTTGAATGAAAGTTATATTGAATGAAAGAACAAAGCTAATTTTTAAAGGTACATATACTATTTCACTTACAGAAAACTCTAGAAGCTGCAAATTAATGTGTCATAGCATAAAGCACATCCTTGGTTTCCTTGGGGACGGAAAAGAGAAGTTCAAAGCATAAGGGAAAAATTACAATAAGGGAAGCTCCTGTGACTGATAGACCCATCCATTATCTTTTGATTGTGGTTACAGTTTCATGGGTATGCACAGATATTAAATCAATCATCAAATTGTACACTTTAAACATATGCAATGTAGTGTATACCAATTATATCTCCAAATAATCTATTTTTAAAAGAGTAAGATTGAGCCTATTAGCAAAAATTTTAATGACACTGTAGCAAAGAATGCAGAGATCACAAATAAGATCATTGCACAGAATTACTACAAATCTTAATTGTTTTTGAAACCTTCTTTGGTATTTGGATTCACTGGGCATCAATTATTCACAGAGATAACTGTTTTAATTTACTAAATATTATTATCATCAAATTACTAAATGTTATTCTCATCTTCCCTAATGTGGTTCACATATTTCTCTCCATATTTTCAAGTTTTATGTGAACGAACATATTTGTAAAGAGTAAGTAGTTTTCCTTCAAAAGCAGCAAGGTGAGATAAAGACACAAAGAAACATGTTTTAAGTCATGCAGTAGGTCAATAGTGGAAATGGAACTAGAGTCCAGTCCTTGGTTCCTCTTTGTGGTTCTGCAAGGTATTTGGAATTCTTGTCAGGTTACTTCAAGGTAAGCTTGCCTGTTGGAAGAGACTGTTGTGCTCAATTTTAACAAGGCTTTGGGAGAGAATTCATTATAATCAAAATAAGGTTGATCCTCGTAAATGTTTGAAGCATGTTTTAAGTTGGTTAGAATTCTTGCATCTTAATCAAAAGTCTCTTATCATGATTCTATTGATTGATAGTGCTAATCTGTCCATTTAGTACACAAAAACTTGCATTCATCCACAGAGGCAGGAACAATATCTGAGCCAACATTTCATTAACTTGTATATTTTTCCCAAACTAATAATTGGTTGTGTCCCCCTTTCCCTGCACCTCCCCCTTTCTCTTTAGATGTTGCTGGGGAGGTTTTGGCACAGCCTAGAAAGAAGAGGGGGGAAATGGGTAGCAAAGGGGGAAGTTAGAGAGTGAGTTACCAGGGGCTGCTGCTCTCAAAACAGACAAAAAAAGAAAAAAGAGTGAGAAAACTCAAGCCTTGTACCCTTCCACACTGGGGCTGAGTTATGTGAATTCTGTCGGAAAATTTAAGGTAGCTCTAAGAAAGGAGGCCACATTGAAGATGTTCCTATAGCCCTTTTAAAGGGCCATTTGCAGATAATATACAGCCGATTATTCACAGACCCCTATTCTTCCCTTGAAAGCTACACAGTCACCCACCCATGCACACACAATGGCAAACAGAGACCTCAGCTGCTACAGAGACACGTGCACACTCTCAGGCTGAAACAAAGGGACAAAGGGACACATCCAGGAAAACACGTTTTAAGCCCTCAGAAGACTAGTTAGGCACAAAGGGGAGAGAGAGCCTTAGGTGGTAAGAAAGGTGGGGTGGGCTCAGGGTTGGGAATGGGGGTTGGAGGTGAGAGATTGGATTAGCAGTTAAGTGTGAAAGAGGAGAGGGTGAATGAGTTAGTGTGATTCCATAGAAACCTCACCTAAGGGATTAGTAAAGATTTAGCTACAAATCTCCCCCAGTATTAGTGTTTCTGGGCACTAAAATAAATTCTAAGCATCTTTTAGATATCCTCAAGTAGATCCACTTTTCTAACACAGTTGTGGAGGTACAAAATGATCATATTAGTATGTGTGCATAGACTTCAATTTGTTTATTGATTCAAACCTCTAGGAATGCATTGCTAAGGAAACGAGCTTAAACCTCAGGTGATAGACAAAAGAAAGACCAAATAAAGAAATAACAGGAATTGCTATCTGAGATACACAAATAAGCTGAGAGGATTTCCTTATCACCCAAAAGCATAAATAAGACAAAATGAATGAAACGAAAAAGCTGCCGCTCTTCTCCTTTTAGAATTGTATTCAGTGTTGGCACACATTTGAAAGAACACATAGAGACTACTAAACAAATGCTCAATATAGTTTCACAGTTGTGAGTCATTGGAGGTAGGGTTTGGGTGAAGTAGTGGAAAATCTGAAATACACAATGTTTTTAAAGACATGCGTTTTTATTACTTTTCAAGTGCAGGCAGTTACTCCAACTATGTTAAGAAATTTTGTCTCCTTAAGGACCTGTCTCCACAGAGTTCAGATGGATTGTTTAGTATGATTGTAATTACCCTGAACACAGGGTTTTTCAATGAAGCAGATTCCCACTTGGCACTCCATCTTCCTGAAAAATAACAATAGCTCACAGTTAGTGACGACTTCCTGTATATAAGGCAGGCACTGCCATAAGCAGTTCACATGTAATCATCACAATTATGAGATCAGTTCGATGAATTTTCCTATTTTACTGATAGGGAAACTGATATTCAGATTTTTTAGCTTGCTGAAAATCATCAGTTAATAGAATGTACAGCACCGATTTGAACTCAAAAAAGCCAGCTCCAGAGGCTGTGCTAGTAACCAGTGTACTGTACTGCGTCAGACAAACAACCATTTGCTTCAAGTTTAAAGGGAAAAAAATCCCTCCTGATATCACAGATTTATTTTTAGTAGAACGGAAGCAAAATTCAGAGTGTGTTTTGGCATCAGCACTCAGTGAACCATCCGTCATCATCTCTGCTGCTGTATACGTGGTTCGAAGGATCCCTGACTTGCAGAGTCATGAGCCTCAGAGTCTGCAAGATGCCCTGGCATGAAAGAAAGAGCCAGTTCTCTTCAACAGATTCTGTAGCACAAGCTGGAAAGTAGACTAGAATGGGGAAAATTAATCAATTACAACCTCCTCTTGCTGAACAATCCAAGTAATCAAGGCTTTGCTGCAGTGAGCTTCACACCTGTTTCACACTAATGCAATTCTGCAATAGTAACAACTGCCTGCCAAAGCTTTCTTCTCTTTCATTTAGCTAGAACATAGATGGGTTTTCACATAGCCCTGCTTTACTGCAATGCTGAAAGATTGTTAATTACAGGAATTTAGTGAAGATGTATGTATTCACTAGTGATAAGGTAATGTGTCATTTACCATTTTATTGTTTAGCAAATGACATTGCTAAAGGAGTCTGTGATCATTATTACTATAGACAAAGAAGAAGAAAAAGAAAGCCAAGGAAAAAGATTGAAGGAAAACCAAAGAATCATCTTTTGATAGGTTGAAAAGTTAAAAAGCTGCTGGGCAAGTTGCCATGGTTACCATGTCCTCCATATAATTCTAGGCTTTTCCTCTCAGTTAAATACTGAAGGCCTGATGATCCAGCTGTACACCTCCTTGTGCACCCAGTAGCAACTACTTGACATAGAAAGTCTGTGTTTTGATGAATGAGAATGCTATGACAAATTTTCTATACAATAATCCTGACCTCCTGAAAAGATATTTGAATAGGCTTAATTTCAAGAGAATTTTGATCCCACTTTATTTTATCCAAGATTTCCAAATTAAAACCCACCGTACAGTAATGCATAAAAATCTACAGTAAAGAATCAGAAATCAGAGATTGGTTAGAACACTACACTTAGGTAGATCCTTTAAAAAAATTTTTATCATAGACTTACCACCCAACGATGAACATTCTTATTGCCTATTTATTGGAATTTTATAGGAACTGAGCAGAGCAAATAATACAGCAAGTTAAGAATTTCTTCTGTGTAAAGAAGGAAGAATGACAGGCATACCAGAAACATTTATCAAAAGAAGTACCTGTGTCAAGGGTTCACTGCCAGTTTCATATTTTTTTTCATATTTTTTGAATTTAACAAAATGATCAACATGTTTCTATTGAGTTCATCTATCCCATCAGAGGGTCCACAGGAAGAGATAAAGAGAGCAAGTGCAAATACCAGCCCTGTGTGCAGCACACAGACTGCAGGGTGAAGCAGATCCCGAGTTAAGAGTCTACTAGCTGTCTGCTTTGGGATAGGCAAATTGTTCTGTCTTAGCTTCTATCTACACGTTTTAATTTTATATTAGTGGAAGGATGATGGTAATAGTACCTAGATCATATTATTGTTGGGTAGATAAAATAAGTCACATGTGTAAAACTCTTTAATGCTGATTTTTCACAAAGTGGTAAGACTTCAGTTATTCTCTAACTTCACTAAATCATTTATTTCACTCTTTTCCCCTTCATTTTTTTGTTACCCTCCTATCATGTGATCTCACTTGCTTTGCAGCCAAACACTCCCCACCCCCACTCCTGCTCCTCGGGAAATGGAACTTCCTTTTTTGTGTGGTCTTGCATCGTCTCAGCCCATGAGTTAAGTGATTCAGCACCTTACCTTGTTCTCAGGCTCTCAGCTCCCTCTTTCTCCTTGGTTTTTTTTTTTTTTTGCCAGCCTTCTGCATAATCCCAAATGACCCCTTCTTTCTCTGTCTCTTGGGTGAGGACATTCCTAACTCTTTTTTTTTTTTTTCTGTATCCACTCTATTGTGCCTCTCTGTGAGCTCCACGAATGGTTTTCTTTCAGAATTTTCATATTGCTAGCAAGATTCTTCAACACACTTGAAAACATAAACACAAAAATTCAAGCTTAAACTAATTAAACGTTAGCAAGCATGATCAACAAAAATAAAGGAAATGGCACAAAACACAGAAGAGGAAAACTTTAAATCTGGACTTATATGTAGAAAATACTACATATAATTTCATGTAAACTAAAGTGAAAGACTAGATGCAATATACTCTAAAGAAGATGATATAAATCAGCCAGAAGAAATAGAAATGTACAAAGAGCAATACTTATAAAAGGAAATGTAAGTAATAGTCAAATGTGTAATCCCTCAATAACACTTGATGCCTAAGTGGTTTAATGCTCATTGAAAGGAGAAACTTCTGATTAAAAAAAGATGGGCATTCTCCACTTTATTTTCTCATGTTATATACCCTGAAGAAAGAAAAGAAGGGAAGGGAGATGTAGATTAACATAAATTAGGAATATAGATAACACAACAAAATCACAAATAAAATTCTGACAATAGAGATCTAGGAACAAATGAAATTTATGTACCTACAAACCCCAAAAGAAAAAATGCCATGGGATAGCTACATTTATTTTTAAATCAGAAAAGTGACTAGCTCTTTCAAAACTTAGAATATCTGAAGACATTTCTCTAAACAAAATATTCCTCAATGCAATGTTTATTGTAGCACTATTTTAAGTGGAAACATACAGAGATACAATAATTATCTACATAATAGAAATTGATTTGATAAAATGTAGTACATCTTAATTACTTAGTAAAGCATCTAGGAGGAACCTGAATCAAGAATTCTATGTCCCCTATTAAAATTAGAAACAAAGCGAAGATAATGAACAGTACTATTTTTAAACACAATACTAGAGTCCTGGCTAATAATCCAGGTGGAAAAATAGGAGTTTATCAAAAGAAAGAAGTGACACATGCTTAAAAACAAAAAGATTGTATGGAATAATGGTGGTATTTTAAAATTCTGGAATAAAGCTGGCTTTCTACAAAAGTATTGTGACATCTGGATAATCATTTCACACACACACACATGAAAAACCATAGCTTATACTGTAAACAACAAATGTCAGTGGGTGAAAAAAATTCAGTGTCAAATCTTGGTATAATAAAAGAAAGTACTGGTGAATTCAGCATATAATTTGTTATATTCTACATAGACTAACATAAAGACAAATTATAAACTGTGAGAAAATGGCTTCAGTATATATCTGTATCTCTACCAGAAATGTAACCTGTACACTTAGAAAATAGAGACTAGAAACATGAGCATATACTTTTAAAGTGGCATAAAATATCTCATGGAAATGTGCAAAGATGTTCAGTTTCACTCACAATAAAAGAGGTGGAAATTAAAATGAATCTAATACAGTCTTTCCAGCCTGTCAGACTGGCAAAAGTTCAACAACTTAATAGAACACTTGTGGAGGTTAAGTGTAAAAGTCTCTTTCACACATTACTGGGCTGAAGACAAAGTGGTACAATACTTATGGCATTGTGGCTACCTTTGCTAGAGAAAGCCTCTGGAAGTCAGAGGTGGTTGTCAGCTCTCTTCCTCCATTGCTTTTATTTCTTGTGATTGAACTTGGAGGCGCTCAGTTTGGCTACATTACCCCAAGCCTCCATATCTTCCTGTCTCCACTTTCCCCATGCTAGGGTTGCTGCTGCACTTGCCATTTTCAAATGTTTGGTGGGAATTTATGATCAAGTCATTTGGCTTGCATGACAGACAAGCACTTTACTGGCTGAATCCTCTTCCCAGCTTACAGAATCACATAAGATTACTCCTGCAGTGCAATGTTTTAATTCATTATTTATAATCAGAAAATATTGGGAACAAAATAAATATGTATATAAGGGAAATTCATTCAGTATAGTAAAGTATTCTACCTCCTTACATGGAATATTATGTAGCTGTAAAGACATGAAAATAATCTCCATAACTGATATGAAGTAAACTCACGGATGATTTAAATTCTTGAGAAAGTCAAGTACAAGAAAGTGTGCATATATTTTGAAACATGCCATGTTAATATTCCAGCAATTTTCTGTCTTTTTCATTTGACAGTTGGTCCCTACCATTTTTGAGGGGCAGTGATAACCTGACATGTTTGATAGATAAGCTAAAAGCTGCTGATATTTTTTAGTTTGTGCAACACTGTATTTGCTCTTGGTAAAGCAAAGGAGTGACTTCCAACTCCTGGTACACAGTGTTTCTTAAAATGAATGTTTTCCACTTAATATTTATTCTATCTAATATGTGCTTAGAGATAAAGTAGTATGACATATAATACATATAATAAAATAGAACATTTCAAGTAGTACAGAGAAAACAAATTATATGTGTGTGTATATATATATATATATATATATATATATATATATATATATATATACTTTCCTAAGTAGTATACAAACACACACACATTGCCCTGAAATTGGCCAGTGGCTGTTAATTTATTTGCTTTCTCTGTACTACTTGAAATTTATTTTTACCATGGACCTATATTTACATACTACTTTTGCAATAAGGCCATTAAGCTTAATTAAAGAAAAGGACTCTTGAAAAAATAAACTCAAGACGTTGTAAACGAGGGACAGTGTATGTGTGTGGAGGGATATTCTACATGCCAAGTGCTATGCCTTTAAAGCCCGCCTCGGGGAAGATGACCTACCCTGGAAGACAGCCAATATTAAGACAGTAAAGTAGATCATTTTGCTAGAATAAATTTAAAAAGTGGCAGAAGAGCCCATGGCATATCCCCAGTGTTTCCTTTCACATCCTGAAGAGTTGTAGCATGTATCTAGGCTTCAGAAACTGGGGACACGGAGTACATGCTAAAAATATGGAAGGCAGCATGGAAACATAAGTAAATAGTCTGGTAAAGCAGCTTGTAAGAGGAATCAGTTCTAAAACAAACTCAAACAAGGAATGCATCCATTAAGGTTCTTAGAATAAAACACATTCCAGATATTTGCAGCAAGCAAAAGTCTTTGTAAATAAATGTTAGGTAGTTCTGAGTGCCTTTGGTGGGGGAAGGTTTCAAGAAAAAGAAAAAAGACTTGCTTTAACCTTTCAAGAATATTATTCAAGGCCACAGTACATAACTGTCTAGATAATGAAGAACTGCAGTTTCTGCCCCTGGCAAACATCAAGTGCCAAGACCTTTAATTGACTTTAACTGATAGTACCACCAGTGCCAATGCCACATCTGTGCTGCTACTGCTCCCGTGATTTAGATACATCTGCCACCACTTGTGATAGAGATATGAGACTTCATCACAGAGCCAGTTTGTTCCTGTTACTTGCAAATCAGTGTCTCACATGACTGTACTTGTTTAGTATATCCTAGGTTACATGCCTGTTTCCTAGCTGCAAAGGAAGCTAAGAATTGGAAATCTGACTCTTATTTTTAAAGAGGGAGCCTGATTATGTGAGAATTTTTCTAAATATATAAAACATAGTCTGAAGATGATGGAAATATCAACGATGCTCACTGCAAAAATGTTGTGAATCAGACTGAGAAGAGACCTGAATGCCTTTGTAACTAAGTAGACAACATGTGTACAATACGGTCGCATCAACATTTCATCCTAGAAGAAAGAGGGCTTCTTAAGGTCCATACTTACCTGAGTAGCTATTGACAGTCAATCTCTGCTCAGAGTCAAGAAGTCATCTTATTCAGTTGTGTATCTATGGGCACCAGTACATTGCTTGTGCCCTAATAAATAATCCCCACCTATGTTTACGCCAGCAATCCTAATTAAACTCAGTGGCTCATAAAGAAGCCACGAGAATGGGGGGGGGGGGCTTTTTGGGAAGAAAAATGAGTTCAGAACTCTTGTTGGGAGAATGAGAGAAAATAATAAGAGGAAAAAAAGAAACAAAATAAATCAAAGACATGGATAAAATTGTCAAATAATATTTTTAAGGTAAACATAAAATTCCACTACACCTACATGGGCAATAAAAAGTGTTAAAGGTTTAAAAATAGAAAAATGACTTTAAGATATTTATAAAGTTTAGTGCAAACAGAATATACAACAATAAAAGGGGATTTTCAAGTGTAAAAAGAAAATTATCTTTAAAAAATCTGGGCAAAAGCAGGTGGCAATGGATTGCAATGGACTTAATGCAAGACACTTCAATGACAGAGTATGGAAAGATAAAGAAATGAAAGTTCATGAGATGTGAATATGTATGTGTATGTGTATGTGTATATATATGATTGACTATCCTGTTTTTGTCAAAACTTTGCTTGTTTTATTTTTCCATACTCTGTCATTGATCTAGAATACAAGTATTTTCTTCCACAAATAAAACTGTATCTCTGTTTTATTTTATTTGAAAATGTTTATGCTTTGCATGTAAAATAATTATTTTTGGCTAAGACCTCCAGGATGCTTTCCAATCTTTATTAGACCTCTTGGTAGTCACCTGATGATTTTCTAGGGAAAAATTGCCTCTCTCTCTCTCTCTCTCTCTTTTTTCACTTTTAAAAACATTTTTAGTGCAATCTATGGACCAGGTTTGAGTTTTAAATATCTTCAGGCAGATTATTGTACTTATTCTACTGATCACAATTCAATCATTATTATATAAACTTAGCATACTATAATTTGAATAACAGTGTGCAAAATGTATAAAAGGGGAAAGAAGGTAAGCATTGTGAAATATGTTCAAATAAAATCTTTGGGATTTGAGGGATTAATAAAGTGATTACCTGTTTTACTTTGGGGAAAGAAAGGCAGCATAGACTGACATTTCAACTTGTAGGGTAGGTAGGATTTATAAGTACAAATAAATACATGGGCAGAAGAGGAAGGAGATAGCATGAGCAGCGCAGAATGTTTGAAGCAACACAAAACGTTACTTTGAGCTATGGCCCAAGATATGAGGGAGCTTTAAAGACGTACCATAAGATTGTATTGTGGAAGATCTTAAATGCCAGGGTTTCACTGAGTGAGTAACGGGTTACTATAGAATTTGGGGTTTAGAGTGCTACCTCAGAGTCGTGCTTTAGGATGTTGCATAACCATAACTATAAGGAGGGTGGGTTTGGGTTTTAGAGACAGGGAAATCAGAGACGACAGTATTGCAGTGGTGTGGATGAGACATAACAAGGAGAGCTGGAGAGAAAATGGAGAGGAAGAAAGGGATCTCAAGAAGACTGTGGAGTAAAACTGATTAGATGTGGCCTGCAAGGAACCAGACCAAATGTGACAGGGAGATTTTCAGCTTGGATGAAGAAAGATTTTACTCACGGTTAAAGCTAATTAAATAGCTTCCAAAAGGAAAATCATAGTGACAAATACTTAGATAAAGACAAAGAGCTGAAAAAGCCATTTAGATCATTTGAATGGGAAAAGCTGCTACTCGGTCTAGAGATGGCTCTGTACTTCAGAGCACATATTATTTCAGAGGACCTGAGTTTGGCACCTAGGGCCCGTGTCAGGCAGCTCACAACCATCTCTAACTCCAGATCCAGGGGATCAAACACTCTTTCCCTCAATGATAACCTGAACTTACATGCACATACCACAGACACCCCCAAGACACATATACACAAATATAATACATTTTATTACATATTTACATTTTATTTAAATATATAGTTTATTACACATATCATTTCATTTTAAAATAAGGTCTTTTAAGAATGTTTTTAAGTGTGAGTGTTTTACCTGCATGCATGTCTGTGCATGATATGTGTGCCTGAAACCTATGGAAATCAGAAGAGAATATTGAGTCCTCTTGAACTGAAGTTTTAGATGGCTAAGAGTTACAAAGTAGGTTTTGGAACTTGAAAACAGGTCCTCAGGAAAAGCAGTGTTCTTAACCACAGAGCGGTCTCTCAAAGACCTCAAAAATATTTTTTTTTAAAAAAGAAAAGGCTGCTACCAAAGGAAAAGGAAAGATTTGACACTTAAATCAAAATCACCCTACACTCTCTTGTATCTTGATATGTAGACAGAGGTGTGTGAACACAGGCGATATGTGCTATTTGTTGGTAGGGTAATCAATACTCTTCATCAATTAGCAAAATGGTAAATGTTAGAGCACTAGGAGGGGAAAATCGTTGCCTATATTGTTCACAGCAGTCATTCACACACCTCGATCTGTACTGACTTACTGCATAAAAGGCTACTAAATAAATGCATGTCGAGTGAATACTTACATATAAACAAGTGAAAAAATTTACTTTGATCTCATTTCTACCACCATATTATAGTAACCTTGCTGTAATGGGGAGTCTCTGTGAACACAGTAGAAAACCTACGCAACACTCGAATTATGGAATTCCTTATGTATAAAAAGGAGAAACAATAGTTTGTTCTGTTCTTTTTGATTAGTGAAGATAGTCACTAACCCACACCAGCTAAGTAAAAATAATTATTTTTCTACCCCTTGCCTAAAAAATAGAGAAACACTATCAGACCTGAATGCAGGCAGCAGTGAAATTTGCAAACCAAAAAGGGGAAAGAGACTAAATAGAAAACTTCCCTTTCCTTTCCTTTTCTTTCATTTTTCATCTTCAGTAGTTTTCCACCTCTTCCCTCCTGACTTCCCATAGTGGTTTCTAGTTGTTTTAAATTATCTTTAAATGACAATCTTTAGCATAAACCTTTACCATCTATCATTGTATTATACAATGTCGATGTCAGATACAAACATAGGCCTTTGAATTTGTCTGTGAAATTACATAAACAGTACAATTGGTGCTATATGAAACTGGCAATTTCATAGCTCAAATTCATGCTATCATTTTTTAATATTTATTTATTTATTTATTTCATGTATGTGAGTACACTGTCACTGTCTTCAGACACACCAGAAGAGGACATCAGATCCCATTACAGATGGTTGTGAGCCATCATGTGGTTGCTGGAAATCGAACTCAAGTCCTTTAGAAGAGCAGTCAGTGCTCTTAACTGTTGAGCCATCTCTCCAGCCCCCTCATGTCATCTTTTTAGAACAGTAGAAACACTGAACATATGTAACCTATCCATTTTTTCTACTTACCATGAAACTCAAATCTACCAACACTCTCTCTTCAGTTTACTAGTGAATATAGATAGACTCAAAAGTAAAGAAACCTTGGTTTGTCTATCTTTTCTCTTTCTTGTATGCATTATTTTTCAGATTAAATTGGTGTATGCTATGAGGAAGTAACATAGAGAACAACATAAGTTTCCTTGATCATGTTTTTAGGCTATTGTGTTTCTGTATTAGAAACAAGTTCTTGTAAGTAAGGAAAGAATGGACTCTCACTAACATCTTTCTTATTCATGTTAAGCTTTAGAATTTCTAATCCAAATGAATCTATAGGAATTTTGCTTGTTAAGCTACAAGAAACATTCCATACATATAAAATGTCATGGTGACACATATACATGTTGAATTTATGTTCTCTGCTCACATGCATGGAACATTGTCCCATTTGACAACACAGACAATATATTCAAACAATGATCATGTGTTGTTTTATAAAATATAAATATTTAAAAATTACCAAGAATGTCAAGATAGTAATAGCAGAACTTTAATCAAACACAAAGTTTTACTGAGTGTGGAACCATCAATGACTACTCTGGGTCACTTGTATGTGAAGATGACCCTTGACTTATTTATTCTATCTCAAACCTTACATGCTTACAAAGAATATTGGTGCTGGTAAAAAACTGAAGCACTGAACTGCGATGCTAAGACCATTTATAACAAAAGTCATGAAAGAGAACCTTCAAGTCACTTTGAGCAGAAAAAAGAGGCTTAAAATAGGAATATTTTCCTATGACAGTTGAAGCATCTATAAATATCTTTATTTCTACATACATAAGCAACAGCATGAGATTTTTCTCCCCATTCATACAGATCCTCTATATGTATATAATCATAGCTGGTCGCAGTCTCAGATGACTCTTACATGCACACTGTTGTAGAAAAATATTTATAAGGTGGACAAACCTCATAACAGGCAAAATGTCTATAACATTGAAAGAAAGCAAAAAGAGTGAATATGAAAGTAATAAGGGAAAAGAATAAGGAGAAAATAAGTTAGAGGGATGGAGGATGCAAAGGAGAAAGGCAGAGGAATGAACGCTAAAGAAGGGACACTAAAGAAAGGACGAACAGGAGTGAATCGCACCATGCTGTCATTCTCTGTTGAAACTCTGCCTTATTTGATAATAAAGTTCAAATTTATCTCAAGACAGGAAACATCATCTACCTCACAGATACATAGCTACTTGAGAAATCATGCAAGATTTGGAACTAATAATAAAATCAACTAAGTCATAAAGAAGAACTAATAGGATTTATTGAACTTTTTAAGAGGAAATTGCATGTCATACCTCATTAACTGCATCTAGGTGATGTTAGCTAACTGTTTCTTACTTTATTAAGATTCCTGACATGGAGGCTGGAGAGATGGCTCAGTAGTTAAGATCAGTGGTTAAGAGCACTGACTGATCTTCCAGAGGACCCTGTTTAATTTCCAGCAACCACATACCAACTCACAACTGTCTATAACTCCAGTTCTGTGGGATCTAATACCCTCACACAGACATATATACAGGTGAAACATCAATATTCACAAAATAAAAGTAAATTTTAAAAAAGATTACTGAGATGTCCATTAGTTTTAGCTACAGCCAGGCATCTGTGCCCACAGGGTCACAGCCAATAAGAGTTGGAGTCTGTCTTCTTGGGGGCACAGGGGTATATGAGATCTCCAAGGAAACAACACAGGACAATTGTACCAGCTGCTGTTTCGGTTCTTGAAAGGCTATTGGAAGTGAGTTCTTTTAAAATCGAGGCCTTATTGAACTTTATAGTACATTTTCCTCCAAGGACATCATGAGGCACAGCATTTTATAAAAGATCAGTATTACCTGGGAATAGGTCAGAAGCACTGCACATTTATTTGGTTCAATTTTAGTCCTTCCTCTCTTCTCATACACTTTATTATTTTATTTTCAGGGGATTAGCTGTGGTCTTCTAATCTTGTTTATTTTTTTCTAAATGGTACTTTGTGTTACTCCAGAACCTTCCATCAATCTGATCATGGTGTTGTCCAGGCTGAAGTGGTTAGCATCACAATATTCAAAAGAAATTATATAAGGTTTGCTTCTTTTATAAATTTCTACAGCTGATATAAAACAATAAGGAAGATCAATTCAAATATTTAGAAGATACTGAAAATAATTTGAAAAGCAATCTAAAGACATACATGTCTAATTTTAACAGTAAATGAAGAGGCCATGGCAAAATTATAACTTTTTTAGTATTTTATATGTACACATGTATTCATTCCTCTTTATGTATGTTCCATGCACACGCACATGACTAGTACCATAGAGGCCAGAAAAAGACATCAATCCCCTGGAACTAGAATCAACAATAGTTGTAAGCCACCACATGGGTAGAATCAAACCTGGGTCCTCTGGAAGAACAACCAGTGTTCTTAACCACTGAACCATCTGTCCAGCCCTCTGTTCTACTTCTTTCCAGATTTCTTGAAGTACTATTGCAATATATATGTATATATGTGTGTGTGTGTGTGTGTTATAACACATATAATGTGATATAACAATATATATATGATATGTTGTGATATATATATATATATATAAAGTAATGGTTTTATATATATGCATATTTTGAATGATCAATGCAATCAAACTAATTAATATATTTATAATCCTCAAAACCTACTTGTGGTTTTTGTCCTGTTGCCATTTAAGATCTACTAAGCACATTTTAAGTATACATACAGCATGTATTATTAACTATAATGAGGTTCTGCCTCTTGAGATAATTCAACAAATGATACATTGTTTAGACAAGCTCCTTTCATTAACTGACTTTACAATAATTTATTCATTAACTGAACCACATAGATTCCCACAAGAGAGAGTAAATCTGTTTGAAGCTTGAACTCAAGGTTTTACACGTGCTAGGCAGGTATTTTACCACTGAGCTATATCAGTTGCCCCCAATTGGGTAATTATTAATCCATATTCAGATGATAAACCACTTAAACAATGGTCTAATTATCACCAGTGTCCATTCTTGCACATGCCTTTTGTAGGTCTATTCAAATTAGTTGAACCCTGGAGTCAAATGCTTATCAGCATTATGGATAGATACATGTTTATGAACCAAAAGCATACACAAAAGAGTGCATATAAAAATGATTCAGTTATCTCACAAACAAGTACAGGGACCACTAGTACATAATGCTATGAGTCAGGATATAGTTACCTTTAAAAGGGAATGATGGAAGGGAATGTGAGGGTGGCTTTTTAGATGCAAACCTTATACTGTTGTTTTTCTTTGTTTCTTTTCCTTTTGATAGCTGTTACATGGGGATGATCAATTCATGGAAGTTTCTGAAAGGTAACATTTTCTCCACCACTTTCCAGGTGTGTTATGCTTCAATGAAACTTGAAAAAAGTAACACATTTAGGGCTCTAAATTCCCTAGTTTGTCCTAGTATTGGTTGGCTATACATTATCTGGTGATAATTAGACCATACTTACATTGGCTGAGTAGCTAGGAATAAAATTGCTGTATTCAGAGCAGGCATTTGTTCAGGTTTTGCAAGATAGCTTGAGAGTATTTTCCAGAATAATTGTCTTAGTTTATCATTCTATCAGTTCAAGTTGCTGATGACATTTGCTATCTTTCTCCATTGAGGAACTTTGGGATCAATTGATGGTAACATCTCACTGTTATTTTAATTTGCATTTCATTTGTGACTAATAAAGTCAAACATCTCTAATATAGTTTTTGACATTTTAGATGTCTTCTTTGATGTTTATTCAAATCTTTGTATGTTTGCTATTGTGTGTTTCATCTTCTAAGAATTGATCTGTGAGTGTTCTTTATATGGTCTGGATTTGTCTTCTGTCAGCTACCTAGATTGCAAATAACGTCTTGTATGACTTGCCTTTACAATGACAGTTATTTGTTCGACACCAATAATGCCTTTCAAAACAATACTTTAAGTATTTCATCTAACCCTAGATTTAGACAGATACCAAACAGAAATTCTTACTATTTTTTAAGTAAGGAAAGTAACTGGCCTTATATAGGAACACATTAGATCTGGAAACATCGGCTGCAGGTTATTGTTAAATCATTTGCCTGACATCCTCAAAGCCTATAATTTGATCTCTGGTATTGTAAAGGCAAACATAAATTAAAACCTAGACAATAATTCCATTACCCTCATTTGTGGAAAGCATTAATATCAGATTCTATGACACCTCCTCCAGCCCCTGAAGCCATTATATTTCTACATAAAATTTGATTGAAAATTTACATTTGGTTTTCTCTACTATAATCGAATCAGTTTCTCAGCTGGACAGTGGTGGTGTACACCTTTGATCCCAGCACTTGGGAGGCAGAAGCAGGCTGATCTCTGAGTTCAAGGCCAGCCTATTCTACAGAGAGAGTCTAGGACAGACTTTGCTTCACAGAGAAACCTTGTCTCAAAAAAATCTGTTTCTGGGTCCTTATACATTTTTTTTTTTTTGTTTCCACAGAAATTCACAACTTGCTTATCCATTTTATGCATTTATACAAGATTAAACTGGAGGCCTAGTGGAAAATTACCTCACCATTTTAAATTTCAGTTAACTCTTGCTTAATAATGGAAGATTTTGATAAATAAAATGTGATACATCTACATATTGGGATATCATTCAGCTATTAAAAACCAAGACATCAGCCGGGCAGTGGTGGTGCACACCTTTAATCCCAGCACTTGGGAAGCAGAGGCAGGTGGATTTCTGAGTTCGAGGCCAGCCTGGTCTACAGAGTGAGTTCCAGGATAGCCAGGGCTACACAGAGAAACCCTGTCTCGAAAAACCAAAAAACCAAAAACCAAAAAACCAAAAACCAAAAAAAAAAAAAAAACCAAAAAAAAAAAAAAACAAAAAAAACAAGACATCATGAATTTTGCAGGCAAATGGATGGAACTTGAGAATATTATTTTGAGTGAGGTAACCCAGTCCCAAAAGGACATGCATGGTGTGTACTCACTGATAAGTGGCTATTAGCCATAAAATACAGGTACCATGCTACACTCCACAGACCCAAAGACGCTAAACAAGAAGGAAGGTCAGAGCAAGGAAGCTTGAATCTCACTTAGAAAGGGGAATAAAATAATCATGAAGCAGATGGAGGGAGGGAACTGGAAGGATGGGAGGATGGGGAGGGTCATGGGTGTTCAGAATCAGTTGTGGGGAAGGACAGAAGAGATGGCTAGATAGTTATGAAAATGAATAGAAATATGCAACTGATGGGGGTGAGGAAGTGATGGTAGGATCTCCAGGATAAGACAGACCTGTGATAAGGGAGGTGCCCAAGAATCAATGGGGGTGACTTTAGCTGTGATTCACAACACTGGGAATATGGAACTTGAAGAGGCTACCTCCTGTAACCAGGAAGGAACCTCAGTGGAACAATAGAGACAGCAGCCTATCCACAAAATTTTCAACCCAAAATGTATCCTGTCTACAAGAAATGCGGTCACAGGGAATGGAGCAGAGACTGAGGGAATGGCCAAATAATAACCATCCCAACTTGAGACCCATTCATGGGCAAGCACCAATCCCTGACACTATTAAAGATACTCTGTTATGCTTGTAGACAAGAGCATGTTGTCCTATGAGAGGCTTTACCCAGCAGGTGACTCAGACAGATGCAGACACCCACAGCCAAACACTGGAGGAGCTTGGGACTCTAATGGAAGAATAGGAGGCTGGATTGTGTGCCCAAAGGGGATAGGAACTCCACAGGAAGACAAACAGAGTCAACTAACCTGGACCCTTGGGGCTCTCAGAGTCTGAACCACCAACCAAAGAACATAAAGGGACTTCACCTAGGCCTCCCTACTCATATGTAGCAGATGTGCAGCTTGGCCTTGATGTGGGCCCTGAACAACTAGAGAGGGGGCTATCCCAAAGGTTGTTGCTTGTACATGGGATATGTTCTTCTTGCTGGGCTGCCTTGTCTGGCCTCCGTGGGAGAGGAAGTGCCTAGCCTTGTAGAGACTTGATGTGCCAGGGCAGGGGTATACCCAGAGAGCCCCTACCTGCTCAGAGGAGAAGGGGATAGGGGATGAGGGAAGGATTGTGGGAAAATGTGACTAGGAGGGGGGCAATGAGTGGGATGTAAAGTCAATAAGTAAAAGAAATAATTTTAAAAATTAATGGAATAGTCACATTACTATTTAAATTAGGCTTAGGCTAAATACTGAGATTCTTAAAAATAAACATACTTAGGAATACATATACGTTCAGAAGAAGCGCACTGTATATTTATTTTTAGAGGAAAAGAAAGATTTCTTTTATTTCTGCATAGGCCATGGAAGGATATAACTGATGAGCAGAACACACTCAATAATTGAAAATAAGATTGTTGGGCTGAAGAGATAGCTCAGTGGTTAAGAACACTGGCTATACTCTTCCAAAGGTCCTGAGTTCAATTCCCAGCGACTACATGGTGGCTCACAACCATCTCTTCTACTGTGTCTAAAGACAACTACAGTGTACTCATATGCATAAAATGAATAAATAACTCTTAACAAAATAAGATTGTCATAAAGTAGCAAAATGTGTGTACTATCACAAACTGGTAAGCTATATATATCATAAGATCTCTAACCTTTGCTTAGAGCAAGTCCAGCAAAAGTCACAGTTGGTTAGAAGGTAAAGATCATAATGGTGTATTTCCCAGTTCTAAGCAAGGTTTGTTTTCCTTATGCAGGTATTCCTCATCATCCAGTTAAAAATATGCCTTGAATTTTATTTTCTGCTTAAGGATTTGACCTCCATTAAAAGCGAATTTGAGAATTAGATTTAAAGCATAATGGTCCATATGTGTGAAAAATACCATAGCAAAGTCCATTACTTTATGTACTGCCTTAAATATAGTTAGAAAGAACCATTACGAAACCCTTTAATTTTGAATATGGAGCTGTAGCCTAACAACAATTCTTTAAAGTTCTTTCAGGTAATTTCCTGAGAATAGACACTTGGATGAGGGAAAATGTGTAGGAGACTTATTGTAAGCATGTAAGATATTGGGACTTTGCTGAGGGGTAAAAAGCTATACCTATCTGTGGGCATATCTAAAATTCGGTGAAAAATTATACTGGCTTAGGAAAATAGCAGCATCCTTTAGAACCCATGGCCCCACCAGCCATGGATGGTTGTCTAAGTTTATCTTGTCAGGAATGAACATATAATAATTGGGAAGAGATCATGAATTTAAGAGGGAGTTGTGTGGGGGCATGCTGGAAGAGTTTGAGCTGGGAGCTAGTGGGCTGGACATGATGTAAATGTAGTACTTATGAACGAAAGAAATGTAAAACTATGAAGTGGTAAGATTAGGTTATTCTATGTGCCACGTTTACAAAAAGAAAGAAAGTACATTGGGGCTTATACACAATTTTCTCTAGATATATTTTTTTTCTGATGAAGTGAAACGCTTTTCCTAGGTTGAGCTCCTTTCTCACAAAGTACCTTTACTCTCAAGCACATACTGTAATCTAAGTAGAAAACAATAAAAACCCTGTATGCTAAAAGAAGCCCTTAATAGACAAAAATAATTATTGATTGGCATATCAAATATTTTATGTAAAATATTTTTATTTTAAGGTACTTGAATACAATTACTATTATTTTATGAAAACGAATAAGAGGAATTTATATCGAACCTTATGTCTTGTCCATTTGGATTGTCTCAGTTTCTGAGTTGATATAAATAAAATTTACGTTTTTTATTTCTTGTTATATGAATAACATGTCTGGTTAATATTAATGCGTTCTGTACAATGTATAGTACAATAGAAATGAAATCAAAATAGGATGTTTATCAATAGATTTTATAATTACTGATTTTATAATTTATAGCACGAGATATTAACAAATTGAGTAACTCAGCATCAATGTCAGATAATATTAAAAGAAACTGAGGATACAGGAGATAAATAATAAATAAGCGTAAACACATCATTGAAATGTAGTTAATAAATATTATAGTTATAAAAATTATAATATAAAAGAAAAAAGCATTTTGGTATTTATCATTATAAAAGCCTTCTATAAGAAAGCCACAATGGAACAGATTAAAACAAGAGCAGAAGTTGATTTGGCTGGTGAAGTAGGAAATCATGTCATGCATGGAAACCAGAATTGATAAAGGTAGTGGTAGGTCTAGGCAGTTTACGTAGAAGAAATTTGGGGTGATAATTTGTATGACAGGAAAGCCCAGAGAACTCCTCTGTATTTCTACCTTTTCATACAAAACACATCACTGGTTCACAATTAGATATTTCTATAGATTGGCTTTGGAGGGCTGATAGACGATATTAACATTTTAAAGCTGTGTTAAACTTAATCTACATGAAAGGATGTATTAAAAAAACATACGAGCTATAATAACTGTTCTGACATAATATACCCCCTGGTGCAATAGTGACATGAAAGTTATGGTAGTAATCAATTACTTTCCTACTGAATTTAAGGCCTGCTCAGTGAAATGGAGTCCATATCTGACAGCATTATCATGGCCAAGAACCTGTGGTTGGACTGGTTAGACCCTAAGGGAGAACCTATTACTATTATTCGACTACATAGACATATAGAGACATTATCAAACAGACTCATAACGACTTATTGTGCATTTCTTAACCCTCATCAGAAAAGCTTCTTCTTGTATAAAATTGCAGTTATCAAAGAGCCCTACAACTGGTCAAAATGTAAAGAATACGAGATTTCAAAGTGTTCAGCCATAAACAGGATGTCTATAATATACTCTTTCCCTGAAGGCTCCGAGATCATAGCCGAAGAAAAAGCAGAAAGATAAGGACCACAAATGTAGCAATACAAAAAACCACTGTTTTCTGGACACAATAGGGCAGTAGCACATATAAACCCATACTGATTATAAAAGCATGCACTAGGTTTTTAAAAAGCCAATCCAGGCAAAATCCCAGCATGGGGGAATAGGTGGGCATCAAGTCCCACCTGTCATCAAGATACTATTGACATGTGATAGCTCCTAAGAAAAGAAAAGTCAGTTTTATTTAAGGATGTGATTCCTGGTAAGCTGGCCATACTCTTGAGCAAGCTCCATACCCAAGAGCATTTGGGTAACAAAGATTGGAATTAATGGTTTAAAAATTGATAATAAGAATTTGAATGGATAAGGAAACAGAAGTGGACCTGGAAGGAGTTGGGGGAGGAAGATGAATATGACAAAAATATATCATAAGAAATTCTAAAAGAAGTAATAAAAATATAATTTTTTAAAATAAAACAAAAAGAATGTCAAAGTAATGGTTAATCTTGGCAGATATATCCCGGTATGAGGTGACAGGTGTGGGAGGAGGCAACCATTCCTTCCCTAGTAAAAATGACAAGCTTTCAATGATAAAGCTTTCAATGTAGCAAATCACTATTCCTCCTCCCACTGAGAACAGCTGGTAATTTGAAAGTAGGATACATGTATCTTTTGACAAGCAAAATAATTCACTTGTTGAGTTTCAGCAAGAGAATATGCCTTCATTAAAGTCATTGTTTGCAATGATTAAGCAGTATCATATTTTAAGATCACATTGGTGTTTGAAGCTCATCTATCATATATTACATGGTAAGTGGTACCACAAATACTTTCAGAATTTTCTGTTTCTACAGCTACTATGGGTCCCATGAAAAACCTTGTGGGGAAGGAGAACATAAAATGAAGCAGGTTTTGAAGTTCACCTTAAACTGCACCCACACCACAAAAGATGGAATCATGGATAACGCCAGTTTTAAGCATCTACTCTAGTAGAGAATAGATGTGAACTGAAAAGCTGAGAATCTTGATGGAGAAATTATAACCATTTAAAGGAGCAAAATCATTGTAACTTTCAAAAAGTATTTGAGATACCTCACCAAATAATATCTGAAAAAGAATAATGACATGATTTGTTTCACATGGTTGCTTAGAGTAAAAAAAAAAAAAGAATCAAGAATTCTGTGACTTCCACACTAATTATAATGAGCAGGAAGAGGAATATGGAGATTAAAATATATTGATATGGGATATTTTGTATGAATTCATAAATAAAATTTAGGAACAAAACCACAAAAGTAATTTTATACATTGGTCATTATAATAAAGGGATTAGGACTAGCCTGTTGAATGAAGACAGACTTCAAATATTAATGTTTGGGTATTTTTCATGGTATAAATGTAGTATCACTGGCCAGCAGGATGTTTTTGTGCTTCAAGTCTTCTGTTATCTGAGTTCAATTCCTAAGACCTTCATGGTAGAAGGAGAACACTGGCTCCTGCAATTTCTGACTACCACTCACACACAGTGGTGAGCACACACATTCACAGGCACATGCGTGCGCGCGCACACACACACACACACACACACACATACATAAAAACAAATAAATAATTTAACAAATGTAATATCAACCATGATGCAGCGCCTGTGTTCAAAGTATAGACCTAAAAGATAAAAAAGGGCTGGTAGGTAAGAAAATCCTGTTAAATGTCATGTCATTAGATTGTTTCTAGAAAGCACCTGAGTTTTGAATAAGACAAACTAAGTTTATATCCGATTTCTGTCACTGGCAATTTGTTTTTTCCCTTGTAGTCAAAGGACTCATTCAAAATGAATGTAAGTAGCATTAACCTCCCTGTGTTACCAGTGACAAGTTGGGTGCCCTTTTGTTCTGTTTAGGTGGAAGCATAACTGACAGCTTCCACCAACGTTGGCAGCCTTGACCTTCTGAGTATTAACAGCTTAGGGGGTAAGGCTTTTGACCACAGAAGCTTATGACTCTAGATTCTCAGAACTACAGACTTGTTTCTCCGGGCACTCAAATTTAAAGACATAGCTTTAGGTGACTCAGAGACAGAGATGTCTTTGTGCCTTCAAATTCAGCACCCCCTCTCCCACCAGCTAGTGTTGCACTCTCTGCTTTGGTTGCTAGAACCCTTGATCTTAAATCTTGACACCTCTGAAACTAGTTCTTCCAGTGACTTCTGGTGCACTACTTCAGCTCTCTTCATCCTCTCGCCTTTTGTAGTTGTAGCTGTCTCCCATCTCATACCTTCTTAGTACTTTATATTCTGTGTCCTCACTGGAATTCTTTACTTACCTCTGTCTTAGTCACTGAGTGAGCTGAGGCCTTACAGTTTTTAGAGTTTCTGGGGCTTATAGCCCAAGGAATCAGTCCCCAGCTTATTTTTAGCTCCTAGTAGCTGCCTGTGGCTAGAAGTGAAGGCTTTTATCACTTTTATTACTACCAGCTTAGCCCACTCTACCCATGATTTTTTTTTTTTTTAACGTAGAAGTAAAAGACAATTTAAGAAAAGCCATTTTGGTTTCTTAAGGTTAGAAACAAAAGGGAAGATTCTGGTTAACCCAAATGAGAAATCCTCTTTTTATCTAACTAGAAAAGAAGTGTGACTCTCTTGTGCTTAGCCATCAAACACAGCCCTGCACATGCATGGATTCCCTTTCTACCCAATCCCAAGTCACCAACCAGTCTTGCCCATGAAATAATCATAAGCATCTCATTACACCAAAAGCTTATTTTACTGAGTCACTGGAAAGGTGTTTCTGCCTCCTGTTCTCACTGAGGAAAACTGAAGGATGAGTTGAGTCATCTGAAGTGTGTCGTCCAGAGTAGAGCCTTTCAAAACTAGTGCAAGTTAACCAGAGTGGCCATAATTGGAGCAAAGCCTTCAGAAGCAGAGGTCTTTAGCAGCAGCCCTGCCTATAGTGGTCCATGCAGCTGAAGTTCAGTTTCCTCAGAGTTAACACATAGTGTACGAAACAGGGGTGAGGGTTCTCGGGATTGCCAAAGAAGAGCCTATTAGGCTGACAGCTCCTTGTTCCAGACAGCTAGGCATAAGGAATGAGTCTGTCAGCATTATTCAAGGAGCCAGATGGCCAGCACGCAGCAGTTTTGCTCATTCAGAAAAGAAACAAAGAATACTTAAAATGAAGATGTAGAGAGTTAATATTCTTTGCAGTATTTAACAACGCTTAACTGCTTCCAGAAACCCTGAGGGAGGGTTAGGTCCCACTGATCTCTCTGATCTGAGCCTTTGTTCCCTCACCATCATTGTGAGAGGGAGATAAGATTAATACTGAATCCAACGGTTAGGTAATGTAGTAGGCATCAATAGACTTTCATTTCTGTTCTATTTGTCATCATCAAATTCCTGGAATAAGTTGCTAATAGTGTAGATTAAAAATCTTTGAGTCATTCTAGTGTCTAATTGGTATGATAAATTTCCTGAAAAACTCAGAGATACATTCACATCACATCAGTCTCTGCTGTTGTTCACACCATGAATTGTTATGGAATCGTAAACTACTCCTCAGTCTGGTCCTCAAGAATATTAATCTTCATCTGGTTTGAATCTGATATCTTTGGCTGCTTCTATAGGGTCTATTCCCACACTTCTACATCAAAGTATTTCCCATTGGCCTTAAGATTCTTAGTAGGGATTTTTTATTGCTGTACAAATTAAACACTATCTGTTTTTGGAAGAACTATTAGAGCTCCCCAAATCAAAATGACTTATAGACGTTCACTTTAGGAAAAGACGAGAGCTAGTTACTCTAAAAGTTGTCAACAAGAGAGATGGAGGTACCTCTTCCTTGACTGAATTAATAAATCAGCCAAGCTAAAAGTGCTATCAAGAGAGATTAGCAGCTAAGTACTGATTGCCCATGGCATTGACTTCTGATGAAATTTGAAAACCACCGTTTTGCACAATTCTGAATATGATAGGTTTACTTTGCCAGGGTCAATACCCTCCATCTCCTGGATTCAATTATCATCTTCGTGGATGACACACAAATCTACTTGTCTGTGCTGCACTTAATCCCTGGGTTCAGTGCTGTACAACTAAGACAACCATATTTTCTGCACCAAAAGTCAGAAGACACATGCATGGCCTGACAAAGGATTGCTTTCTTTTTTCCAATGTGTGAATTATTCATACGAAGACTTCCAGAGACAGAAAATTTTCAATCACATTTAGTTGTACTTTTAATGAATTTACTGAAAAGATACCTAGCAGATGTCTATCACTGTCACCATTGGCATCAACATGCATCTGTCCTCTGGTGCTTCCTCCAGTTTAAACCTTTCCTACGACAAATAGAAAATTTGGTCATTTTTCTTGTGTCCTCAGACAGGTAGCTTAGGGTAATGTTCACCTGACCGAATAACGTGTTTTGTATGTCTGATTAGTTTTTAAATGGTTACTTTTTTGAGAAAGAAATCTATCCCTAATTTAGTCTCCTTACTTGCTGCCACAGCTCCATACAGGCTGGTACCTACTCAGCTTACATGTGTGGTAGAAATAACTGGTAAAGTGTATTAAAGTGACACGATTCTTGGGTTGAATCCTCATAGAGATTAGTTTAGCAGAACTGGGATAGGGTCCTAAGATTTATACATATTTTTGAAGCATGAGTTCCTATAGTCCAGGCTGTGCTCAAACTTGCTATGCAGTTAAGGATGATGTTATACAGTGTTTGAGACTGAAGCCAGAGTTCCTTCCTTTCTAGGCATGCACTCCACCAATGTGCTCGAAGCTCTGAGGTTTCAGTACTTTCTAGAACAGATAATCCTCGCTAGAGCATTCAGTATTAACAGTTTATTTTAGTATTTCATGTTTAAATTTGTTTTAGAAAAAGGCTTCTATTTTGGGTCATAAAAGGATATTGAAGGGAAGCTAATGTCTGTGATTCAACTGGAGATAAGGTGTGTCTGGTGGATTTAATCATGCTACTGAATAAATAAGAACAAGCACCAATGTCAGTGTGATAGCATGGTAATCTCATTGGGGATCAAGTGTCTGATGAAGAAGAGGTAGCATAGTAAGGAACATCACATGTTAGTCATGAAAAAAATCAAAAAGCTTCCTACATGGATGAAGGGAAGCATAACATAGATCGCTTGCCTTGTGAATTCAGTGGTATTAGGAAACTTTTCCCAGTATTTACAAATTGCAGCTTGGCTAAAAGCAACTTTGGATACCCAGAAATGTCCATTTTAACATGCAATCTTATGGATAGATCATAATGTGACTTTAGCATTGCTCCTCGGCTAAGTGTGTATCCAGTTTCTGATTTGTGGTGCTGAAGGAATTCCAGCAGAATCCAATTGCAGAATAGATTTGAGTGTTTGTGAGCACCAGTTATAGATGGAATATGAAGTCTTCTCATAAGGAGGTTGCACTACCAAATGAGCCACTATACATCCTCAGCTCACACTGATCAAGCTTCTCTTGTGACTTGCACTTTTAGAAACGTCTTTCTACCCAGGCTCAGTCCATTTCTCATTTGTATATGGGAAGGTTACTGATTTTTGTGTGTTAAGTGTTATCAGCTGTAGAAAATTCCCTGGTAGAAATCACATTTTAAAATCCTTTTACTTGCCTATCTTTCTTCTTTGTCATTTACCTTTTAAGGATAATATTTTAAAATATCTTTTTTGAAATAATACTGTTATATAATTTCCCCTTCCCTTTTCTCCTTCCAATGCCTCTCATGCACCCCTTTGTTCTCCTTTGAGTTCAGGGCCTCTTCTTGGTTAATTGTTTTTATACTATATAAGTACACAATTATTTATAGATACATATTCCTAAATATATAAATACAATTTGTTTGGTCTGTATAATATTGCCTATATGTATATATCAGAGTGCCATTTATTTTAATTTACATTATAGTTTCTGTTATGTCTTTATAATATACTTACTTGTTTTTCTAGAAAAGAAAAGGTATATTGGAGATGGAGAGCTGGTGCAGCACTGAAGACTCCTTACTGCTCTATGGGAAGCCCAGAGTTAGGATCCTAGCACCTACATCAGTTGGCTCAAAAACACTTGTAATGGCAGATCTAAGGAATCCTGGGCTTCCTTCTGGCCTCCGTGGATGTCTGTAGACACATTCATGTGGGCACACACAAGTAAAATAAACCTTGAAATTTGAAATTATATAACTAAATCAGTGAACACTATAAAAGATTTGGAAGGATGGAAAGAAAGAGAAAATCTGACGCATTAATAATGGAAAGTACAATCTCAATGTATTTAAATACATTTATTCTGAGATTTTCTTGGATGTGTTCCCCCACAACATTTTCAAGGTTTAGATTCTGCCAAATGCACTTCCATTCTGCCCAATTTTCTCTCCCCTTTAAATAAGTGCTTAACCAAAGGTCCATGCTAAAAGTAACAATTCGTGCATTTTCCTTTTTTCTTTTTCTTTTTTGATACTTTATTTACATTTCAAATGTTTCCCCCTCTCCAGATCTCCCTTTTGGAACCTCCCTATTCCCTCCCCCCTCCCCTGCCTTTATGGGGGTATTCCCACACCCACCCACACACTCACTCTCCGCTTCCCTCCTTGGCATTCTCCTATATTGGGGCATCTAACACCCTCAGGCCCAAGGGCCTCTTCTCCCCCTGATGGCTAACAAGACCCTCCTCTGCCACATATGTGGCCAGCACCATGGGTCCCTCCATGTGTATTCTTTGCTTGGTGATCCAGTCTCCGGGAGCATTGAGGGGTCAGGCCAGTTGCCACTGTTGCTGCCTCCATGGGGGTGCAAACTCTCTCACTCCTTCAGTCACTTCTCCAACTCCTCCATCTGGGACCTCATGCTCAGCCCAATGGTTGCTGTGAAGTGACTCTTGGGTATTCCGAACTTTTGGGCTAATAACCACTTATCAGTGAGTACATACCATGTTCATTCTTCTGTAACTGCGTTACCTCGCTCAAGATGATATTTTCAGGTTCCAACCATTTGCCTGCAAATTTCATGAAGTCATTGTTTTTAGTAGCTGAGTAGTATTCCATTGTGTAAATGGAATTTTCTGTATCCATTTCTCTGTGGAGGGACATCTGGGTTGTTTCTAGTTTCTGGCTATTATAAATATGGCTGCTATGAGCATAGTGGAGCATGTGTCTTTATTACATGTTGGAGCATCGTCTGGGTATATGCCCAGGAATGGAGTAGCTGGCTGGGTCCTCAGATAGTATTATGTCCATTTTTCTGAGGGTCTGCCAAACTAATTTCCAGAGAGGTTGTATCAACTTGCATTCCCACAATGGAATGGAGGAGTGTTCCTCTTTCTCCACATCCTCGCCAACATTTGCTGTCACCTGAGTTTTTGATCTTAGCCATTCTGACTGGTGTGAGGTGGAATCTCAGGGTCGTTTTGATTTGTATTTCCCTGATGACTAAATATGTTGAACATTTCTATAGGTGCTTCTCAGCCCTTCAAGTTTCCTCAGTTGAGAATTCTCTGTTTAGCTCTGTTTCCCAATTTTTGATAGGGTTATTTGGATCTCTGGAGTCTAGCTTCTTGAGTTCTTTGTATACATTGGATATAGCCCTCTATCGGATGGAGGATTGGTAAAGATCTTTTCCCAATCTGTAGGTTGCTGTTTTGTCCTATTTACAGTGTCCTTTGCCTTACAGAAGCTTTATAATTTCATGATGTCTCATTTGTCGATTCTTGATCTTAGAGCATAAGCCATTCGTGTTCTGTTCAGAAACTTTTCCCCTGTGCCCATGTGTTCAACACTTTTCCTCACTTTCTTTTCCGTTAAGATTCAATGTATCCGGTTTTATGCGGAGGTCCTTGATTCACTTGGACTTGAGCTTTGTACAGGGAGATAGGAATGGATCAATTCAAAATCTTCTACATGTAGACCTCCAGTTGAACCAACACCTTTTGTTGAAAATGCTGTCTTTTCTCCACTGGATGGTTTTAGCGCCTTTGTCAAAGATCAAGTGACTGTAAGTGTGTAGGTTCATTTCTGGGTCTTCATTTCTATTCCATTGATCTACCTGCCTGTCACTGTACCAATACCATGCAGTTTTTATCACTACTGCTCTGTAGTACAGCTTGAGGTCAGGGAGGCTGATTCCCCCAGAAGTCCTTTTATTGTTGAGGATAGTTTTTGCTATCCTGGGTTTTTTGTTATTCCATATGAATTTGAGAATTTCTCTTTCTAAGTATATGAAGAATTGAGCTGGAATTTGGATGGGGATTGCATTGAATCTGTAGATTGCTTTCGGCAGGATGGCCATTTTAACTATATTAATCCTGCCAATCCATGAACATTGGAAATCTTTGCATCTTCTGAGGTCTTCTTCGATTTCTTTCTTCAGAGACTTGAAGTTCTTGTCATACAGATCTTTCACTTGTTTGGTTAGAGTCACACCAAGATACTTTATATTGCTTGTGACAATTGTGAAGGGTATCATTTCCCTAATTTCTTTCTCAGCTTGTTTATCCTTTGAGTATAGGAAGGCTACTGATTTGCTTGAATTAATTTTGTATCCGGCCACTTTGTTGAAGTTGTTTATCAGCTGTAGCAGATCTCTGGTGGAGTTTTTCGGGTCACTTAAGTATACCATCAAATCATCTGCAAATAGTGATATTTTGATTTCTTCCTTTCCAATTTGTATCCCTTTGATTTCCTTTTGGTGCCTGATTGCTCTAGCTAGAACTTCAAGTACTATATTGAATAGACAGGGAGAGAGAGGGCAACCTTGCCTAGTCCCTGATTTTAGTGGGATTGCTTCGAGTTTCTCTCCATTCAGTTTGATGTTGGCCACTGGTTTGCTGTATATTGCTTTTACTATGATTAGGTATGGTCCTTGAATTCCTGATCTTTCCAAGACTTTTATCATGAAGAGATGTTGAATTTTGTCAAATGCTTTTTCAGCATCTAACGAAATGACCATGTGTTTTTTTTTCTTTGAGTTTGTTTATGTAGTGGATTACATTGATGAATTTCCGGGTATTGAACCATCCCTGCATCCCTGGGATAAAGCCTACTTGATCATGGTGAATGATCATTTTGATGTGTTCTTGGATTTGGTTGTGAGAATTTTACTGAATATTTTTGCATTGATATTCATAAGGGAAATTGGTCTGAGGTTTTCGTTTATTGTTGGGTCTTTGTGAGGTTTTGGTATCAGTGTAACTGTGGCCTCATAGAATGAATTGGGTAGTGTTCCTTCTCTTTCTATTTTGTGGAATAGATTGAAGAGTATTGGTATTAGGTCTTCTTTAAAGGTCTGATAGAATTCTGCACTGAACCCATCTGGTAATGGGATTTGTTTTTTGGTTGGGAGACTTTTAATGACTGCTTCTATTTCTTTGTGGGTTATGGGACTGTTTAGATGGTTTATCTGATACTGTCCTAATTTTGGTATTTTGTTTCTGTCTAGAAAATTGTCCATTTCATCCAGTTTTCCAATTTTGTTGAGTATAGGCTTTTGTAATGGGATCTGATGTTATTTTGAATTTTCTCAGAATCTATTGTTATATCTCCCTTTTCATTTCTAATTTTGTTAAATTGGATACTGTCTCTGTGCCCTCTGGTTAGTCTGGCTAAGGATTTATCTATGTTGTTGATTTTCTCAAAGAACCAGCTCCTGGTTTTGTTGATTCTTTGTATACTTCTTTTTGTTTCTACTTGGTTGATTTCAGCCCTTAATTTGATTATTTCCTGCCTTCTACTCCTCTTGGGTGTATTAGCTTCTTTTTGTTCTAGAACTTTCAGGTTTGCTGTGAGGCTGCTAGTTTATGCTCTCTTCAGTTTCTTTTTGGAAACCTTCAGAGCTATGGGTTTTCCTCTTAATACTGCTTTCATTGTGTACCATAGGTTTGGGTATATTGTACTTTCATTTTCATTAAATTCTAAGAAGTCTTTAATTTCCTTCTTTATTTCTTCCTTAACCATGTTATCATTGAATAGAGCATTGTTCAACTTCCATATGTATGAGGGATTTCTGTTGTTGTTGTTGCCATTGAAGACCAGGCTTAATCCATAGTGATCTGATAGGAGGCATGGGGTTATTTCAATCTTCTTATATCTGTTGAGGTTGGTTTTGTGACCGAATATATGATCAATTTTGGAGAAGGTACCATGAGGTGCTGAGAAGAAGGTATATTCTTTTGATTTAGGATGAAATGTTATATAGATATATGTTAAGTCCGTTTGGTCCATAACATCTGTTAGTTTCACTGTGTCTCTGTTTAGTTTGTGTTTCCAAGATCTATCCATTGATGAGAGTGGGGTGTTGAAGTCTCCCACTATTATTGTGTGAGGTACAATGTGTGCTTTGAGCTTTAGTAGAGTTTCTTTTATGTATGTGGGAGCTTTTGCATTCAGGGCATAGATATTCAGAATTGAGAGTTGTTCTTGGTAGATTTTTCCTATGATGAGTATGAAGTGTCCTTCCTTATCTTTTTTGATGACTTTCATTTGAAAGTTGATTTTATCCGATATTAGAATGGCTACTCCAGCCTGTTTCTTGGGACCATTTGCCTGGAAAATTGTTTTCCAGCCCTTTACTCTGAGGTAGCATTTTTGTTTAACAGGAAGGTGAGTTTCCTGGATGCAGCAAAATGCTGGTTCCTGTTTATGGATCCAGTCTGTCAGTCTATGTCTTTTTATTGTGGAATTGAATCCACTGATGTTAAGAGATATTAAAGAATAGTGATTGTTGCTTCCTGTCATTTTTGATGTTGTTTTTATGTTTGTGTGGCTATCTTCTTTTGAGTTTGTTGAAAGATTACTTTCTTGCTTTTTCTTGGGTGTAGTTTCCGTCCTTGAGTTGGCATTTTTTATCTATTATTCTTGCGTTTGTGGTAACATACTGTGCAAATTTGCATTTGTCATAGAATATTTCGGTTTAACCATCTATGATTATTGAGAGTTTTGCTGGGTATAGCAGCCTGGGCTAGCATTTGTGTTCTCTTGGAGTCTGTATGAGATCTGTCTAGGATCTTCTAGCTTTCATAGTCTCTGGTGAGAAGTCTGGTGTAATTCTGATAGCTCTGCCTTTATATGTTACTTGCCCTTTTCCCCTTACTGCTTTTAATGTTCTTTCCTTATTTTGTGTATTTGGTGTTTTGGCTATAATGTGACGGGAGGAATTTCTTTTCTGGTCCTGTCTATTTGGAGTTCTGTAAGTTTCTTGTATATTTATGTTCATCTCTTCCTTTAGGTTAGGGAAGTTTTCTTCTATAATTTTGCTGAAGATATTTACTGGTCCATTATGTTGGGAATCTTCACTCTCTTCTATATCTATTATTGTCAGGTTCTGTCTGCTCATTGTATCCTGGATATCCTGGATGTTTTGGGTTAGGAGATTTTTGCATTTTGTGTTTTCTTTGACTGTTGTGTCAATGTTTTCTGTGGTATCTTCTGCACCTGAGATTCTCTCTTCTATCGCTTGTATTCTGTAGGTGATTCTTGCATCTATGACTCCTGATCTCTTTCCTAGGGTTTCTATCTCCAGGGTTGTCTCCCTTTGTGATTTCTTTATTGTTTCTATTTCCATTTTTAGATCCTGGATGGTTTTGTTCATTTCCTTTGCCTGTTTCATTGTGTCTTCCTGTATTTCCTCTTTAAGGGCTTCTAGCTGTTTACCTGTGTTCTCTTGTATTTCTTTAAGGGAGTTATTCATTTCCTTCTTAAAATCTTCTGTCATCCTCATGAGATATGATTTTAAGTCTGAGTCTTCTTTCTCTGGTGTGTTGGGTTATCCAGGGCTTGCTGTGTTGGGAGAGCTGGGTTCTGATGATGCCAAGTAGCCTTGGTTTCTGTTCCCTGTGTTCTTGACCTTGCCTTTTGCCATCTGGTTATCTGTGGTGTTAGCTGGTCTTACTCTCTCTGACTGTGGCTTGTCTTTCCTGCAATCCTAGGTGTCAGTACTCCTTGAAGACACGTTCTCTCTGAGAGGAATTTGGGTTTGGAGAGCTGTGGTGCAGAGTCAGCTCTGGGGTGCAGAACGATACAAGAAGTATCTAATCCCCAGCTGTCCCTTGTTTCCTGTGTCCTGATGGCTCTGCAAGGGTCCCTCTCGGTCCATTGAATTTGAAAAGAAGTGATGGTCTTGCCTGTGCTTGAAGGTGTGTTGGCACTCCTGCTATACCAGCTCTCTCCTGGCACTATTTGAGTATGGAGCCCTGTGTCACAGGATCTGCTCTCCAGCCACCTAAAGAAACCAGAAGCCCAATCCTCAGTCCCTGTGTCCTGGGTATTCCAGGTGGGTCCCTCTGAGCAGACAGGCTTGTCCACACTCCTTGGAGGCTATTTTTCTCCCAGCGCTATTTGGCTATGTATCCCTTGTGGCACAGGCAAAGGTCTCCATTCACAGATGGAAACCGGAAGGCTCTTTTCTCCAGGCTGTTCCTCAGTCCCTGTGTCTGGAACCCTGTGTCACAGGATCTGCTTTCCAGCCACCGAAAGAAACCAGAATCCCAATCCTCAGTCCCTGTGTCCTGGGTATTCCAGGTGGGTTCCTCTGAGCAGACAGGCTTGCCCATACTCCTGGGAGGCTTGCTTTCTCCCAGCGCTGTTTGACGATGGAGCCCTGGTGGCCTAGGCAGAGGTCTCCCGCCACAAATGGAAACCAGCAGGCTCCTTCTTCCTGGCTGTTCTTAGGTCCTTGTATCCCAAGTATCCCCGGCGAGTCCTCCTGAGCAGTTTTAGTCCTCTTACCCCCTCTCAAGAGCTTTTCCACACTCCTGGGAGGCTAGCTTTCTCCCAGAGCTATTTGACTATGGAGCCCTGGTAGCCCAGGCAAAGGTCTCCCGCCACAGATCTGTGCATTTTCCTTTTAAATTCTGTCCTGTGACTTTAGAGACATGTTCCCTAATTGGTCAAGGCCTTTCTGTGTCTTTGAGACTATTTAGCATTCCTTGTGCAATTTACCATCATCTGCAAACCTCACGAGTTGTTCCTCAAACATATATATCAGGCAGAACTATGTCCTTAAAGATAATTGCCGCCTTGATGGTTTGATTACAACTTCATTGCTTTCTGCTTGCCAAGGATTTCTAGTGGCACAGCTATTTATTTCAGTCCTGGTTTGCAACACCAAACCGTATTCCTGCTAGGCACAATCACCAAACTGACAGTGCCCCTTACAAGAGAGCACAGCCAAGCCTGCCGAGATCCCAGAAGGCTAGCATAAATGAGTTAGTCATCACTCAAAACAAGTAGCAGTGTCTGGGCTAAAGGTCTTTGTATTAAGAGTGCTTTCCTTTTAAAACCTATTGGTCCCTCTTTCCCACGTCTAAAGCCCACTCCTGTGGTGGTCAGTTGCCTCAGTTACATTTTTACTCTGCAATCACTGTATAGTAGAGTGCTATATTGTTTGATCTTATTGTAATAAAAGAATGAAGGCAGGCAGGTTTCAGTTTGTTAATTAAAAAAAGGAAGAAGAAGCCCTTACCAGCGGGACTTATTCCACAATAGAACAGACTGTCTTTTGAAATAGGTAGCTCCTGATCCCCAGAGGAATTCAGGCAGAGGTTCAGATAGCTCCTACTTTCCCCTAAATTATACCATCTGTCATCATTAAAACCAATTAATTAATTTTTAAAATGTAAATGTCCATTGTATGTTGCATTAAATATACATGAGTATTGCAAAACATTAAAATCGTTCAGGAAAAACGTGAGTGCCTACCTTGTGACCATATCCTTTGGGGTCTCCCAGTGTTAACAATTGCATATATATTTTCCCAGACACTTAACTTGCCTGTGTAAGCATGCTGCTTTTATATAAATGATACTATATATACTATATATACTATACACAAACTTATATAGGCTGATTATTTTCATAAAAAGCTAGGACATATTTCATGTCAATAATAAATATCGCTGTAACTTTATATTAACTCTATTAGCATACAGAGCATATGCCTAATGCAAAATCATGAAGCAATGAGAAAGAGTTCAAATATCCATGGATATTGAAAGAAATGTCCAGTGAATTCTGAGGTGTTCACTGCCTTGGTTCTACATTATAACCATTCCACCTCTTTTTATTGCATAGCAACCTATCTTCATTTTTGAGACTTTTTAAACCAAAATGCAGAAATTATTACATTTTACTTCCGTATGTCTATCTTTAACTAGAATCCAATGTTTATCTATTGCTCTTAATAATAATAATAATAATAATAATAATCTCTATTTTATCTTTCTAAACCATATGTCGTATTACTAAATCCTTTAACAGAAATATATTATCAACTATATATTCAATAATATATATGTAAAAATGTATCCCCCATTGACGAATATCTGAGATGTCTAGTTCTTTCAGAATTACAAATAAAGCTAAAAAGCAAAGAACAGAAAAACATGTATCTCCAGTTATTTTGTTATATCTTTATAAATATCCAGAAATTTTATAACAGAGTTTTTAGACAAAGTTTATTTCCGTACACAGTTGGCATATCCCAAAGGCACTATATTTGATTTCTAGTATTTGAGAGTGTTTTTCTGGTTATCAAGAGCTGACAAGATTAAGTTTGTCTTCTGAGGTTGAGGATCCATGGATGAAGAACCAAACTTGGACTTTCGAGCTATGAACCCAAGCATCAACATGCTAAGAATCAGAGGGAGCTGATAACCAACCTTGTGCAGGAAAAAGGAGAGAAGACAACAAATAATTGCCAAGGGAGTTCAGAAAGTATACAAATACAGAGTAGTGGTTTGGAGACTTTTCTGCAGGATTTGTTATTGCAGACTCCTGAACTGTATGGTGACATTTCTGATTCAGAATGTCTTGGATGGGAAAATAGTGTTTGAATTTCTAACAAGTTGTTGGATGGCATTGCTACATTTGGCAGAGGGACTACAAAATGAGATGCACTCATTTTAATACTATAGACTGGGAAGCAAACCTCACTCTTGCCATTATAAACAAGATGATATTGTAGATAGATATCTAGTAATTACTTTCAGTTTTTGTTTGAATATGTTTCCACGTGTTTTTAAAACCAAGTCAAGTTTCCATTAATTGCTGCTTCCCTAATATTTTCAGTCCTTAAATCTCTGTTATTGAGCCAATATTATAAATTAAAAATTTAAATTACAAAACACCTTTCTAGGCATGATGATGCTTACCGTTAACCCCAGAACTTGTAGGGCAGAGGCAAATGGATCTCTGTAAATTGAAAGCCAGCCAAATACACAAAGTGGCTCCAGACTATCCTAGGCTACATAGTGAGACCTTGTCTCAAAATGGAAATGAATGAGTAAATCTCCCATTATTGAATTTATCAAGTACCACATTTGAAATGGAGGTTCAGATTTTTGTCATATAGGATTACATAGATTCTATGTAGACAAAATCTAGATTTGATATGAGTAGTAGAAACAGAATTATTTACTTTTCTCTAGAATCTACATTAATTATGTTAATTTTCAGGGCTACATGCCAAAATTGAAATCATGCTGAATCAGAAAAGACAAATTAAAAATATCAATGCTTGTGCATGCATGCTATGTAACCCCTCAGGGCTATGTAAATTTTGAGATATAAAATTTAGTATCTGTTCAGGAACATACCAAGTTTGTTCATCATAAAAGTTCTTTATATATATATATATATATATATATATATATATATATATATATATTTCCAAATTCTATTTATCTTATAGTGACATTTAAAATGTCATTTCTAAATAAGAAAGGTAGCCAAAATAATATTAAATTATGTGGCCTGAAAGTGACTATGTTTCCAATGTTTACTAGACAGTCACAGGGTGTTATTTATTAGGGTATACAAAGTCAAAGGAGACAACAGGGGTGAACCATGTAAATAAGTAAGTACAAATTATGTGAGAAGGGTTATCACAGAAGATAACCCATGGAGAAAATGCCATGGAATTACAAAAGAACAATTTATTATTTTAGTTTTCTGTGCGAATCACAAAGGTCTTTACAAACATTGTAACATCTTAACTAGGTTTTGAAGGAGTCACTTGTTCATAAAGTTAAGAAAAGACATGTCAAGTTAGACATGTCAAGTTAGACATGTCAAGTTAGGAGGCTTGTATGAAAGCTGAAGTGTGGAATTATGAAAGGACTTTATCATAATTATCATAATGAAAGGACTTGATATACAGCTGAGGATGTAGGTCAGCAGTAAAATGCTTGCCTAAAACATGTAAGACATTAGGTTCAACTGAAAGAAACAGAAAGACTTTCCTCTGTCTGGGTTCTAGGTAACGTGGATGGAAGTAATGGAGTTGGGGGAGAAGCAAGTATCCATGCTAAGGTGTTGGGGAATTAGACTGAGTATTGAATCATTGAGGAAAATACAATGTTTCTGTCTCAGAGCTCAAAGTCCTTTCCACCAGGATAGCCAAACCTGTTCTTTCCTTCCTTCTCCCTTCAAGTGGTTTGGTAAGTATGAAAACTTTCTATCATAATGAAAAAAAAAAAAAGTCTGAGATGATAGACTTAATGAGGGTAGGTTTTGTTCCTGGTTTCAGTCCAGTGTCACTTGGCCTTGCCTTTAGGACTTGTGAGTTAGCAGAACATCATGATAGGGAGCACATTCTGGAACAAAACTGCTTACCTTATGGTAGCTGGGAAACAAGGAAATAGAGAGTGTGAGGCTGGCATTCCATTAACTTCTTCAAGGGCAAGCTCTTTTCAGCTTAAATTCCTTCAACCCTTAGGCTCAACTCTCCTAAAGTTTTAATACATTTTCCTAATAGAGCCGTGAGCTGGAGTCCAAACCTTCAATACCTGAGCTTTTGCAGGAACATTTAAGATTCAAACCATAACCATAACCAAACCTAATCTCCGATGTGAAAAGCATTGTGCCAAATGAATTGAGGACTCTGAAAAGAAATTGGATACTGTCAGATACTCTCTTATCTTGTAGCCTAGCAAATTGCTGTTGTTGTATAAATGTATCTTGGAAATGTATAAGGAGGATGCTTTGAACTTAATAGTGTCCTTTAAAGTTTACATGTTATAGAGCTATCCCCTGGTGTCATAGTTAGAGATAGACGTTTAGTAGGTGAATACGGTCAAATGCATTCTTTTTTCTTTCTTTCTTTCTTTTTTTTTTTTTTTTTTTTTTTTGCCACATTCGAAACTATCTATTTAGTGATCCTATAATTTAGGCTGCTTTGGGCCCTTAAACTAGGCCCTCACTGCTCCAGCCATGGGGCCACGCAGCCTAATAGAGCCAACCAGTGCCAAGCAACCTATGGACACAGTAAGGACACTATAACCTTTTCATCTGCCGCCGCTCCTGTTGGCGTTGGCATTTTTCATTGAGCTCTGGCGCTGGGGCTCCACTGTCTGTTGTGAACCAGGAGCCCAGCACCCTTACCCACAAGAGATAAAGGGCTCAGCCTGGAGCTAGAAGCCAGAAGCCAGAAGGACCAGATGTAGAGGGAGAAGCAGCTGAGCATCTGAACAATGGCTGTCAGTAGGATCGCATCCTTAAGGTACTCTGCCATGCCCTGCTCATGTTGAGGTCCATGCTACCATCCATCAAGGACCCATCCTCAGAGAAGGATGCCCGAGCCATTGAGCTCATAGAGTGGTAGCTGGCCCTATACACTGCCAAGCTAAAGCCCAGGGCCATCCAGGCCCAGAATGAGGCAGATGAATAGAAGAAAACCAAGGTCACAAGGCAGTAGATGGCATTGGCTCCCAGTCTAATCCAAAGGTAAAACTTGAGAGTTTCTTTGTTCTCTTCAAATATCTGCTTCTTCCATCTTGTACCCACTTTGCCTTTGGGCACCATGATGGGAATCAAATACCCAGCCATTGAAACAAGGGGGAGTAACTGTCAAATGCATTCTTAAAGATGCAACTATAATTTGATAGGACTGTTGATTTCATAAGAATAGGAAATATCCTCTGTGCATGTCTTTATTATTTCCTCCCTCTCATCCTACATACAAATACTGAGGAAGGGCTATGTGAGTACTCAGTGAGAAGGAGGCCGTTTGTAAGCTAGGATATGGGCCTTTACCAGAACTCTATCAAGGGAACACATTCATCTTGGACTTTCAGATTCTCAAATAAACTTATGTCTATCGTTTGTGATTTTAGAAGTCCAAGACAGAATATGATAATATTGCTGAATTGATTTTGCATGACTAAGATAGAATTATGAGCCCATCTAGACCAAGTGACAAGTGTATGAACCAATTGTATACTAAGGATTAACTTGAAGCAGGCTAATGATAAAGGTCTCTCCCATGAAATGATAGGCCATTTCTTTTTTTTTTAATATTTATTTTTTCATACTTTCTTTACATTTCAAATGTTTCCCCCTTTCCAGATCTCCCCTTTGGAACCTCCCCATTCCCTCCCCCGTCCCCCTGCCACTATGGGGGTATTCTCCCACCCACCCACCCATTCACTCCCATCTTCCCTCCTTGGCATTCTCCTACACTGGGGCATCTAACACCCTCAGGCCCAAGGGCCTCTCCTCCCCATGATGTATATATAACAAGACCCTCCTCTGCCGCATATGTGGCCAGCACCATGGGTCACTCCATGTGTATTCTTTGGTTGGTGATGCAGTCTCTGGGAGCATCGAGGGGTCAGGATAGGCCATTTCTTAATGGACAAATTTTATAATTAGAAAAATCTTATAGTAAGACATACTATGTATCTTAATTGGGACCAAATCATTTTACTGTGTAGAGCCACCTTCTCCCCCAGCACTGTCTGGTAACTAAGGAACAGGATAGGATAAATTAGAAAGTTGAGCTCTCTTTCAGTAACTTCGTATTTATAAACTGTCAAGAGGTTAAAGATTTGCACTCCTCCTGGGAGCCATACTTAAAAATGTACACTGATGAGGAATTTCAGAAAATTTGCCTTAATGCACATACCTCTTATCTAACAACAGAAATGCCAGCAAAGGCTGCTGAAGGACTTAACCAAAGTGCTACCAGCAGAAGTTCTGGTTCCATATGGAATGATGTTTTTCCATCTCCTCAAGAACTTTTCATTGTTGATGCTACATGCTGAAGTATGAATAAATATGTGTTACTGCAATGAAGACATTTTCTTCCTGAAACACAGCCAGTTTGATTGGATTATAAAGTATGTTATTAAGGAAACCCCCTTAATTATTTATATTAATTATGAATATATGGTGAAAATAAAATGAAAAGTTCTTAATAAGTATAGTCTACAATACTTGCTGTAATAACTCTGGAGAATTTAATTCTGCCAAGATAAAAAAAAAAACCTATTTTCTCTTTTCAGATATATATATATATATATATATATATATATATATATATATATATATATTCAGTAGATACGAGAAGCGGATAACTGATTAGAAATCATCTCAGGATATAAGGAATATCCTAGATATTTTCTTATTCTCTCTCTCTCCCTCTCTCTCTCTCTCTTTCTCTCTCTCTCTATTTTTCATATGGGTGTTGAAGGAATCAGAAACCTCAGAATGTAATGGTCCCTGACATACACACACACACACACACACACACACACACGCGCGCGCGAGCACATGGCGTATAAAGGAAAGAGAAGAAAAAGAAAACTCAACAAAATTCTTACGTTTTATGGTCAAATGAACATTATTCTTTCTTAGAACAGAAAACTTTAAAATCAGTATCCAATACATTCATGACATACACAAAATAATCTGTGCCTGTCTCCTATACCAGCTAGGCTATTCTATTTAAGCTGTAACATGGTATCTAAATATGCTTCTTTGTGGTGCCATAGAATGCCAAGTACAAAGCTTGGATTTTGTTAGGCATTAATGAGTCCCCATGAACTCTTGTCATAGTAGAGCCCGTATGAAGAAGCAACACAACATCACTTCTTTCACTGATGGTATTAGACAGAGCTTAGAAAAATCTCAAGACGTTTTGTTATATTATTAGGTTTTTTGTTTGTTGACTGGTTGGTTGGTTGTTGTTTGTTTGTTTGTTTGTTTGTTTTTGGACTCACATTTGATGATATCAGTGAAGAACCCATGGAGAAGGACACTGACAATTATCTAATCCTTCTATCCAATTGAAGTATTCCTGCAGGCCCAGTGTCAAGCAGGGGCTCTCACCTTCATGAAGCAATAATGAATGAATGATAACTCACTTAGGTATCAATGGAGTCTAAAGAGGAAACAACTCCTCTGCTTCTATCTGGAAGCATACAAACAGCCTTAGAGAACAACTGAGCAGAAAGTTTAAGTAGGAAGTAGATTCAAAAGTACTTTAAACACTCATCAGAAAAACTGCATCAAAAACAAATCTTCGAGGCTCTGATCCTAGCACTTTCTCTCTGCAGGACAAACTGTAGGTGGAAGGTTTTGTGGCTGGGTTGTTGTCCCAGTCCCTCCACGTGAGGCCTTGCTTGGTTATATAAGATGGCCAGTTCAAGCTCTGTGTCCTCCATTACTAGGAATTGTCATAAAAAAGACCAGAAAGACTTCCTCAAGCAACTTATGGGAGCAGATGCAGAGTAGCACAGACAAGTGTTATACAAAGCTCCGAGATCCTGTGGAGGAGTGGGAGGAAGGATCAGAGGAACCAGAGTGGTGAAAGACACACTACAAGAACACAGCCCATCAAATGGACCATGTATAGGTCTGAGATAGGTTCTCTGCATATATGTTATGGCTTAGTTGCTTGGTGTATTCATGGGAATCCCATCAGTTGGAGTGGGGGCTGTCCCTGACTCTTTTGCCTGTTTGTTGGACGCTTTTCCTCCTACTGGGTTCTTTGTCCAGTCTTGATGCGATGATATGTACCTGGTCTTATTCTAGTTTGTGGTACCCTGTTTGATTGACTTTTCTGGGATGCCTGCTCTTTTCTGAAGAGAAATGGAGGAGGAGTAGATCTGGGGGAGAGTGGAGGTAGGTGGGAGAGACCAGGAGAGAGAAGGAGGGGAAACTGCAGTCAGGATATAATATATGAGAGAAGAAGAAACAAACAATTCTGAGCTTTTCAGAAAGGCATGGAGGTGGAACCCAGAAGTGGGAGGGGTCAGTGGGGGGCTGGCTTCTGACGTCACAAAGGAAGATGATACTATAGAGACAGAGTAGGTTTCTGGGTCACTCAGGACAGGATCTCACTATTTCTGTGACTGCTTTAGTTACCCTTGTTACTCCAGTCCAGGCCAGGAGCAGCAAGTTCTGGTGAGAAAATGAAGCTGAGCCTGGGAGAGGGAGAAGTTGCTTATGGAAAGGCTGAAATAGCTAGGAGACAAAACCTTGTAGTAATATCGCTTGTCTGAAGATAGCCAAGCACCAGGGTGCTCACATCTTGTAGCTGAAGGTTCAAGAAAAGAAATACCTCGGATGAAGAAACTAATGGCCAACTTTAGGTGGTGATAAGAAGAGTGAGCTGATTTAGATATGATCACATTGTTATTATAGCCAGGAATAGATTAAACTGAGTGGTAGTACCCAGGTGGCACATAAAAACCCATTCACTAATGATGCCTAAGACGATGTTTCAGGTGAGCCTGTCTTGGTTTCTCTTCTTTTGCTGTGAAGACACATCATGAAAAAGGCAACTCTTATGAAAACTCATTTAATTGAGGGCTTGTTTATAGTTTGAGAGTTAGTTCATGATCATCTTGTGGGAAGCAGATCAGCTAGGTGTTTGAGGAGTACCCAAGAGCTTTACATCCTGATCCATAGACAGTAGGCACATGCACATACACACACACACATACATACCTACATACATACACATGCACATACACACACACACACACACACCTACATACATACCTACATACATACACACACATACATACACACATACATACATACACACACATACATACACACACATACACACACACACACACACACATACGTGGGGGGAGAAAGAGAGAAACTGGACATGCAAATGGTGTGGGCTTTTGAAAACTCAAAGTCTACACCCAGAGACACACCTCCTCCAGTAAGGCCACCTACTCCAACAAGTTGTACATCTTAATCCTTCTAAAACAGACCCACATCCTAGTGACCAAGCATTCAAATATATGAGCCTATTTGGACCATTCTCATATAAACCACTACATGAGCCTAATCTGGAAAAGTTGTGGCATTAGGCAAAAATGTCTAAGAAATTCTGCCCTAAGTTTGGATAATCTATAGTAGGGGTTTCTGCATTGTGAAGAAACATTTTTCACATGTAACTACATCTAAAGATGCAGAATAGAACCAAAAACAAAAAAAAAAGTTGTCAGACTGTTATTATTCCTTCTGGCCTGAGCCACATTAAAAGCAAAGTTCTATCTAGCAAACACAGAGAGCTGATAAACATGATAGCATCACTCAGGGTCTAGACTACCTGGGAAAAATCAGCCACCAGAGTTCTGCTCCATGGTTGATTTCAAAGAGACCTGAGTGGCTGATATGTTTGTTGGACAATGTGGAACTATTCAGCTTCACTGAGGAGTTGAAGTCATTCTAGGAGAAGGTTATGTAGTTTGAAGGCAAAATGGAACAGAACAATGACTAGTGGAAGTAACAGAAATGTCCTATCTGATACCAACACACATGGAGAACATTAGTTACCAGAAGTCCAGCTGCCAGTCAGTATATGCAGAAGCACAGTGCTGGAGGAGAACACCCAATAGATTGGTCTTCAAAGTAAAAAGATATCTGCAAGACTGGTCCAACACAGTCTTGAGGTCATGACACAAAGAGTTCCAAAGATAAGATGTCAACATGGGGAAGGACTGTGAGGGCCTCACTAGTCTCTTAAAGGAACCTAAATGGTAATATCAGCAGTGTATTCAAACCCATGGTGATAATAGCCAGGCCATAGTAGGAAGGATCCTTTCCCACACCCATAACAACACAATTCAAATCTGTGATGTGCTCCTGCCTCTGGTTGACAAGTCTTCCTTTTATCTGAAGCAAAGATGGTCATCATTACCCCAGTGAGGAACATATGTTCAGCTGCCAGTCAGACATTACAATCTTATATCCTAGGACAACACATTTTGCATCAATATTTTATAACTTTGCCCCGTGATGTTATTCAAGCATAATTACTAGCATATAGGTTCACAAGCATATAGTACAATATTTGAATTACTGGAAAAGCAATTACTAACATCCTTGAAACAAACAGAAAGACTTGGCAACTAAAATGTCAGCAAATGAATAGAAAATATACAAATGAATAAAATAAAATTCATAAAAATTGTATACTACGAAAGCAATACATAAAAACTTAGCTATATTTAATATACTAGGAATTAATAACCTAAGAAGAAAATCAATACAAATTCCATGTATGATGGCATCAAAAAGAATAAAATACATAGAAATAAGTTTAGCAAGGGTGGGTATATTATTGAATACTAGAAATTATAAAGTATTGTTGAAATTAAAGAATACCTATTTACCTAGACAACTGTTCCTGGATTGGAAGGGTTAATGCACTTAAGATAGAAATGCTTGGTAAAGGAACCTAAAAATTTAATGCACTACCTACCAATATCTCAATAATTCTTTTTGGTAGGAGGACAGAAATAGCATGATTGATGTACAAGTTTATAATGATATTGAAAGACACACAAGTAAGCAAATGACAGCAAGAACAACGAAGATGAGAGGCTCATATTTGCAACAAAGGTAGAATAATTAAAACCAGATGTTTCTGGGCAGGTGAGATAGTTGAATGGGTAAAGGCACGAAGGCTGACTGCTTGTGTTTCTTCCTTCCTGTCCACACACAGGCATACCCATTGCACCCCTCACAGACATACAATAAACTAATAAAATCAACAGTACTAACTAAAATATATTACCAGTAAAAGGATACAGCAAAAGGATAGAATAAATAAATTTTAAAATTTTATAATCAATTGATTTTAAATGAGAGTATCAAGACTATTCATTGGGGAAAACACCATCTTTGGCAAACGGTGCTAAAATGAACAGCTATATATAAAAGAACTTAAACATTTACACTATATACAACATCACTTAACATTAGAAAAATTAACTCAACAAATGTATCAAAAAGTCTAAATATCAGAGGTAAAACAAAACCCTTAGAAGAGACCATAGGAATAAGTCTTTATAGCTTTCTATTTGGCAATGTTTTCTTAGACATGATACTAAGGACATAAACAACAAAAGAAAAAAAAACCAGATACATTTAGATTTTATTGAATTACAAAATACTTAGGAACCCAAGGATACAATAAATGAAATGAAACAACTCCTATAATGGTAGAGAAGCTTACAGATTATGTGCCGGGCAAGGTGCTAGTATTTCGATGGCATAAAGAACATGTAGAACAACCAGAGAAAGACAATTTAAAAAATGGCCAAAGATCATGAATAGAGAATTCTCCGAAGTAGATTACAAATTGTCAACAAACACAAAAAATATTCTCAACAGTATCAATCCTTTGGGAAAAACAAATTAAGACCACACTAATATGACAGGAAGAAATAGGAAGAACAAGAGGAGCAGACATCATCAAGGTCTAATATGCCTGTGGAAGTATTAGAATCCAACCATTATGTAAAGCAGTTTTCACATTCCTCAAGAAGAATGAAATTATTTAAGACAAGGCTTACAAAACTGGATTTGAATGCCAGGCAGTGGTGGCGCACACCTTTAATCCCAGAACTTAGGAGGCAGAGGCAGGTGGATTTCTGAGTCTGAGGCCAGCCTGGTCTACAGAGTGGGTTCCAGGACAGCCAAGGCTACACAGAGAAACCCTGTTTCAATAAGACAAACAAACAAACAAACAAACAAACAAAAAACTTGGATTTGAAAATGTTACCAAGATGTTTAAAAGAAATGCACATCTTTTGGGGAGTTAAGTTTCAACATTTGAATTTTAAGGGGACAGAAACATTCAGACTTTGGTACATGGAAAGCAAAGAATCTGGAAGAGATAAAAAGCAAACAAACAAACATACCACCACCACCAACATCACCATCACCACCACCAACAAAAACCTGAGGTTCTGTGGACCAAATCCAGAGTCTTATGCATGCTAGGAAAGAGCTTTAAACTTGAGTGATGGTCCTAGCCCAAGAAAATAATTTTCAAAAAATTATCAGTGGAATAATCTATCTGATTTGAAGCCTTTATATCACAATACTTATATCAAAATACTCAAGAGTGTTTAAAATTGTTTACTGAATAGACACGATCAAAAATACAAAAGGATAGAAATCTGGAGCAGAGGCATTTTTTTTTAAAAAAAGCAATGATAAAACTTCAATTAATAAATTCTATGAGTCCTAGAAATAGAAAGCTCTTCACAAAGAGAGACAACCTTGAAAAAAGGGGCCTTGAGTAAAACAATATAAATAAATGGGGAGACAAATCATCATCAAAGGAACAATTGAGATTCAAGACTGATGTTTCAAAAGCAAGAAAAGAAATCAGAAAACAAAAGAATTATAACCTCACTTAGCTTAATGACAACTACCAGACTAGAAGTTAGCATTTAGCAAAAATATTACAAAGATAAAATAAAGATTTTTTTCAAACAACTGTAACTGAAATTATTTGTAAAGGACTCGTAAGAAAAAGAAAAAGTGAAGAAACTAATAAACGCAAGGTTAAATCTAAGTGAGTGCAGCAATGATACTTATTGTACCACAGCACTACAATGCCAAAATAAAGCAAAATGAACCTACACACACACACACACACACACACACACACACAAACACACGCACACACACACACACCCCTTGATGACATCCATGGTCCTTGTCAATTAATTTATTGTGGCCTCTACTTGATCTACTTTCTCTTCTCAAACAGTCCAACTCCTATTTCTCTGTGATCTCCTATTTTTTTTTCCAGAGAAAATCTGTGATACTTATCTTTATGATTCTGTCTCACCGTTGCTTTAAGATGATGATCTTCAGTCCCAACAATTTTCCAGCAAACAAAATAATTCCTTTCTTTTTGTGACTCTATCCATAGAGTCTGTTTAACCTACTTTCTTCATCCACTCATTCCTTTATGGGAATCTACCCTTTCCCCATAACTTGGCTATTTTAAATCATGTCATGATAAATATGCCATCCCAGTACCCATGAGCTTTTGTTTTGAAATAAATACTAGAATGCAGTAAAATGGTATCTCCAGTGGATTGTGCAGATCTCCTCCTCCAAACTTCCTCCCCGCTGCCTGCAGTCCTGGACCCTAACTCCAGTAGGCTTTCTCTGGGAACCCACCAGACAAGCCTGACAGAGAAGCAAGTAGGCCAGCTGAGAAGGCAAGTGAGCTTCAGATCTTCATTCTTCCTCCTCTCCTCCATATCCAATGTTCCAGTCCCATCCGCAGCTCTGTAACAAACCACCTGTTGTAGCCTCTTCTCACTCTCTGCCCCTATTTCCAGGGGGACTAAGCAGATCCTGATGGAACACCCTGATTTCTTCCCTCCTGAAGATCCCATCAGCTCACCCCTTATAACCCAACCCTATTCTTAAGTGTCAGCTCCTAATACATAGGAACATATTTTACCCAGAAACTCCAGTGGCAACACATATCATGAACCCAGAAAAAATCCCTATCAAGCAAAACATAACCACAACACCCTCCTAAGAACCAGAGAGGGCAACAGAAACCAAGGAACAAAACATCTACCCAACAAAGACAAAACCAGATATTAATACTTGAAATTATAATCTTCCCAAACCCACATGCCTAGATGTCAGCATCAACACACAATCAGTAGCAGCCAAGGTAGTATGTCTCCACTTAGAGCCCAGAAACATTAATGCAGTAGGCCCTGAGAATTGCAACATAGTTGAACCCAGAGACAAAGAACTTAAAATAGCCTTTATGGATATGATAGAGGTCCTTAAATAGGAAATGAATAAATACCTAAATCTATGAAAACACAAATAAACAGTGGAAAAATAAATAAAACAGTTAAAAACCCGAAAGTTGATATAGACTCAATAAAGAAAACCCAAACTGAAGGAAATCTGGAAATGAAAAATTTAGGAACTTGAATGGGAACCTCAGAGGCAAGCCTCACCAACAGAATACTAAATATGGAAGAGAGAATCTCAGGCATGGAAGACACACACAAAAAGAAAATGTTAAACCTAAAAAATTCTGAAAAATATATCCAGGAAATCTGGGACACTATGAAAAATCCAAATCTATAAATAATAAGAATAGAGGAAAAATACAAAACTCAGATCAGAGGCAAAGAAAATATAAGATTTCAACAAAACCTTAGAAGAAAATTTTCCTAACCTAAAGACAGTGATGCCTATCAAGGTACAAGAAGCATACATAATACCAAATAGACTGGATCAGAAAAGAAAGTTCTTTTGACACATAATAATAAAAACATTAAACATACAAAACAAAGAATATTATAAGCAGCAACAGAAAAGGACTAAGTAACATATAAAGGCAGGCATATTAAGTGGAGACTTTAAAAGCCAGAAGGGCCTAGACAGATACTCTACAAACTCTAAGAGACCACAGATTGCAGCCTAGCAAACACTGCATGATAAAACCAAATTTAAGGAATATCTAGCTACAAATCCAATTCAATGGAAGGCATTAGAAGAAAAACTCCAACCGAAAGAAGGTAATCATAACCAAGAAAACACAAGGAATAAATAATGTAAGACCAGCAAATCAAAAGACACACACACACACACACACACACACATACACACACACACACACCAATGAAATAACATGAGTCAAAAATCAATAAACACTGCTCATTAATATCTTTTAACACAAATGGTATTAATTCTTGATAAAAAATTACGAAACAGAATAACAGAATGATTGAGAAATCAGGATCCATTCTTCTCTTGCATCCAAGACACATACCTTAATATTAAGGATTTATATTATCTGAGGATAAAATGTTGGAAAAAGATATTGTAAGGAAATGGACCTAAGAATCAAGCTGGTATAGAAATTTTAACATCTTGTAAAAGATACTTCAAACCAAAACTAATCAGGATAGGGAAGAACATCACATACTCATTAAAGGAAGAATCCACCAAGAAAACATTGCACCAAACATAAGTGCACCCAAGTTCATAAAAGCAACACCTACCACAACTTAAATCACATATTGACCCTCACACTCTGATAGTGGAAGACTTCAGTACTCCACTCTCAACAATACACAGGTCATCTAGATAAAAATTAAACAGAGAAATAACTAATGTTATAAATCAAATGGACATAACAGATATTTAAAGAATATTTCACTCAAACGCAAAAAAATATACTTCTCCTTAGCACCTCACATATCTTTCTTCAAAATTGACAGTGTATTTGGACACAAAGCAAGTCTCAAAATATAGAAGAATATTGAAATACCAGCCCTGCATCTTCTCTGACCACTATGGACTAAAGCTAGGTAGCAACAACAGCAAGCTAATAAACCCACGGAAGTTGAATGGCTCACTACTGAGTGAAAAAATGGGTTAAGATAGAAAGAAAAAAAGAAAACAGACTTTCTAGAATTGAATGAAAATGAATACATGGCAAACTTATGGAATACAATGAACACAGTGCCAAAGTAAGGAAATTGGAGAGACACCATGCTAGCAACTTTACCGCACATTTGAAAACTCTAGAACAAAAAAGAAGAAATCACACTCAAAATGAGTAGATAGGAGGAAGTCAAACTAAGGACTGAAATCAGTAAAATACAAACAAACAACAGTTACAAATAATCAATGGAACCCTTAACCAAATTAACAAAATTAGAGATGAAAAGGGGGACATAACAGACACCAAGGAAATCCAAAGAATCCACAAGAATATACTTTAAAAAAACCTGCACTCCACCAAATTGGAAAATCTAAAAAAGTTAATTTTTTGATAGATATCACTTATCAAAGTTAAATCAAGATCAGATAAACAATTTAAGTCCACGTATAACCCCTAAAGAAATAGAAGCAGCCCTTAAAATTCTCCTATTCAACCCAAAAAGTCCAGGTTCTAGTGAAGAATTCTATCAGACTTTAAACTAAGAGTTAATGCTAATACTCCTCAAATTATTCCACAAAATAGAAACAGAAGGTACATGGCCAAATTCATTTTATGAGGGCATAGTTACTCTGATAGCCAAACTATATAAAGACTCAACAAGGAAAGAGAACTGCAAACCAATTACCATTATGAACAAAACTGCAAAAATACTCAGTAAAATTCTTGCAAACTGAATCCAAGAACACATCAAAGAGATCATCCACCATGATCAAGTGGGCTTTATTCCAGGGATATAGGGGTGGTTCAACATGTGGAAAAGAGTAAATGTAATCTACCATATCACCATATTAAAAAAGTGAGAGAAAGAAAACACACAATCATCTCATTAGATTTAGAAAAGGCCTTTTGACAAAAATCCAACACCCCTACATAATAAAAGTCCTGAATAGATTAAAGATAAAAGAGACATCCTTTAACATAATAAAGGCATTTTACAGCAAAACTATAACCAACATCAAATAAAATGGAGAGAAACTCAAAGCAATTATACTAAAACCAGAACAAAGACAAGGCTGTCCATCTCTCCATATCTATTCAATATAGTAATTGAAATTTTATCTACAGCAACAAGACAACTGAAGGAAATCAAGGGGAAAGAAAGAAGACAAAGTATCATTATTTGCGGATGATATGATAATATACATAAGTGACTCCAAAAAATCCACCAGGGAACTCCTGTAGCTGATAAATGCCTTCAACAAAGTGGCTGTATACAAATTTAAGTCAGTAGAATCAGTAGCCTATCTATATATAAATGATAGACTGAGAAACAGATCAGGAAACAACTCCTTTCACAATAGCTTCAAATAATATAAAGTACCGTGGGGTAACTCTTAAAAATTAAAAAAAAAAAAATTTAAAAAGACATAAAATAACTCCTAATGACATTCTGTTATATTCATAGATCAGTGCCTTGCTCAGCCATCATCAGAGAAGCTTCCTCCTGCAGCAGATGGGAACAAATACAGACACACATAGCCGGACATTATGGAGAGAGAGAGAGAGAGAGAGAGAGAGAGAGAGAGAGAGAGAGAGAGAATCTTTGAGAGCAAGGTAAACGAATGTTTCTGTTCAAGAAGATAGTGACAGAGAAACTGCATCCCTTCTCTGTCAGGTCCATATTAGTAAAGATAAATCTTCTTTTTTAAATCTACCCATTCAAGATTTTTATTTCTTTTGGAAACATCCTTACAGACAAACCCAGAAATAATACTCTTACCAGAATATGAAAATTGTTTAGCTTAGTCAAGTCAGCACAGAAAATCAACCATCACAATAATGATAGTAAAAATTAGCGCCTTCCCAATCTATAATTGGTTATTGACAGGCCCAGTCTTGCGTGGACTCACTGCAGGCAACCACATGATCTCATAAAACAGGCTTTTTGTTTCTTTTTACCAAAGTTAATATTAGAAACCATATACATGTTAGCATTTTTTGATCAAATGTGTTCTTGGACAATGCATTCTGTTTATACTCATTCATCTCCCTTGAGCTCTTGTTGTTCTCCCCCACTTCCTCCCCCACATTTATGCTTTTCTTTTCTGTTTTTCTTTTTCTTTTTTCCTTTTTGTCCCCTGGTTTTAATGATGTCCATCTGTATAGCCATGGGTTTTGAACTATCCAATGGAACCTGGTGAGCGCATCATTGAGTTGGGTACACAACTAAATACTGTCCCCTTACATCCCCTAAATCCAATCCATCAGTTGTCAGTAGTTTAGCAGGGAAGGGTACGGACCTATTAGCACCTCCCTAATCCATAATTGGTTATTGACAGGCCTAGTCTTGTGTGGCTCACTGCAGGCAACTGCAGCTTTTTGAGATCATGTTTGCAATGGCTCTGTAATGCCATCTCTTTTCTGTGTTTTCTAGATTTTATATTCTTTCAGTTCTCTTACGCAGTGTCTTCTAAGTCTTGAAAGGGATGGTCTAATGTGCTATTCAGGAATGAGCACTCACCTGTCACATTTTCTAAGCATTTCAGTCATAAGTATCTTCTGCACAACAAAGCTAAATTGTCATGATCAATGTTAAAGAGGTTTCTTCTGTTTACTTCTTAAAATTTATAGATTCAGGTCTTAAGTTTAGTGTTTTACTCATTTTGGGTTAATGGTTTTGAATGTGGTAAAACAAAGTCCGTGTATGTGGAAATTCAGTTTTCTAGGTGTTGCTTGTTTAAAAGAATATATTAAAATAGCTTCTTCGTTCCTCTTATCAGTTTCACTAGTCACATAGCTTTGGTTTAATTACAGACATTTCTATTATATTTCACTAACAAATCTATGAGTTCTCATGACAAGTCTTTTTAGCTTTTATATTTTGTACTATAATTTCATATAAAGAAACAAATGCCTCTAGGTTTTTTTCTCAGAGTTAATTCAGTGTTTTGTAGTTTCATATGAATTTTAGTACATTGTTACTATTATTATTATCATTGTTGTTGTTGCTGCTGCTGATAATGATGATTTTATCATAAATTGGGCTGTTTACTTAATCTTTTTTTCTGAGAATTCCTTGTTAGTTTATAGACACTGCTGATGATTGTATGTTGGTAGTTCTTTACTATATTTTTTATTTGTTACTACAAATGTTTATTGCATTGTTCAATCTTCAGTATATTCAACATATATAATCTTGTCAGCTATAAATAAAGGTAATTTTATTTCTTCCTTTTCCTGTTGATGTATTTTTGGCTTTTTATAACCTGATGAGGCTAGTTGATGAAAATGTAAACCAACATGAATATTTTCAAGCCTTATGATTTAATATTTCCTTTTTTTAAAAAAAAAACTGTGAGACTTAGAGACTTATCTATATTTTCTCTTTTGTGTTTATGCTTGGGATAGGAATACCTCATTATTATACCATACTAATCTATAAGTATTTTTTCCTTGTACACTTGTTGATGCAGAAAAATTTGCCTGAGGATTAATCTGATCTTGAGTTTTACTTACACTTGATTTAAACATTTTTAAGATTAGACTTTAGATGCCAAAGTTGATGCTGAACTGAATTAATTGTTTTGAGGCTACTGAGATACAATAAATGTATTTTATTTATGAGAAAGATACTAATTTGGACAAAATTCAACAGTTCATGTATTGTGTCCCCTCAAATCCATGTCATAGTGTTATAAGGTAGAACCATCAAAATGTGATTGTTTCACAGAAGACAATTCAGCACAAATAGGATTAAGGTCCTTGCCACAAAGGCTTTACGATGTTTGGTCTTTTTACCTTTCTAATTCCCTTGAATGCAGTGTCCTTGCCACTTTAATCTTCAATTTCCTAGTTCTAGAACTATATGACAATGACATTTTTTCTGTATTAGTTACCAAGTTTGGGATATTGTCATTTAAAAGCAGAGAGTCAGACATTCTATATGTGAGTTCCCATTACCCCCATCAGTTTCAAGATTTTTTTCTTATTTTTAATATTCAGCAAGTTGACCAAGATGAAACAACATATGAGTTGCTTTGTACTTCTATTCTTGCTGTTCTTTAAGCTACTATTTATCATCATACCTCAGTTTTCCAGCCCTTTTGCTTCAGATCTTGCTGAGGTAATGAGAAGAAAAGATAAAGCCATGGCTTTCATTTTGTGGCACCAAAGTAAAGTGGAAGTGCAGGAGAAAATATCTACTTTGGAATCAAAGGCAATTTTAGATCCCTATGTTGTACATTCTATTAATAATGTTAAGAGATATACAAAATTGGAAAACATAAATTATTCAATTCATATGTTGGATTGCTATAAAATTTCCTCATTATATTCTGATAGTTGAACATTCAATACAGAGAATAGCATAAAGTATATAAATAAAACATGAAAGTTAACATATAAAATATTGCAGAGTTTGATAGCATATATATATAAAATATGAGTATTTCAAAATACAGAAGCATGATTGACAGGTAAAACGCAAAAAGACAAAGAAATAGAAGCAAGATGCATAGTCAAGAAAGAATATTTTTAAAGAGAGAAAAATATACATACAAATGTTGAAGATGTTATTTTCATTGTTATTCATGTTACATATTGATTTACTCATAAAATAATCACTAATTTGTGGCAGCTGTGCACACAGTAGGGGCTTAAAAAGATTGAATCTGTGTGATGCTTTATTCACTGTTTCTGTACAAATAAATGCAGACTAGAATAGCTATTCTATGTTCTAGCAGTTCACCTTATTGGAGAGGAATGCCACTCTTCTTTTATCCCAGTTCATCATCCATTATGATATTAGTAACTATGGCATGGTATTTTGTGCAAATGAGTATCCTTGGCATACTAACTACCTACGAAGGAAGGGTTAATAGATGATTGATGCAGGGAAGCATAAATTCAGAGTGACTCAGACAGTAGGAATAATGATTACACTCTGAGGCCCAGGAGGCCCAGCTAAACAATGGATGGAAAGAAAAGCTTAGGACCCAGGTGGGGGAGTAAAAGAGAGCAGGAGTATAACAGAAGAGTCAGCCAGGGCCTGATGAATTAGTGCGAAAGTCAGTAGGCTTCTGTTACATTCTGTCTTTTGTGCTTTTGATTTCTTTGTCTGGTTCTTCCAAGCCTTCCTTTTTCCTCCCACCTCTTCCCCCTGGCTGTTGGAAAGATCAGTTCTTCATCCTCCATTCCATATCTCTTTGTTCTCACTCCCCCAAGGGAAGTTCATCTATTTTCCTCATTTGTATATTCTTAGTATACAAATGATTCTAATATAGCCAGCACCAGGACCAACTAACAAACTTAAGACGTCCTTTTCTGTTTTCTAGTTCTATTGCCCACAAGGTATTTTCCCTAGAGTTTCATATTGTTTCCTAAAATTTAATATGTCAAAATTTTAATCATTTTCCTTTCTCACTAGCCTGATCCTTTTGAACACAAAACTTCCTCCTAAATTTGGCATTAGCTTTCCAGTGTCTTATTTGTACATCAGTGAAATGTTTTTTGATTCTGCTGAAATCTTTATACCATATCCAATATGCTACCAGGTTTCTCATATCCTTTCTCTGTAAGGCTACTTGGGTTTTGACATTTTTTTCCTTCTAACATCATAGAAAGTAATATCTGGTTATCACAGTATCTAATTAAATGGCTCCGTTGCCCCAGCTTCTCTTTGCCCTAGCACATCCCTCATAAAGATGCTAAATTTAAATTCTATTACTCTACTTGTCTGAACTTCTCACATTATCAAACCAAAGACTTTTGCCTAGAATTCTGCACCTTCCCTTAGCTATCTCTGTGTCTTTGGCTTTACCAGCTCTTTTTTTTTTTTTTTTTCACTTATTCCCCAAAGCTGAATCACAGAAAGTACACCATGTAGCCCCTCCTTATCTATGAGGAACACATTACTATAAATTCAAGTAGATGACTGGGACCCATGTATAGTATCAAAACGTATTATGTGTGTGTGTGTGTGTGTGTGTGTGTGTGTGTGTGTGTTTTCAGTCGGTGAATTGATCTGTGTAGCCATGCTTTCCCCACAGTGACATAGTGGTATTCGAATTTCAGGGAATCTCTTCAATATAGATTCAAGGCTTTCTGGCTCAACATGCTGTATCTGAGCATGCTTTCTGTTCATATCTCCTACCTCCTAATTTAATACTCATTCCCTGTTAACAAAGCAGTTGCCCCACCTGTGGTTATGCCTTTCACAGTGTGAAATGTGACAGGAAAATGAGTACATTTTTTTCTGTCTTCACCATTTCCCAGGTAGGAAACTCATTCTTGAAGTAGATCTTAGCAATGTCAGCATACAGCTTTTTCCTTTTATCTCATCTTTTCACTTAAGTGAATCAACTTCTTCAACTTGTCTAAATTACTCCCATTACTACTCTTTTGTTGAAAAGCAATCATTAAGCAGAACAGTATTACTTAAAAATAGTGATACTCCTGTGAGAGAAGAGTAGATCCTAAGTGACTGATAGGTTGGTAGCACATACAAGATGGGTATTCTGGACGAAGGAAGGAGTCATGTTCCGGGCAGGATAGGATGGTGTGGGCAGTACAATATTTTATCATACTACTTAGACTGGCACACCATTCTAAATATATGAGTTGCTCACTTCTGAACATTGCCATTTAATATCTTCAAATTATGGTTGACTATGACTTAATGACTTGTGGATTAGGGAGGGCTCCTATAACGCATGGATCTTTAAACTGGAAATCCATGTCAGGCTTTTAGAAAAGATTCCAAGAGTCAGATGTCAAAGTTGTGCAGATACATGAATTAGAAGCAATAGGCAAGGTGTTTGGGAGTATAGTATTACAATAGAAAAAAAATCAAATGAAAAATCTTGAGATAAACAAATCCTTGAGTAGAGGTAGTAAGAGAAAGACCAGCAAAAGAACTTGTCAAATACAGCCACAGAAAGTATATAAATATCACCTAATTAATGCTACTATATATTAGGTATTTCACATCTAATTTTCTGCAGTCCTTATAACTAGTTCAAGAGTGCACATTTTCGTACACTTGGTAATGTGGATCAAAACAGTCACGTAAGCTAAGTATGAAACACACCTGTAATCCTAGTGCTCAAGAGGCTGAAGCAGGAGAGTCACATATTGGAGAACAGCCTGGGCTACATAGTGAACTGCAGGCAAGCTTGAGGTATACATTGAGAATATTTTTGAAAGATAAAATGCTGAGGCTACAGCCCAGAGTGAGAGCACTTACCTGGTATGTACAAGGCCATGGGTTCCATTCCCAGGTTTGAAAAAGAAAAATTACATAGTGATAAAAACGGAATTTTAATCAGAATCTACATCACTTTTGATTTAATGGCTGTTTTCATCAAAGTACACTGCAAACAAATCAAGGATGTGGACTACCAACAGACTGTGGATTTGATGAGAAGGACGTAATACATTACAGAGTTTAATTTCTATGTGTGTATTTACAAAATGAAAGCTGAAGCTTCCATGGGAGTAAGAGAGAAGAAACTCTATGTTGAGTAGGTAGTACGGTTAAAGGAAAGTATATTTAGTAAAACAGGCTTGAGTATATGTCTTTCCAGAAGGGATGAAACCTACTGAAACAGAATATTCTAAAATGAAGAAAAGAAATGGGATAGAACACAAGGGATTAGCCTTAGAATGAATAGGAAAGAAACTATTCTTTTTAACCTTTAGAAAAGATTAATAATTATTTTTATTTATATGTCTTTCTTTGTGTATATGAGTATGTGAGGCCAGAGAAGTCAGATTCTGCTGGAGCTTGAGGTTGTGAACTACCAAATTCTAGTGTACAAGTGCTAAGAATGGAACTGTGGTCCTCTGCTAAAGCAGCAGGTTTTCTTAACTGCTTAGCTATCTTTCAAGCCCTAGTTGTTGTTGCTCTTCTCCTTCTCCTTCACCTTCTTCTTCTTCTTCCTCTTCTCCCGTTCTTCCTCTTCTTCTTCTTTGTCTCCTCCTCCCCCCTCTCCTCCTCTTCCTCCTCCTCCCCCTCTTCCTCCTCCCCTTCTTCTCCTCTTCCTCCCCTTCTCCTCCTCCTCCTCCTCTTCTTCCTCCTCCTCCTTCTCCTCCTCCTCCTCCTCCTCCTCCTCCTCTTCCTTCTCCTTCTTTTTCAACAAGGTCATTTGTAGCCTAAATGGCCTGGAACTCAATACATACATAATCAAGAATGACTTTGCTCTTGAGTACTCAATTCTAGGGCTTCTTGTATCATAGGTAAGGACTCTATTGATAGAGCTGCATCCCCAACCCACAATTGCTTTTTAAAGACAGAATATGACAAGAGAGAAGGAAGATAAAAATTTTGAGATTGAATCCATGGGCATTCTCTGTACCTTTGTCTGCAGTTGGCTAGAAAGTTAATCATGGGGTACAAAAAAAAGATTTGGAAGAAGTGAAGGTAATGACAATTTCATAATAAAGGTCTATAGTATCCCAAGCTCCTTACATCTCTTTTCCCCTCCAAATCGTCATAGCCTTCCTCATTTACCAGTTTAAATAAGAGGAAACAAACATACACGAATCCTATGTTACCTAACTTGTACCTTTTACCATTTTCTTTGAGGATCACATTTCCTGTTAATGGTTTACTTTGTCACTTGTGTATTCCACTGTCATGTTCTTCCCATTGGGCTTCTGCAATAGCTATTTCTTCCACTGCAGAATTCCCTACCCAGCACCTGCAAAATCTCTCTCAGCCCCTTCAAGTTTCTGCTCAAATGTCTGTCTGTGAAAGCAATTCAGACAATTCAGCTTGAACACCTAGCTCCACAATTACACTCCCAATCTCTCCTACATTGTTCTGTCCTACTCCACAACACTTAGCTAACGTGGTATATAATTTTCTGTTCTTTGCTAGTTTTCTGTCTCAACATTAGAATATGAGCTGATGGGAAGGAATCAAATATTTGTCCCTTTGAAAATGCCAAGAACAGAATCTGACACACGAGTAACTGTCACTGAACATTTACAAACAGACAAACAAGTAATAATGACAGGCCAAATTCAGAAGTTGGGAGGAATCATGGAAGTAGAGGATCTATAATAACAAAGCCTCATGGTATAACCTCTCAAGCCAAGTTGAGGAAGTCATAAGGAAAAGCGTGGGTACAATGCCATTGGACTGTTAGCACTGACATCACATACACTGTATTACCTAAGGAACCTTATATCTTACAGTTACTGAATTCATCAAAAGATTCCTTTCTCTTTCCTTTTTTTTCCCCCAAGACAGAGTTTCTCTGTGTACCCTGGCTGTCCTGGAACTCAATCTGGTAGACCAGGCTGGCCTTGAACTTAGAGATCCACCTGCCTCTGCCTCCTGAGTGCTGGGAATAATGTACCACCACTTCCAAACTTCTACTTTCCTTCCTTAAAGTCACTTTTTCAAAGCTTTGCCAACAGTTTTCGCCTGCCTGCTCAGCTTCTATATACTACAGTACTAAAGCATGCCTCAGATGTTTGAATCAAATCAAATCTAGAAGGATATTCCTGGGAGAAAAACTGAGGTTAAGAGTTGAGAAAATGAAAGACAAAATTAGAAACAAGGTCAAGTGGGATGACTCAGAACTTACAAAGCGTTTGGTATGGAAACCAGACTACTACCTGATGACTTGAGTTCAACTTCAACCTGAGAGAACTGACAGCCTGAAGTTATCTTTGACCTCTATGTGAAGTGAAAACTTACAGTTTCTTTAGAAAGTCAATTGTGTCTGATGGTGTTTTCCTGGGGCAGACATGTGAAGGAGTGTTTCGCTGAAGCAGACACAGGTAAAAGGATGTTTTGCTAAAGCAAACACGTGAAAGGACACATGATGAAAGATTCTTCTCTAAAGACAGACATGTATTGGTTCACCTTACATTGCATTCCTGAGCTCCACTTATGGTGATACCATAGAGAAAAACTCACCAAAGAACTTCTTGTAAGGTTCCTGCAACTATGGATTCTGCAGACTAGGGCCAACAGACAGAATGATGTCAGCTGATCCAGACTCACAGGAAGTTTTGTTAGGAGGGAGTATCAATAGGACTCAACAGACAGTGACAGGGGAGCTTCCATGGCTAGCCTGGCAAAGTTTTAAGTCTTTGCTAATCTTGAGAGAGGCACAGCAAAGAACTTCTGGTGCCCCTGCTGGTTCTGGTCACTCCTGCTGACTCATGCCAATTCAGCTGAGACCTGGCTGTTCCTGCTGGGTCATGCCACCACTGCTGATTTGTATTTGCTATCCCAACGCTACTGAACTGGACTGCTGGTGTATTCGTAAAGTGTTTGCCAGTGGATCAAGCTGCCGCTACTTATTCCTGTAAACTGAACTACTGATTTCCTGACAATACAAATTAGATTTGCTCCAAAGAACAATTTCTAAACAGGTCCACTTTCCCCGTATCCTAATAACCTTTCTTTTCCACTACCTCTGCTGGGTGGTGGGCTAGAGGAGCGGTTAAAACATTTAAAAACCCATATTAAAAGTAAGGTTTTTAAAAAGTCTAAGATAACATCTATATGTGTACAGTGGCGTGTGTGTGCATGTACCCACTCACCCATGCACAACAACAACAATAATAATAACAAATTTTCAAAAGAAAAAAACCCTAGAATTGACTAGGTTTATCTCGAAATGAGAATGTATTAGAAACAGAAGGACAGGAAAAAGAGAGAAAGAAAGAGCTGAATGGATGTGTATTAGGAGAGAAATAGCTATTCAAGAAACACAGCACATAGACTTTCTTTCATGCAAATTATACACCGCTAAGTCCAGAGTTAACCTCCATTTTTCACAAACTCTAACTTTTCCCATAATGTTTTTGCAGGGTTTTTTTTTTTTTTATGGCTTATCTATGTAAAGATACAGAGATACAGGTCTATATAAAAGTTCAAGACACACACACTCTCTCTCTCTCTCTCTCTCTCTCTCTCTGTCTCTGTCTCTCTCTCTCTCTCTCTCTCTCTCTCTCTGTGTGGGGGGTGTGTATGTCATACACACACATACAAATAACATTTTTTGACAATCCTAAATACATATTGAGGCATTTCCCATTCCCTTATACAAACAGACTCAGCCATATTCCCTCATGTCTTCCATGCCACTCAATTCGCTTCTGTCCTTCCTCCCTTCGGTCAGTGTGCACAGATACAGATCTGTGCACAAACACATCTCTCAACAAGCTTCCTGAACAACACACCTCCACTCCCTCCTCCATTCTACCATCTGCAATAGGGAAGAGCTCCTGGCCTTCACAGAGGCTAGGTAGTACATAGACATGGACTAGAGAAAGCCTTGCTCTCCAGGTTGTACATTTTTGTTGTCACTAATTTTAGTAACCAAATCAACAAATATGTTGTTATAAGGGGCCGTCTGCAAGGCTCTGGGAATCCCTGAGCAAAGAACCCTTTTAACAAGATTATTTTACCTTCAGCTATGGACAGGGAGGGATCTGCGAGCAGATTTAGTGTGAAAACAAGGGATCCAGAAGCCTATCTACTAGTATAGGCCTTAAGCAGCTGCATTTATGTTTAAATAATTCTAATTATTAATGATTATTATCTCTTTGTTAAAGCACTTTGAAGTCTCCTAAATTATGTTCCAGTTAACAGCATTACTGACTTTACTTCAAAGTAATATGATCCCATTTCTTTCAAAATGTTCTATTACTTAGAGTTTTCCTTAATTTGGACTGATCTTAACTGTCCCTTTGTACTAACCCCCAAGCACCACTTTGCAATTAGAGTAAATGAGAGCAGTTTTTAGTGTATGTAAAGATTTAAAGGTTTTCTCCTTTTTTGCCTTGTAATGGAAGGGAGTGACGGGAGAGTAGAAAGTCAACACTGGGGCCCCAGCGGGGAGAAGTCTGGGAGGTCTGAGCAGATGGATCAGAAAGAAGAAAAACAGGAGGGGATTAAGGTGAAAGGGGGAGAGACTTGGGGAGACACAACAAAGAAAGGGAGTTCACAGAACAAGAGAGAACAAAGTTGAGGAGCAGGGGGAGAAATCCCAGGGGAGAAGGACCAGGGTTCTGAAGGGAGGGAGGTTAACTAAGGAGAAGGGAGAACAGTGAAGGGGAGCAGAAAGAAATTTCAATCTCAGAGCTTCACTGAGGTGACAGTCAAAGCCAGTGAATGTCTGCACTAAAGACTACTACGTGTCTTTAGCAAAGAGTGTGTGTGAGAGAGAGAGAAAGAGAGAGACAGAGAGACAGAGACCGAGAGAGACAGATGGATCGACAGACAGACTGACAGACAGAGAGAGATCACAAACATATTTAATAAAAATATGAACAAATAAATTGTGCTTTCCTTGCTAGTTCATTCAAGAGTAATTTTTGCAAATAAATACAGCCCCAAAATACTGAGGCCTCTTTTTTTGAGAGTTGCTAAAATCATTTTTGCTACCTTAAGCAGAGTTAAAATCATTCTAACATGGTTGCCTTTGACCGTATTTCCTCCATTTTATTTTCCTAACATTGTCATGATTATTTTAGCACTACTTTACTGATTGACTTTGTTTTTTCTTTATTTCTCTCCCACAATGCCCCTTCAATTCCCCTCCAAATTTTTTCCAACCACTAAATCCTCTGAAGCACCCCCCATCCTGGCCTCACAGCAAAGGATGCTTCTCTATAGTCAGCTTGCTGGTTTGTCGGAAACCAGCTGTGGAGCCGCTCACAAATGACATAAACTTGGGGTCACTTTTGAGGCAGCCGAGAATGAACAGGCTGGAATACTCTCTTCCGCTCCTCCACTAATATTTGCAACTTTTCCAGAGGCTCCCTAAGGGAAATCTGCTCAGTGTTCAAAGTCCCCTTTGCTGCAGACTCAGAACAAGCTGTTAGGTGCTAGGTTAAACAACAGGTTTTTTGTTTGTTTGTTTGTTTGTTTATTAAATTAGTTTTCTTGAGGCAGAGCCTTACTCTGTAACCCACAGTAGCCTTATATTTACTGTATAGATCATGTTTACTTTGAATGTGTAACAACCTGCCTCAGAATCCCTAGCACTGGGATTGTATGAGTATACCACCAGATTTGATAATTAAATAAAATTTTAAATGATACGTAAGAAAACAAGAACTAGCTGGAGACCTGGGACAGGGAGGCTCCCATGAGTCTATAGGGGTCGTCATAGCTGAGACTCCTAGCAGCTTAAGATATGGTCTTCTAGTGGACTTCTAGTGGAGGGAGGTGGAACATCATCAACTCGTCTACAAAACCTTCAACCCAAAATTTCTCCAGCCTACATGATACGCAGGGATAAAGATGGAGGAGAGATTGAGGGAATGGCCAATCAATGACTTCTCCAACTTGAGACTCATCCCAGGGGAGAGAGCCAACCCCTGACACTATTAGTTATACTCTGCTGTGCTTGCAAACAGGACTCTAGCATACCTGTCTCCATAAAGGCTTCATCCAGCAGTGAATGGAAACAGATACAGACACCCACAGCCAAACACCAGCAGGAACTTGGGAATCTTGTGCAAGAGTGGGGGATAGGATTGAGCAAGCCAGAGTGGCTAAGGACACCATAAGAAGACTTATGAAAGCAATTAACCTGGGCCCATGGGGGCTCAAATAGACTGAGCCACCAACCCAGGTCTCCTACACATTTGTAGCAGTTGTACAGCTTGGTCTTCATGTGAGTCCCCTCACAATTGGAGTGGGTGCTATCTCTGATTTGGCTGCCTGCCATTGGATCCCCTTCCCCTAGCTGGACTGCCTGGTTGGGCTCAGTGGAAGAGGATATGCTGAGATTAGATGTTCCAAGGTAAGATGCTACACAAGGTTGTCTTCCCCTTTATCTGTGGAGAAGGAAAGGAGGTAATAGGTGGAGGGATTTGTGAGGGTGGAATTGGGAGGAGAGGAGGGAGAGGGGCTGTGATCTGGATGTAAAGTGAATAAATTAATTTAAAAAGTAAACCTTTGAATTGGGACATTACATTCTCATGCATGCTTACATACACACTATATTGTTTAAATCAGTCTTAATGTAGCCGTTTCCACAAATAGCTAACATTTAAAAGGACAAAACCGTCTAAATTTTGAGATGTGCAATTCATTAAATTTGAGATGTACTATTCTTAAAATTTAAGTTTTTTTTTTTTTCAGTGTTGGTGATATAACCCCAGGGCCTTGCACATAGAAGACAAGCGACTACCACTGAGGAACATACTCAACTTTCATTGTTGATGTCTAGATCCACTCTGCTGTGCAATGGCACACACTGAACATCTAGGATTCTTATTTCAATCCTCCCTCATCTGCACGTTTCTCCATCTCTGCATTGTGTTTACTTACTCATTCCAAGTCTTAAGTGCAGAAGACTTCCTCCCCAAAATGAACTAATGAAGACACAATCTAGAGTCTTCATTTTGTATCCACCTTTTGGGAAAACCTTTATCACTCTAGACACTATGATCACCATGATCCCCTTCCATGGAAAGCATAAAATAGTGAAAACTTTTCTGTCTTGTCTTTGAGCAGAAATACTAACTTTGGTCCTCAAACCCTCTCTGTCGATTCCTAAGGCACTTGCATAGCTGATACAATTGCACACAATAACAGAGATGGCTCATATAGAACATAGGAATGTAAGGCTATTTCCTTGTGTGGATACCAACTCAGACTGTTCACTATTTTCAGAATCGTTGCTTATCCTCTAAATGAACAAAGGAAAAAGTAGCAAAGTGAACTGTGGTCAAAACAGGACAATCCAGTAACCCCAAGATTTGGTTCTGAGCGGTGTGTAGTGATACATTCTCCTATCTGGCATGGCAAAGACATAAATATAATGGAAGCCACATAGAAGAAAAGTTCCAGCTTTCCCTGCTCCCTCTCAGGACCTTCTTTAATCAGAAGACCATTCACCTAGCTATCTACTTTCTTTGAGCCTTGGCACAGGAACTCTTGACACAGATCTTTCAGAACCTGGGCTCTCTCTCTAAACAATGGGGCTTAGGAATTCAACATCATATCTTAGGCTATGGGTTAATGAGGAAGGATGGAGAAAAAAGGAAGTTAAGAGACAGATGAGAAGATGAAAACTATGAAACACTATATTAGGAGTATCTCTGGTGACAGAGACAAATGTTTACACACCAATAGTAATAAAGGAAAGACATAAACATGTCTTTGTAACGTTGACTTTAGGAGACTTCCTCAGTACTGTGAGTGTTTGCAGAATACCATGAACTCCTCATCCTATCAGCACTGGCATCAGAGTAGCCAATGAACAAGAATGAGCCTCTCCTGTTCTTGGAATTAGAAGATGCCTGTAACTCACCAATCCCCGAGAAAAACAGGTTGAGGGGTGCATTTTCCTGCCTCAAGAAACTTAGTTACTGTTGCTTGAAAACACTCCCAACCAATTCCGCTGTTTATTATCCAAATCTTAGCAGGTCCAGGAAGAATCTAAAGCAAAAGTAAGCTCTATAGAGGACTATTTAGTAAGTCACTCGGTCCTTACAACATGCAATTTCCATGTATAATTGAAGGTTTCTGAGAGTGCCTCCTTAAATGGTATACTGGATGTTTGTTTATCTATGTGTCCACTGATAACAGAGTAGCAAAGATTCGTTCCTTGGGCCAGATGCTGAAGGGGAGTCTAGATCGTTTGTAAGCATTTTCCAATCATAAGTGTTTATGTTGATATGTCCAGGATAGGGAATGTCTCATGCAATATGGCCCACAAGTAAAAATCCTAGGCTCTGAGAGATTGGTGCATATGTTATGAATGGTTGAAAATTTGGAAACCCAGGCATAAGTTCTAAATTTTGGGACAGACATATGATATGTCAGGGCCATGTGACTACATGTCATCTTTAGGTAGGCAGAATTTTTATATTCCCTACTGACTGTAGTATAACCATGCATATGATTGGAACAGAATGAATGCTTCTTGTATACAAATTAGAATATATTTTGTTAGTGGACTTGGGGAAGGTGGGGATGGGAACAGGAGAGATCAGCTGTAGGGGAGGGATGGAGAGAAAGAGAACGAATACTGGGAGAGATGACTGAATTTGGGAGGCATCTCAGGGATGAGCTAGAAACCTAGTGCAATGGAAACTCCCAGAAATCTACAAGGGTGAACCTAGCTAAGACTTCTGGCAATGGGGGATATGGGACTTGAACTGGCCATCATCTATAACTAGGTAAGACTTCCAGTGTGGGGATTAGGATACCAATCCAACCCCCAAACCTTCCACTCACAATTTGTCCTGCCTGCATGATGTGCTGGGCTAAAGGGTACAGAAATGGTGAGAGTGGCCAACCAAAAACTGGTCCAACTTGAGACCCATGCAATGAGAGGGAGCTTAGGCCTGACACTCCTGGAGGGCCAGGAACCAGGGGCAGGATAGCCTATAAACCTAGAATATGGTCAAACATGACCAAAAAATAAATGTCATTGAAATGATTCCTAACATAATTGTCATCAGAGAGGCTTCATCCAGCAACTGATAGTAGATGCAGGGAGACCCACAGTCTACCATTAGGCAGAGCTCTGGCAATCATGCTGAAGAAGGGGAGGAAGGATGGTAGGAGCCTGAAGGGTCAAGGACACCACAAGAACACAGCCCTCAGAATTAACTAACCTGGGCTAATAGGGATCACAGAGACTGAACCAACAATCAGGGAGCCTGCAGGGATTTTAGCTAGTCCTCTGCATATATATTATAGCTGTGTAGCTTGGTCTTCTTGTGGGACTCCTCACAATGGGAGTGAGGGTGTCTGTGGCTCTCTTACCTGCTCTTGGGATCCTTTTCGTCCTATTGAGTTTCCTTAATCCAGCCTTGATATAAGGGGATGTACCTAGTCTCATGTAACTTGTTATGCCATGTTTGATCAACATCCCTGGGAGGCCTGCTTTTTTCTGAAGAGAAACTAAGGATCTGAAAGAGGAGCTGGGAGGAAAAGACTTTGAGGAGAGAAGGGAGGGGAAACTTTAGTCAGGGTGTAATATATGAGAGAAGAATAAATAAAAACTTGACAAAATAATGTCAAATTGTCATAAAGCATTTGTTTTCTATCATTCTTGAAGTTAAGGGCAGTATCATGCTGACATTCTTTAGCCAGTTATATCAATTAATCTGGGGAATTTACCTACAAACACTCTCTTATCAGGAAATTCCTTTGAATGGCATGAAACAAAAGTCTTGCACGACAGGAAATCAAGGAGAAAATCAAACCCTCATGGTGAAGTGAGATACACTTAATATAATGCTGAATGAGGAAGGTAAAGAAAGTAATGGACTTAAGGAATACTCCAGTTGTCTTCTGTTGTAGATATTTGGAGAGTTTCTGAGGTAATTGCTGTATAAATATCTCAAACAATGTTGTTTTCACAAAGGGAGGAACTTCTCCATCACTATTCCTCCCCTTATGTAAGGAAGGCAGGTCATTTCTGTATTTACATTGCCTTAGGGAAAACATCACTTGAAATTTATTATTGATTTGTTTTGTTTCATTTCTATGATGATGAGTTATTTCTAGGTAATATCCAAGGTTACACCATTTACTAGCAATGATAGTGACACCTGCAGTTCCTTCTGATGACATGGTGGACGGGTCAAAAAGAGAATGGAACAGATGATTAGACAGGTAAATGCAGGAGCAGACTGCACAGGAAAGAATGGTTCAGTGGGTAAATGATAATAATTGATATTGGCATCTTAGAAAGTTCACTTTTCCCTGTCTGAATTCTGAACCAATTTTGAAATAAGACAAAAGAGTCAGCCTTGATTGCTGACCAAGGGCAGATCAGAGGATTTCCTGACAATCGATTCCAGATTGAATTTTGCTATCCTAATCACAGACACTGCTTTATGGGAAGCAAGGTTCTCACCCAGAGATGTATGGGGAAATCTTTCCTTTACTAGAACAAAAGAAGTGCAAGATCAGACATAGAACATTTCTAATAACAACAGAGAAGGATAATCAAATACAGCTTTTGTTTTCAAACACAGCCACTTAGCCATATCACTCTAACTCACTTGAGGAAGAACAGTGACTCCTGGAGAGGGAAAAGACGGTGACTGGAGAGAGAACTGCATGGATGGCAGACAAGCCCTTCAAACAGTAGTGCACTCGAGGAGGGAAAAAGTACCCCATCCCCAAATTGGCTTTTAAGGGAGAAAAAAACCAATGGCCACATAAGCCATTTCTATTTACTGAGAAGTATTTTAAAAGATCAATGGTGTGTTATTACTTAATTTGAAGTACCTAATTTCAATTAGCTCAGTACAATATTCAGTCACATACTGCAATGATGAAAAAGAGAAATTCATAGCATTTCAAAAATGTTCTACCATATATAAAAAGCTTTATCTAGAATAATCATCACATAAATAATGATGGCTTTTGCCTAGACATAAATATACATAGAAACTGGATGCTGTTGGTAATAGACTCCAAATACTTCAGAACTTAACAGCTGAATTTCCCTAAGTCTCATCGTTTAGTCATAAACACATGAGAAAGCTAACTTGTCCTTTAGATTTTATAATAACAGCTATCTCTCCTGCCAGCTGATAGGAAATTAATGTTTTTCCATTATTCAAGAAGTCAGCTACATCAACAAGGCAAAACCTAATATCCTTGTCTATCGATCATTCTTTATAGGTGGACAAATCCAGCATTGGTCTTAGAGTTATGGTAGAGGACGTTAGGAAACAAACAACATGACAAATATTTAATAATACTGAATGAATTATGAGCCTATCTCCACGAGCATTTTAGGATGAATTCTGGCTGGGAGCTATTACTTTCAACATGTTTATTTTCAAATTCAAAATTGAAAACACATTTTGTTAATAACCAAACACAATTATCATTTGCATTATTCTTCTGCTGCTTAAAAAATCTGCATGCAATGTAAACATAATTTGGCTAGAGACAAAAGCAATACGGATATTAGAAGGAGGAACTTTGTTATTAGAACATACCTATTATGTGTGGTGCCCCAATTTTGTTTCTCCCTACAATTACTAGGCTTCTTTCTTCTTAGATGAGGTCAAACTTCCAGATGGGGCAAAAGAAAAAGATGACTAGGAGGATTAATTTGATCGTTGTGCAAGCTAAGAAGCACTGATGGGAGAAGTAATTAACAGCATTGCTGTCAATTGAAAGGGAGTTGCACGCGCCTTCGCTCCAACACCTGTGAGGAAAACCACTAGCCTGAAAACGAAATAATACAGCCAAAGAAATGTTACTTGTAATGCTGATAATTAATAGCTAATTTTAATATCTTAAAAACTAATCACTCTCAAATCAAGACCATCTACCCCCCAGAGTTTCTGAAAGAACCAAATCCAGCTGAATTTAAAGGGCACTTACATTAAAGCAAAGGTTGCCAGCACTCCATGTATTTGATACATGATTTTAAGTGGTTTATGATGGTTTTAGTCTAATACATACAATTTACCCTACCGATGACTACAATTGCACTTTCTTTGGCTTTACGAACTCCCTACTTGGCTCTTTTTACTTCCCAATTATTTATAAAGGCAACCAATATTTATTGAACACTGACAGTTGCAGACAGTGTGCAGGTTGCTGGGGTTACAAAGATGAATAAGAGCCATTCCCCACCCTCAGGTAGTAAAAATACTCCTCAGACTAGTATCATTAAATCCCTAACACCTAAGTGAGAATTAGTTTTATCGATCCCTTCCTGCAAGAGATACTGAGGGATAAAAAGGCAGTTGGAAAATGATTGTGTTCTAGATTAGAAAAGACAGTGAAGGCATAATTTTGAAATGAGAATTTGAGTTTGCTTCTAATATTAATGCATGACTTATCTTGGAGTCATTAGTTCCTTTCAATGTATTAGCCATGCATCTCAAACACACGAAATAAACAGTATTTATGAACAACTTGGTTTTTCTCCATTTAATAAATTCATTTCGTATCTAATGGATAGAAGCTGTTTCCACAGTCACATTTTAATTATCAGTGGAGAGAGTATAGTGAAGAAAGTTCTTGGTGTACAAGTGGAAAGGTCTTGTATTTCAGTCTCAGCTCTGCTATTTACTACTGGCTGTTTTGAGCCGTCTCTGATTCCTTGTCTATGAGGTGAGAAAAATAAGGTTACATGCAAAACGTAATGTACAGTGCCTGGTTCACAATGGGTGTCCATCCTTCTTATAATGTGTGAACAGGGGTCCTATCAATAAGATCTAAGGATTCATTTTTTTTAAAAAAGATTTGTTTTATTTAATGTTTATGGGTATTTTGTGTGCACACACAGTTATGTGCACCACATACATAATAACCTAGTAGGATGGAGCCCCCAGAACTGGAATATACAGACAGTTGTGAGCTGCCATATGGGTGCTTGAAATCGAACCTGGATCCTCCAGAAAAAGCAGTTAGTGCACTTACCAGCTGAACCATCTCTCCCGCCAACATCTGAGGACTCTTAGACGTCTCTAATAACTCCTCAGCAAATACATAGGGTCCAATTTATTTTATAATAGTACTGAAACATTATTTTCCATTTCTTTCATCCTGTTACAAATTTACAGTATAGTGGGATACCACAAGACAAAAAGCAAAAATAGATATTTCTTTAATAGTATATCTTCATTAAACCATATATTCAAGAGACTTGCACATAAATAATGTCTCCCTTCTTACTGTTGTCTTTTATTTTTCTTTATAAATTTGGAATTTTATGCTGAACATATGCCATGTTAACATATACTGAATAAATGAATATGTTTAACACATCTTGGTTTTAATTTCTAATATTAAGATATTCATAAATATATCTGGTAAATTTTAAAGAAACATTTTGAAGTTTCAGAATCTTTGAAAATTATTCTAATTCTTAACCTGTCCTCAAACCTAATTTTAGCTCTTTGTTTTCTATATTCCCACGATTAGTATCAGCTGATTTAAAGTTTAACCCACTTGAATTTTGCTTGTCATATTTTGGCAGAAATGTGAATAGGCCAGAAACCAACCAAAATGTCAGCAAAAAGGAAACAAAGAGCTTCGAAATTCCACCAGTAGTGAGTCTGCTCTGAAAAACTGTTAACTAAATGGTTAAATAATATCATATGGTATGCTATTAAAGTGGCATTAATTGAGGTTTTAAATTTATTTAAGTAAACTAAAATACAATCCTTTAGTGTCTAGATATAAGAAGTCTAACATATGGGTACTGTTTTTGTTGTTGTTGTTTGTTGATTGGTTGGTTTTTGGTTTGTTTTTTTTTTTTTTTTTTTTTTTTTTTTTTTTTTTTTGGTTTTTCGAGACAGGGTTTCTCTGTGTAGCCCTGGCTCTCCTGGAACTCACTCTCCTGGAGACCAGGCTGGTCTCGAACTCAGAAATACACTTGCCTCTGCCTCCCAAGTGCTGGGACTAAAGGCGTGCGCTACCGCTGCCCAAGGGGTACTGTTGTATAACTATAACTGTAGTCCAAAAAGGTATTTTCCCTCTTGTAATGAACATTTTCCCAGCCCCATCTACTGCCAATCATTGATCTGATTTATGTCCTTGTAGAGGTTCACTTCCAAGAATGGTGTATAAATAGAGTCAGACAATGTGTAGCTTTTTAAATGTAGTTTGCTTCATTAACAATACGTACTTGAGGGTGAAACTCCTGTCCTGGTCTCTCGCTTTGCTTTCCTCTCCAGACAAGATGAGCTTCACCACCCGCTCCACCACCTTCTCCACCAACTACCGGTCTCTGGGCTCTGTGCGGACTCTCAGCCATTGGGTCCGGCCTGCCAGCAGCGCAGCCGGTGTCTATGCAGGTGCTGGGGGCTCCCGGTCTGGGTGGCTCTGTGGGGTCCGCAGGCTTGGCGGGAATGGGTGGAATCCAGACCGAGAAGGAGACCATGCAAGACCTGAACGACCACCTGGCTAGCTACCTAGACAAGGTGAAGAGCCTGGAGACTGAGAACAGGAGACTGGAGAGCAAAATCCGGGAACATCTGGAGAAGAAGGGGCCCCAGGGCGTCAGAGACTGGGGCCACTACTTCAAGACAATTGAAGATCTGAGGGCCCAGATCTTTGCGAGTTCTGTGGACAATGCCCGCATCGTCCTGCAGATCGACAATGCCCGTCTTGCCGCTGATGACTTTAGAGTCAAGTATGAGACTAAACAGGCCATGTGCCAGTCTGTGGAGAATGACATCCATGGACTCCGCAAGGTGGTAGATGACACCAATATCACAAGGCTGCAGCTGGAGACAGAAATCGAAGCACTCAAGGAGGAGCTGCTGTTGATGAAGAAGAATCACAAGGAGGAAGTCCAAGGTCTGGAAGCCCAGATTGCCAGTTCTGGGTTGACTGTGGAAGTGGATGCTCCCAAATCTCAGGACCTCAGCAAGATCATGGCGGACATCCGTGCCCAGTATGAAGAGCTGGCTCAGAAGAACCGCGAGGAACTGGACAAGTACTGGTCTCAGCAGATTGAGGAGAGTACCACAATCGTCACCAACAAGTCTGCCGAAATCAGGAATGCTGAGACCACACTTACAGAGCTGAGACGCACCCTCCAGACCTTGGAGATTGACCTGGAGTCCATGAAAAAACAGAACATCAACTTGGAGAACAGCCTTGGGGACGTGAAGACCCGATACAAGGCACAGATGGAACAGCTCAATGGGGTCCTTCTGCACCTGGAGTCAGAGCTGGCACAAACTCGGGCAGAGGGGCAGCGCCAGACCCAGGAATATGAATCCATGTTGAACATCAAGGTCAAGCTTGAGGCGGAGATCTCTACCTACCGCTGCTTGCTGGAGGATGGGGAGGATTTCATTCTCAATGACGCCCTGGACTCCAGCAACTCCATGCAAACTGTGCAGAAGACAACTACCCATAAGATCGTGGATGGCAAAGTGGTGTCCGAGACCAATGACACCAGAATCCTGAGGCACTGAGTCTGAGAAGGAGGGAAGCCCTGGGAACTGAGTGATCAATAAAAGTTGAAAGCTCACAAAACAAACAAACAAACGAACAAACAAAAAACAAAACCAAAAACAAACAAACAAACAAACAAAAAAAACTACGTACTTGAGATTCGGCCATGTTATTACAGATTTTTAAAGTTCCCTCTTTTTTTGTTGGTGAGTTGTATTCCATGATATGTATGTAAGGAACAGAGTTTATTCATCTATTCAAAATGGATAAGCATTTGAATTGCTTCCACTGTGGAGAGATTTTGAATTATAAATTTCCTTAAGGATGCCAACTCTTTTCTAAAGTGGCTGTGCCAGTGGCTTTTCCATGGGATAGATCTCTCTCCTACTTCCCATCTCTCTTTCCCTCTCCTTCCTCTCATTTTTTGATAAAATGTCTCCTTTTATAACCAAGGCTAGACTCAAACTCAGCATCATCTTGCTTCAATCCTGAGTGCTGAGAATGTGGGCATGTTATACTATACTCAGCTCTTCTGCTACTCATATTAAATGTAATTCTGTTTTAAAAAACATGAAATTCCTGCAGATTTCAGGTTTTGTTCATTATTGAAATGTTATTTGTATTTAACAGCCATTAAAAGAGATGAGTTCATGCATAATGAGGAATTTATGCTAATGTAGCAAAATCTATACCTTTTGATGGTTCTTTTGTCTGTCATCTACCACAGAACATAAAACAAAGATGGGGGGAACACTTCCTTTTTCTCCTAAAACTGAGGGCACAGACAATTATTTCTTATTTAAAAGCATGAATTTAGCAACACAGTCTTATGTATGATTTTCAATAAAATATTAGTGGGTCAATCAGAATCAGGACACACTTAGTGGAATTGTAATTTCTTTCACATTAGCAGCCATGCAACACCAAAGACAGTTGTTTCTAGGATAAGAAACCTAAGACATGAGAGAAAGAATAGCAATGTTAACAGTCGGTTTTCTTTCTATCGGTAGCCCCAGATGTGCATTCTTTATAAGCTATTATAGGAAAGGTACTCAAGAACTCAAAAGCCACCTACAGTTGCAGGTAGCTCTTTTACACAGTTGTAATGAATATCTGTGTTAGAATTTCGGTTGAAAGAGGACAAATCACATAGAGCCAGTCACATGGCTCTTTTGGTTAATGATGGTTGCGAGTGTGACTTCAGAATCTCTGATCAGGAATGCTTCTTATGAGAGAAACTCTCGAGGATGCAATAAAGTTCTAATTACTTGACTATTAGAATAGCTATCAGAACTCAATTGAATATGTCAGATATATTGAGCTTTGGGAATATTTATATAGATGTATTACTGCTTTAAAAACTTGGTTATTAGTCTTTCCTCTTTGCTTTGGCAAATGTAGATGCCTCTTCTCAAAATTCTAAAAGCTCGGACACTAATGATTCTTAAGATGAGGTTAAGTTTTGAGAGCTTTGAGGCTAAACTTGGATGGCTATTTTTATCTATGTTATACACTGTGTCAATTAAAGTGTCACAGAAGTCACCCAGGGAGGTCTTCATAACCCCTAGCACTACAGGAAAATTTAAAATTATCTTAAGTTAGTTTTGATACTTTTCATCTCTCTCTCTTTCTCTCTCTCTCTCTCTCTCTCTCTCTGTGCATGTGTGTGTGTGTGTGTGTGTGTGTGTGTGTATTGGTGGTCTGTCTCTCTCTCTCACTACTCTGTCTCTCTGTCTCTGTTTCCTGTCTCTGTCTCTCTGTTTGTCTCTCTCTCTCTCCCTCTCCCTCATTCTCTTTCTGTTTTTTTCAAGATATTTCTCTATGTTGCCCTGGCTATTCTGGAACTTACGTAGACCAGGCTGTCACAAACACAGAGATTCTCTTGCCTCTGCCTCCCATACTTCTCATTTCTCTTACTGATCTTCCTTCCCAGTTTTAGTTAGCCCCTCTCCACTCAAAACAGAGAGCCTTTTGAATTCACAGCAACTCAGGATGCTGCCTTCAAAAGGGATTTATAGGGCCAGTGAGATAGCTCAGTAGGTAAAGGTACTGGCTGCCAAGCATGATGACCCAAATTTGATCCTCAGATCAATGAGAGAACCCACTCATGCGAATTGTGCTCTTACCTCCACACATGCACAATGACACATGCCTCACTATCACCAGTCAATGTAAAAGCTATTTTTAAAGGCATTTATACCAAAAATATTCTTTCTTTCTCCTCCATAACCTTAAAGTCTTGTCCTTCATTAGAGTAAATAATTCTGCTTACCACATAAAATAATCCTACGATGGCATGAATAATTGATAGATTCAAATTTCCCTTTCAATCTATTGTTCTTATTAGTTTTCCTAAATCTGTTTCTACCATTCTCCACCCAGTTCAGGGGCCTGAGAAATGATCTGATAGGCTGCTTCCCCTGGAACTCTTGTCTACTCTTCTCCTAAGGAACCCATTTTTTTTAGCCAATGAGAAGTTCTCGATAATAAAAGGATGGCACTATGAGAGCAGGCTATTCATCTACTGAATTCCTGCTTTGTTGCATCATCAAGAGTTAGCTAAGGCTATCAAAGTCTATTTTTTCAGTCAGGTAATCCACTCATACAGCTTGTTTTGAATTCTAGCAATCCTCTTTTCCCTTAGTGACAATATTTCTTTTCTTAAGGTCTTAGTTGATTAATCTTACACACATTTTATTAATGTGTAACTTCAGTAAAGTTTTTTTTTAGATGACGCCATTTAAGTATACCATATCTTTCCTACTAGGATCCTGATTGGATCTGGTCTCTGCTATACCTATCCTTTGTTTCACATACAGTGTTGTGCCAGGGAAATGTTAGTAATCCCCCCAAACCAGACAGGAGCCGATCTGAGGTATCTCACAGCCAGGTCTTTATTCTATTCAAGCTAGCTCAGGCCCCTCCAATGCACCACTGTCACTCAGGACAGTTTTGGTGGTGGTAGAGCCCAAGTATCTATCGGGGCAAGGCATTATAGTAAGCAACAAGCAGTTTATAGGTGTGTAAGCATCTAATTGGAAAGCCTTTAACATAATTGGTTGGTGCTGGGAGTCATATCATAATCTTAATTTTTGCTCTCCTCTGCATTGGTGGTCATTAGGCAGGGGGTGGGCTTGTAACCTGTGGTGCAGGTTTGTTGGGAGAATAACCTGGAGACACTGGTCTTGTTAGGGACTAGCCTAGGACTGGAGCTAGGCTCAGGTTTTGTTGGGGTACAACTTGAAAACTAATATTAGGTACCAGCCTGCTAGTTTACCTCAGTTTAAACTTAGGTCAGGTTCTCTAAAATGGAGACTGAACTTAAAAGATTTGGCATCTCAACAGGAAATGCACAATCCAATCTTAGAAGGTTATAAAGTCTACAAGAGAAGTACAAAGAAGTTTATGTCATTGGACTTACTAATATGTTTGCTGTTCTTAAATGTTTAAGGATCATCTCTAAATATCTATCAAAACAATAAAGAGAGACACTCATAGTGATTTGTCATGTTATTTAAACACTTTCTAAGGCCCAGGAACTTTTTAATGACATATTGATTAATCTTCACAGTAACTTGGTCTATTATTCTCATTTTAATTTTCAGAAATTTAACTATTAAGTGTCTCGACATAGATCACTTTCAATTTACTTTTGTTTGCAACTCATTCATTTTCTTGAATCCGAAAGTCTATGTCTTTTGCCAAATTTGGGAAGTTGTCAACCATGATTTTGTGCATCCCTTCAAATCCACTCCCTTCCTATTCTCCTGAGGCTTTGCTGATGCAAACATTAGATTTCTTGCTGTTCTACAGGCTCAGAAATCTCCTTTTAAATTTTATTTCATCTAGTATCTGTGTAGTTTCGATTGGATAATGTATGACAATTTATCCTCTGGCTCACTAATTATATCCTTTGCCTTCTCCATTCTATTATTGTGTTGATTCAGTTATTGACTTCCTTGTAGAAGGCAAGTCTCTTGCGGGTACAGGCATGGGTTAGATTCCTATTTGCAGTGTTATTCACCTTTCCAGTTGTCTCCTGCCAATCAGAGGAATTCTGGCATGCAATAATAAAATGGCTTCCTGAGCCAGCTTGTGGAGGTGAGACTTCTTTTGCCAATCTGCTACCCATGGATTTCTCAGTGGGGAAGCAAAGTTGTCTGTTGCCAACAGGACTGAGCCCTATAATGTAATTGAGAGAATGATTGCGCTCTTTTCCAAGAGTATGCTTCATCTAAGGAAATAATGTGAAGGCATGGAATGGAGATCTATTTATCTGACTTAATTGAACCAATTTGTACTTTCTGAGTATACTTTATTGGAAAAAAATAACTTTTTAAAATGAGCAATTTTATAGCTAACATTCCTGTGGTTGAATAATTTCCCAAGTCTACATGTTGAAGAATGAGCTAAAACTTGTCACTCCTGAGAATTCAATAAAAGAAGATTGTATTATTTCTTCTCACTTCTGAACAAGAAGGGCATTTTGCTTGAAACCTTCTACGGCCATTTCTTATTTCTATGACTATTTATTGATATTCACTAAAATCTTGAGTGAGTTGTTGTGCTGGTTAGTTTTATGTTAACTTGACACAAGCTGGAGTAATCTGAGAGGAGGGACCCTCAATTGAGAAAATGCCTCCATAAGATTGGGCTGTACATAGGTAAGCCTGCAAGGCATTTTCTTAATAAGTGATTGATGTGGGAAGGTCCAGCCCATTTTGGGTGGTGTTACTTCTGTGCTGGTCATCCTGAGAAGGCATGCTGAGAAAGCCACCAAGAGCACACCAGTAATAGTAATCAGCACCCCTCCATGGCCTCTGTATCAGCCCCTGCTTCCAGTACTCCTGCCCTGTTTGAGTTTTTGCCCTGACTTCTTTCAGTGATGGAAGTGTAAGCTGAATAAATCTTTCCTCCCCAACTTGCTTTAGGTCATGATGTTTTATCATAGCAATAGTAATCCCCATTAAGACAGTTGTCATACTTCTTGTGGTTCATACCCATCACAAAATGGGGACATCAGCAAAGGAGACTAGAATGATGACTCTTTTGGCTCCACCTTACAAGTGGGTCAGGCTTTCATCATGCTGATGTAGACACTGATAAACTTTACAACATACTCGGTACCAACATCACCCGATTTGATGTTGGTGGGATCTCACTACTGAAAGATGGAAATGACTTTTCCATAAATTCCCCATTGACTGTGTTGTGGGACTTGCTATGGGTAGACTCATATTGGAACATGTAGATGAGATGAATGAATGGGTCAATGATGGCAGCAATATCTATTTTGCCAGAATTGAAAGCAGCATTGATGGCTAGCTGTGCAATATGGTCCTCTCTTGACGTAGACCTTCAACATTGTGCCTCAGAGTCAAGGCAGACACCACATGAGACAACGTGATGGTCTCTGGAATTGGGAGGAGCAAAGAGAACCCAGTCCTTAGATTTTCAAAAATAGGTCTTGCTAAGTATAACATATAGGTCTGTTTTGGTGTCTTTGCTTTCTGTTGCTGTGATAAACCACACAAGGAGAAGCTACTTAGAGAGAGAATTTATTTGGCTTACATGTCAGATCACAGTCAATTGCTAAGAAGTCAGAGCAAGAACAGCAAAAATGCTAGTTGGCCATTTTGGAAATTTTTTTACCCAATATCACAATTCAAAAATAATTCTATATAGATATAACATTTGAAAATAAAAACTAGGAAGGTATTGGTGAATATAGACATAAAATCCTGTGACGAGATGAACTTTCCAGTAGTAACTTAAAAGCAGAATCCATAAAGGAAAATGCTGGACTATATAAAAATTTTCATATGAATAAAATGAAAGAACAAACAATTAATTTTGTATGTGTGTATGCTTAGAAAAGCAAAAACGCAGACTAAAGAAAAAGGGAAACTGAAAAATAGAAAGCAAACCTAGGAAAGTCAGGCGTAGTGATACATGCCTATAAGTCCAGCACTCAAGAGGCTGAGGTAGAATCATGAATTCAAGGGTATCCTGGACTAAGTAGTGAGACTTGCTTGTAAATAAATATAATGGTGTGTAGAAGGTAAGCTGTGTGATAGACCACTTTCCTGCCATAAACAAAGCCCTGGAGTTTGTTTCTGCAACTGTTTTTTCAAAGCTTAGCATGTTTTCAAACTAAAATGTTGGGGGAAAGTGACATTTAAAAAGAGATAATTATTGGGCATCAAGGTACATAATCTAAGTATTCTGAAGGCATAAGTTTCAAAAATTTGCACAAGCTTGGGCTAGCTAGGGCATTTAAGCCCAGCCTGGCTCACATACTGAAATCCTGTTTCAAAACTAAAGATTAGAGGAAAAAAAAAAAGAGAGGAGGAAAAGGATGAATGTAGAGAACGAATGAGGAGCGGTGATGGGCAAAGAGAAGAGTGTAAAATAGGGAATATCAATTAATCAACGTTTAAAATGACAAAACAAGGTATTACTCTAGCACACTCATGACTCTTTTTAAATGCCTATGGCAGTCACTTGGAGATGTAGGATAAATTTATGCTCCTATCTAATACCTGCCTCCATGCCTTGCACAAAGATAACACTAGGCTAGATCATGTGGTATGAAGCTTGCTCATTTCTTTAAATACTTATAAGAGTTGGTAAAGCCTTTGATTCTTCAGATTTAAGGGCTGCCTCTTTCTCTCTTCATTGCCCCATCATACTTCTGAATCTCTCCGAAAATCTTCTGACTTCAAGGCTTTATCATGCCTGTCAGTAATTGTGAGGTCTTCTCTCCTAATAAAGCTCATTCTAAAGAGCAATTTTATGTCAGCTGCTTTCTACAATCCTATTCTCTCCATCTCTTTTTAAATATATCATCCTCATAATTCCTCCAGCCTCTGTCTTCTTATCTTCCCAATTGTAAAGTGTATATTAAAAACGAAGCACTAACTTAATTTTTGTTTGAGCTCCATATGACTTGCTCGGCTCTGGTTTTCCTATTAAACACGTATTTATTAAGCACCACTGGCTGTTAGATATCTAACTTGTATTTTTGTGTATGCACAGGAAGTGCAGGAGATAGAGCCCAGACTTTCACATAGTAGGTTAGCTCAAAGGCAACATAGAACGATACTCCCTACTCTACCCTGTCATTTTGGTTTGTTCTGCTTTTGAGAGAGGATCTCAGTATGTATTCCACGTTGGTCTGGAATTCTTGATACTCCTGCCTTGCCCCCTGAATATTGGAGGCACAGGCATATGCCACCACCATTGGATATATTGTCTTGTTTAAAGTACTTTTTAAAATCATATGCAGCTCAGGAGGTAAGGTGAGTGGGTCATCTGAAAAGAACTGAGGATCATTTGGCGTTTGTTGCCAGTAGAATATCAAATGACTTTGCAACAAATGTCAGCATGCATGATAGGAATTAACTAATGGCTATAGCTGACTTCATTTGTGATGAGAGCCTGGAAGTCTGTTGAACAAAAGTAGAATAGATGTGGAAATGCTTTATGGCTTTATGATAATTCTTCTTTTTCTGGGACTATTTTGATATTATTATAGAAACTTTGGAAATAGTCATTCAGTCTCTGGTGTCTACAGAATTCAAAGAGATATGCTTCTGCTGCTGTTATTTCTCAGTTGAACATAGAAAGACTCATTGTTTGAAGTTTTCTTTTCTTTTTTTTTTTTTAATTCAGGTGCCCTTGAAATGTTTTTCTGTTCACCTTGCTTATTATTTTTCTCTCTGAAGATCACTATACCGACTTTCATCCATCCTTTTCATTTAACTTGCAAGATTCTATCTTGCCATTTCAAGATATGGGGGGGGGCAATAGCAGAAGACACTAATGAAAAACTTCAAAGCCTATCAAGTTATTCATAGTCATGAATGATTGATAGTCAGGAAACGTGCTGTTACAAGTTTTAGTGCTTTTGTCTAATCTCTAACTACACTTTTATATAACCTAGTGGCAGGCCTGTGTATCTGTTGTTATCATTGGAAGTGGACACATAATTTAATAAAGTCATTGCATCAGTGTGGAAATTTAACCCAGAAGCAGAATAATTGCCTCCCTTGCAAAAGGCACTGAGTTCAATGCCCAGAGCTTAAAAGTATAAGCAATAGTTCTATTGTGAAAATAGCAGTCCTCTTCCTCCACCCCATCTCTACCAAAAGAAATTCTAGTTTTAATTTTTTAACTAAATATTTTTCACGTGTCAGTATGTGGTGTGTATGTGCTCATACTTGTGTGTGAGTACACATTTGTATGTGGGGGGGTTTACATACACACACACATACACACACATATGGAAGCTAGGGGTTGACACTAGGAGTCTTCTTAAGTCACCCTCTTCCTCATTAACTGAGGCAGTGTTTCTCAACTAAATAACTTTCCAGCTTTGTATTTCTAATGTACTTATGTTTATACATAATTTGTATACATTATGTATGCTGAATTGTGCTAAGTATTAGTACTAAGGAAATATAATATTCTTCATATATCTTCTATGTATGCTATTAATTCAGAAAAACAGTAGTTGAGTTCATTTGTATCCTGCTTTGTACATTTTTATTGTTTTTATTTAGTATTCTATCTATGCTTTAATTTTTTATTTTGTTTTCTGTTCTTTCTTTTTTTCCCAAATGCCACCATGCTATTATTTTACAGTTCCAACATCTTATCTAATGTCACAAAAGTTATTGATTACAGTTCTAATTATTCTCTCTGCATGTGACAAAGAAAAGCCGTTGCTCTCTACTATCTGGAAAAGTGTAAATGGTCAGGCAACAGGTGGCAAGGATTGATTTTTCATACTGTAAATCTGGCAAAACTGTTAAATGTCGAACAGTTACCTGGGCTATTTTATAAGTCAGATTCCACGCTGATGGCCGGACCTGCAGTGTTAGAGGAAAATAGCTTTAAACATTAATAATGTTGGGCTTCGGAAATGGCTCAGTAGATAAGTGCTTGACACACAAGCATAGTTTTGGATATGCAGCATTCACATAGAAACCAGTTGAGCATGGCAGCCCACCTGTAATTCCAGCACCCAGAATGCAGAGACACAGGATTTCTGGAGTGAGCTGGCTAGCTAGCCTTGTTGCCGGTGGTATGCTTTGGGTTCAGCTGAGATAATGTGCCTCATAACTAAAGTATCAACTTTGGGTCTCCACATACATGTGTACATGGACTCACACACATATACATCCCCATACTCTCATGTAGAAATTCCCTCCATTACATTCTGAAGGAAAATTCCTTAAGACCCAGGAAGTCTAAAAGGAGGTTCCTTACAACTTAAGTAGTTATCAATTCACAAATCCCATGAAGTCCCTGAAGCTTACCAAATTCACAAATCCACTGTTTCCCCAATATTATTTAAGCAGTAAGGTCTACCACGGAGGGGAGACTATAATCTGTAGAGGTATATACAAGTCTTACAGAAAGATTCTGTGGGTCACCGCTCATGCTTGGGTATTGTGCTACCTTTGAGTTATCCATATTCCTTTAAGTAACTTCTCACCTTCACTCCTATAAGTAATCACAGTAAAATCATTTGTTTATCATAGTAAACTTTGATGTCATCATTGCTTTGATCTGACTCTGGTTCCCTAACTGGAGTGAGTAGTTGGACTGTAAGGCAACACACACACACATACACACACACACACACACACACACACACACACACACACACACAGAATATGCATATAAGCATGCACATGTATACCATATACACAAATTTATAATGTTGTTATATTTTATTTATTTTTGTTTTTAGATAATGGAAGCAAGACTGCTTTCTAGAGAGAGCTAAAGGAAGGAATGATTTCCTTGTGGTTTAAAATCTAAGTTCACTGAAGTTCCCATAACTTAAAGAGTTTGCCAGGTTTATACACACCAATTTCTTTTAAAATAGTATTTGGATAGGCAATGGTGATAATCTCAAAGAGAATGTTAACAAGAGAAAATTTTGGCCTTAGGCAAAAATGCAAGTAAACAACATTTCCTCTCACTTGAACCTACTTTTAGGTGACTTCCTGCTATCAACTATTCAGATGAGATAGAAAGGGCCAGGAAAAAACATTTCTAACAACAAATAAAACACAAGGGAAGTAATTAAAAGCTGGTCCTGGAGAAAATCTTTGTATGTTTTTACTTTCTCATGGAACTGGCCAGAAGTGCTGAGAAAAGTTTTGCAGGGTATAGAGTTGCCAAAGAAAGCCTTCTGGGACACTGTTAATGATACTCTGTTATGCTTGCTGACAGGAGCCCAGCATAACTGTCCTCTGAAAGGCTGGCTCTACCTAGCAGCTGACTGAAACAGATACAGATACCCACAGCCGAATACTGGATGGAAGTCTGGGACCCTTATGGAAGAGTTGGGGCAAGGATTGAAGGCCCTAAAGGGGATAGGAACCCCATAGGAAGACCAACAGTGTCAACTAACCTGGACCCCTGGGAGCACTCAGAGACTGAGCCACCAACCAAAAAGCATACATGGACTGGTGCAAGGCTCCAGCATATATGAAGCAGAGGACTGTCTTGTCTGGCCTCAGTGGGAGAGAATGCACCTAATCCTGCAGAGACTTGATGTACCAAGGTGGGGGGATACCATTGTAGGAGCCCACCGACACAGAGGAGAAGGGGGGGATGGAGGGAGGGACTCTGTGAGGGGGAAACGGGAGGGGATAATGTTTGTGATGTAAAAATGAAAGAAAGAAAGAAAGAAAGAAAGAAAGAAAGAAAGAAAGAAAGAAAAGAGAAAGAAAAACCTTCTGAGTATGATGGAAATTTACTTTCGTATGAATTAGTAAAAGGGTAAAAAGACGAAAGACTAGACTTTGTCCCAAAAGAGGAACAAAGAAAATTCAGAAATCAATGAAGAAGTGAAAGGACATTAAAATAATAAGAAAAAAACAATGTGCTACTGCCCTGCATTCCCCTGCAGAGGACCCAGCAACCGATTCTAAAAGGTGGAGAAATGGTCTAGCCTTTTCTTTGGCAATGGTAACAGCAAAGGGGACGGTAGCTATACCTTGGCCATATCTGGCATCTTCTTTTATAGGACAAAGTTCAACAGAAACAGAGAAGGAAAAGACATAAAGTCTAGAAAAACATAATATGCTCTGATCTATTTTATCTATTTTATTGCACATTTTGGTTTATATAATTTCAATTTTATATCAGCTTTTTAATATATATATGTAATATATATATATGCTTATTTTGAAATTTATCTATTTTTTCTCTTTTAGTACACTCTGTTTTTAAGGGTTCAGTTGCTATGTTATAACTTTTATTTAGCTAGTTAGGAAAAGCTCTTATGCCTGTTAATTTTGACTCCAACCATAATATCCATTTATCTACTAATTTTCATACTCATATACTTTCTATAAAATTGTTATTCTGTGCTCTCTTACCCCTTACCTCACCCCCCTTCACTTCACTACTGGAAATTACTAAGTTCCACTAATAGAACATTAGAAATTCTGTGTCAATCCTTACAAACGCAAGGGACACTATCTTTTGCTACAGAACACCGGGGCTTATGTCAAATAATAATTGCTGTTATGGCAGTCAACCTTCCCCTGTCCACTTTGGCATGTCATTGTTATTCTTTTTCAGCTCATGTTTATGAAGTCTTGTTGATGAGACTTCATGGGTATAGCTCCTGACATGACTAGGAGACACAATATTATAGCAAACTCTCTGTTCCTCTGACCCTTACAATCCTCCCATCCCCCCTTTTCACAATGTTCCTGAGCTGTAAGTGCAGGATTTATTTTGTAGATGTATCCTTTGAGACTGGGCTCCATAACTGCATTTTCATTACTTGTGATTTTCTGTAATGATCTCTGTTACACAAAGAAGTTTCCTGGGTGAGGGATGAGGACTATACTTACCTGTGGACATAAAGACAAATATTTAGAATGCTGGTTTCTTAATGCAGCAGTTTCAGGTTCTCACTCAAGAACCACGACTTTACTGGGTAATTGGATACTTTTCTGGTACCAGGCATGATTTCTCCCTTGCTAAGCTGATCTTAAGTCTAATTAGAGAGTTGTGGGTTATTGCCAAGATATGTGTGCCACTACTGCACCGTGAGAGTTGTCATGCCATGCTGGTCATTGGTGTAGTTTATAGGTGCTGTATATGGCTAGGTAGGGGTGCTGAATACTACCTGCTTTGGAAGATTGCATGGCACTCTTGTGTAACATGCTAGTTCCCAGTGTGGAGGCTTTCAGTCAGTTCCAACTCAAGGGCTTCTGGGTCCTGTGTATGAAGTGCATGATATTTCAGAAATAGGGACTTACAAAAGAGGGTTAGTCATGTTTGGTGTTGGAGACTTTTTAATGTGGTCTTTGGATCCTGGAGGTAAGCATTGTCAGCTCAGATAATTTTCATTTAAACTATGTATGTCTATTTATAGAGAAACATATGTGTAGTATACGTTTCTTTTAGGTAGAGAGTTAATAGCATAATTCCTCATGATGTTCAGACGTCCTTACCGTTATCTTATCCTCAGTTCTCTGGCTTCTGTATTTATCTCTCACTCCTCCATAAATACAGCCCACTCTTTTTTCACATTTCCCTGATCAGATCACACTTACCTTGCTATTTCCCTCTCTGATGTTCACTCACCCTTATACAGACACTGTTTCCCTTTTACTTTTCTGAGGTTAATCCAGAACATCTGAAGATTTGTAGCTAGGAGTCTCTGATGAGGGAGAACAAGGGATATTTTTCTCTCTGGATATGGATTACCTCACTAAGTATGATCTTTTCTACTGAATGACATCCTTTTGGATGAAATATGGGTCACTGAAGAAATCAAGGAGGAAGTTAAACAATTACAAGAACGAAATTAAAATTGACATACAGGCTACTAGAACCACTAGAGCACAGCCAAGGCCATCTTAAAAGGAAAGTGTATACTTATTAGTGCTCACATAAGTAATCAGAGAGTTTCACTATCCTTATTTGCTGGTGACTTAAGAGAATCCTCACACAACTAGGAAACTTTTGGATTTGATAAATATGTTCAGTAAGGTTTTCGAATGAGAAATCCATATATAAAAAACAGTAGCTTCGGGGACTCTCATCACAGATACTTTCAATACAAGCACTTGGAAGACAGAGGCAGGCAGTTCGAGGCCAGCCTCCTGGTCTACAGAGTGAGTTACAGAACAGCCAGAGCTACACAGAGAAACTCTGTTTCAAAAAGCAAAACAGAACAAAACATAGAAAACAGTGTTAACAAACTTGATGAGAAAGAAATATCCTATTTACATTTTCCTCAAGTTCTGGAAATAAACCTACCCAAATATGTGAAAGGCCTCTGCAAACAAAATGTTTAAATACTAAGAAAAGACAATGAAGAAGATAGAAGATGTTAGAAAGATTTTCCATGCTTTTAGATTGACAGGACTAATATTGTGATGTTTGTCAAATTTGCAAATGTAATCTACAAATTCAATGCAATTCCCCTCAATATCCCACTGACATTCCTCACTGAGCTAGAGAAAAAATATCTTAAAGGTTATACAGAAACGTGAAAGACCATGGATAGTAAACACAAATCTAAGCAGGAAAAAATAAAGCCTACAGTCAGGGTTGTTACATCACCTAACTTCACAGTACACTGAGAAACCATAGGCACAAATGCAGGATGACACTAGCACAAAAATAAACTTGTTATGCAGTGGAGCAGAACAGAGGACACAGAGGTAAACCAACCCCGGTATAGACAGACACCTAACATTTGAGAGGGTGTTGAAAACATGCACTAGAAAAAAAGACATCTTACTCAGTAAATGGAGTTGACAAAACTGGATATCCACTGGAAGAAGAATGAAACTAGATTAATATCTCCCATTCTGCCTGAAATCAGTTCAAATTGGATCCAAGGCAAGGAGTTAATATCTAAGAAATATAAAGTACAAAGATGAAATACCAAACCCTCCACTGCTCATCAATAAGTGAGATAAGGACATGAACAGGAAATTCGTTAAAAAACAAATAGAAAGTACAAATGTTCAATAAAAGTTTGGAAAATATTAACCATGTGAAGATGCAAATTACAACTCCTTTGAGATTCAATCCCATCCCAGAATCTCTCTCATCAAGGGAACAAATAGCAACATCCTGGAGAGGATGTAAGGAAAGAGTAATCACTGGTGGTGCCACTGTAGAAATCTGTGTGGAAGATAAAAAAAAAAAATAACTAAACTAAACTAAAACTAGAATGGTTATGTGACCTTCTTAAACCACATTTCCGCATGTACCCAAAGATTCTATATCTTACCACAGAGATATGAGTACAACCACATGTATTGCTTCTCTTTTCACAATAGCAAGGAAACAGAATCAGCGCAGATGTCTGTCAACAAGATAGATAATGAAAATGTGCTACATATACACAATGGAATTGTATTCAGCTGTAAAGAAAACTGAAGTTATGAAATTTTCAGGCAAATCAATAGAACTGGAAAATAAAAGAAACAAGGTCATCTGAAACACAAATAGCTCATGTTCTCGCTCATACACAGACCATAGTCCTGTATGTGAAATATGTGAATTGGTGGAAGTGTGATTAGAGGTCAGGAGACTAGAAAGGGGAATGTGAGGAAGAAAAAGGAAAGCGGTGTCAAGGGAAGGGAGTGTTGAGGGCACCAGCGTACAGGAGGGGAAGAACCGAGGAGGGAGATTGTAGTGGAATGTGTGGGCAGAAAGATGGGGGAGAGGGAAGTAGCCAGGGAATTGTATCTGGACCGAACATTTACAAATATTTGCCTTGCCATTATTTCCTCAATACTACGTTTATATAGCATTTACATTGTAATAAATCCTACAAATAATGATAAAAACAAATTGCCAATGACACTAAAATCAAAGCTTCAAAAACCTGGGACAAAATGGTGTCCATTCCATATTAAAGACTATATATCTGGTAAAGTATGCATTTTAGTTGAAAACTATGAAAACTGATGTAATTAATTCTTAAAGTTGGAGAAATGTGCCCTATTAGTGGACTGGAGAACTAAATTATGAAATATTGATACTTTCAAAACAAATCCTAGAAGGAGCTTTTGCAGATATCAAAAAGATAAGAAGTTAGAATGGCTAAAATAGTTTTGCAAAGAACAAGAGATGGATATTAGAATGAGCAAACGTAGTGCCAGAAGCCAAAGCAACAAGGCAGATTGCCTCTACGCCCCTCTTCTGTTCTCTGCTAACTTCCTCAAGCCTTGTATCCCACAGTAATGGTTTAGCTCCCAGCCATGTCCCAGAAACAAGAAGAGAGCACCACAGAGAATGCTGTCCAGGAGAAGCAGGACACACAAAAGAAAGGAGAGAAGGAAGCAGGGAGGAAGAGGGAGAGGGAGAGGGAGAGGGAGAGGGAGAGGGAGAGGGAGAGG
>JADRCH010007585.1:2037952-2106354 GCA_019843965.1 Rhynchomys soricoides
GAGGGAGAGGGAGAGGGAGAGGGAGAGGGAGAGGGAGAGGGAGAGGGTGTGCATAAAAAGGAATAATACTGGCCAATCTTGGTGAAATTCATATTTTTGCAATTTATATGTAATCTAAATTACTTTTGAGTGAAAAGTTCGATGCGTTAAAAAAAAACCTAAACATTAGAGCTATCAGGTTAAAGAAATGTTCAGCTGCTATATGTTAAAAAAGAAGTATTCAAAATATAAGGTATATTTAAAAGTAAAATATTAAAAAAATGAGCAAGTTTTGTTGTAACATCAACTAAAATACAGCTTAATAGTAAAAAAATGATGCTAAAATTAAAAACATTTATTAAATAATGCTAAATATCACTTAAATAATCTAAGAAAATACAAAAATATTTTTTAAAAGTATCCTTAACTACATGGTCTCCAAATATACAAAACACAATCTTATATAAATGCAAGACATAAAGAACAAATGTGTTGAGACTGGAGAGATGGATGAGGAGTTAAGAGCCTTAGCTGCTCTTCCAGAGTTCCCAGGTTCAATTCCCAGCACCCACATGGCAGTTCACAACTGTCTGACAGCCTCACACAGACACATGCAGGCAAAACACCAACGTACATAAAGTAAAAAGTTTATATTTTTATTTATTTATATATAAATAAAATCAAACCTAAAAACAAACAAACAAAAAATACCACCACCACCAACAAAACAAATGCATCATTAAAAATTAAAAAAAAAAATAGCACATTTCTAGCAATAATTAAGAGATCAAGAGGATGCAGTGTAGCTCAACACAGAGTGTTTGCTTAGCAAGCCTAAGGTGCTGGGTGGGTTTGTTCTTCAGTATGGCAAGATCATATATAAATGATACATCAAGGCAATATTTCCATAAAGAAATGGAAGTGTTCAATAAAATAAATTAAAGTTTGATAAAATATACAAGTATAAATAGAACACTAAAACCAGTTTCTGAAGACATACACACACATATGTTTTTATATATATATATATATATATCCACAAAAATAATTATTATTCAGTTGTAGTATATGTCTTAATATGACACCAAGTTACTTGTATCATATGATTTTATTTGACCAGACTGCAAGTAATTAGAAATTAATCACAGGAAATGATTACTAGAAAGTTCCTAAATGTAAGAAATTAAGACATACACTGCTAAGTAATTGGAAGTCAAAGAAGAAATTAAAACTAAATTAGAAAATGGAAATGAATTATAGAAAATAGTATATAAAAAACTATGAATTATGCATAAGTCAATAGAAGACAACTTGTAGCTTCTATATCTTTAATATCAAAGGGAAAAAATAGAAAATTTGAAGTATGAGGAAATTCCTTATCTGATATAAGGTATCTAAAGCATTCTTTATAGAAGTTCACATATTAATTAAAAAGGAAAATATTTCTAAAGATTGTGTAGAAGGAAAAAACTGTCCATTGCTACCACTTCTATGTTTCAATGTAGTGAACCTGACTAAAGGAATAAAATACACTGGTTTTTTTTCATACTTTATCTACATTTCAAATGTTTCCCCCTTTCCAGATCGTCCCTTCGGAACCTCCCCATTTCCTCCCCCTCCCCCTACCACTATGGGGGTAATCTCCTACCACCAACCCATCCACTCTTCTCTTCCCTCCTTGGCATTCTCCTATACTGGGGGATCTAACACCCTCAGGCCCAAAGGCATCTCCTCTCCCTGATGGCTAACAAGACCCTCCTCAGCTGCATATGTGGCCAGCACCATGTGTCCCTCCATGTGTATTCTTTGGTTGGTGAATCAGTCTCCAGGAGTATCCAGAGGTCAGGCCAGTTGCCACTGTTGCTGCCTTTCTGGGGATGCAAACTCCCTCAGCTCCTTCAGTCCTTTCTCCAAGTTCTCCATCTGGGACCTCACACTCCGCCCTACTGTTGCTGCGAAGTGACTCTTGGGTATTTCAAACTTTTGGGCTAATAACCACTTAACAGTGAGTACATACCATGTTCATTCTTTTGTGACTAAGTTACCTCACTCAGGATGATATTTTCAAGTTCCATCCATTTGTCTACGAATTTCATGAAATCATTGTTTTTAATAGCTGAATAGTATTCCATTGTGTAAATGTACCACATTTTCTGTATCCATTCCTCTGTTGAGGAACATCTTGGTTGTTTCCAGCTTCTGGCTATTCTAAATATGGCTGCTATGAACATAGTGGAGCATGTGTCTTTATTACATGTTGGACATCTTTTGGGTATATGCCCAGTAGTGGTATAGCTGGGTCCTCAGGTAGTATTATGTTCAAAATATACTGCTAAATTGAAATAAAATATTGTAAATCCATAAGGAACAGAAAGAAGGAACATAGCTGTCATTTCTCTCCAGTAATAGAAAATACCCCAAGTATACACAGTCAGTGCAGAGAAATCACTAAAGAGTTTAGCAAGGGGGACAGAAACAGAATCTGTTCATAAAAAATAATTACATTCATATAGTACAGGAACAAGATACTATAAACATTAAAATGCCATCATAGAAAATATTTCAAATAGAGCTAAATTCAGTGAATAATATATATTTTATAATAAATCTATAAAACATTGCTGAGGATAGATATAATGTGAACATTATATTTTATTTACAAATCAGAAGACATTGTAAGATACCAATTATCATCAAATTAAGGTAGAAACATTTTGCAATCCAAACCAACTTCTAATAAATACATTTATAGGAAATGATACACTATAAAGTTCATACAAAACTGAAAAGTATCTGTTACAATCAAGAAAATCTTGAAGAAGAACTGTAGTTAAAGAGTATATATCACTATATCACAAGGCCCCAAAGCTATAATAATTGAGATAACATCATTTGTTAGAAGGACAAAGATCAATGAAAGAAAATAGAATCCAGAAATAACAGAAAACTCTAGTAGAAAACATAATATGATAATAATAAGTGCATTGGATACACATATTTTAAGCTTTTTATTAATGTTTTGTGTGCCTGTGTGAGTATCACATGTTTGTAGGTCAGAGGACAACTTTTATGAGTTGGGTCTCTCTTTCCACCTGGCTTTGAAGGCAATGTCTCTTATTTCTTGCATACCCTAAGCTGACTGGCACATGAGTGTCCAGTTGAGTCTCCTGTCTCTGCCTCCTATCTCCCTGTGGAACTAGTAGGATTACAGGTGGAAAACTTGGTACTTGGCTCCTTTTTTAAAACATAGGTTCTAGGGACTGAACTCAGGGTATCAGACTTATGTGGCAAAAGCTTTTACCCACAGAGCATCTCATGGGCCCTAGGTAAATATTTCTCAAATGCAACACAAAAAGAAGTAATAATTTTTAAATGACAAATGACTTTTTGACGTTAAAAAGTCATGTTCAAAATATCATCATTAAGGTCATCAAACTGTGGGAAAGGATACCATAAAATTGAAAAGCAACGAAGTGAGAGTACCCATGTTTCATATATCTGATAAATGAGCTATATGTGAAATGTAGAAACAATTTTCTGAAGTTAGTACAATGCATCAAACAAGAATCCATCAAAATAAAAATACAGTAGAGCCAGAATTATCCCATGATATAATCCCCAGTACCCAAGAAGCTAAGGCAGAAGAATTACTACTAGTTTGTGGCCAAGCTGGGCTACAATGAGAATCCCATGTCAGCCTACACTACAGTGTTATATCCTTTCTCCAAATTGGAGAAGGAGTAAGAAGAGGAGGGAGGAAAAATAATTCAACAATCTATGGGCAATGTGTTTGAATTTGCATATCTACAATACAAAAGTCTCATAAGTACATAAAAATATGTGCAGGAAGGCAAATGGATAGAACTTGAAAATACCATCCTGAGTGAGGTAACCCAGTCACAAAAGAACACACATGGTATATACTCACTGATAAGTGGATATTAGCCAAAAAGAAGCTCGGAATATCCATGATACAACTCACAGACCATAAGAAAGAAGATCACACCAAAGTGTGAATGCTACAGTACTACTCAGTAGGGGGAAGAGAATAATCTCTGGGAAGTAGAGGGAGAGAGGGATCTGGGAGGGAGAGAGGAGAGGAAGGGAAAAGAGAGGCCAGTTCAGATGTGGGAGGAGATGGGGGAGAAGTACAGAGGGCCAGGAATTTGAAAGTGGGTGTGTAGCAGTGGGGGAGGGAGAACTGGGGCTTAGCCACTAGAAAATCCCAGATGCCAGGGACCCAAGAGGTTCCCAGGACCCAACATGGAGGACATTAGACGAAATACCCAACAAACGAAAGATAGAACCTGTAGAGACCATATCCAGTGGATAGGCACGGCCCCCAGTTGAGGGATTGGGCCACCCACCCATCTCAAAAATATTAATCTAGAATTCCCCCTGTCAAAAGGAAATGCAGGGACAAAGAATGGAATAGAAACTGAAGGAAAGAGACTGCCTCACCTGGGATCCATCCCATCTGCTGACACCAAACCCAGATTACTGAGAGGAGTCCAGTATAGCTGTTTCCCGAGAGGTTCTGCCAGAGCTGGACCAATACAGATGCAGATGTACACAGTTAAACATTGGACTGAGAGTGGGAATTCCAATGGGGAAGTTAGGGCCAGGACTGTAGGAGCTGAAGGGGTTTGCAACCTCACAGGTAGAACAACAATATTAACCTACCAGACCAACCAAAGCTCCCAGGGACTAAATCATCAACCAAAGAGTACACAGAGGGTATCTATCCATGGCTTCTGCTGGATATGTAGCAGAGGATTGCCTTATCTGGCATCACTGAGAGGGGATCCCCTTGGTCCTGTGAAGGTTTGATGCCCCAGTGTAGGGGAATGCTAGGGCACTGAGGCAGGAGTGGGTGGGTGGGTGGCGGAACACCCTCATAGAGGCAGGGTGAGGGAGGAGGGGATAGGGGGCTTGTGGAGTGGAACCTTGGAAGGAGGATACCATTTGAAATGTAAATAAATAAAATAACCAATAAAAAATGGAAAAAAAATATGTGCAGGAGTTTTAGCCCTCACTTAAGTCCCCAGGAGATGTTATTTAGATAACCACCTCTCACAAATGATTTTCTTCTTGGTAAAGAAATGATTACCCAGATATAGAACATCATGTTCTTGGCTCAGTTCAACACTGTGGTGCCTACACAGGCCTTGCAGCCAAGAGAAACATGCTCACTATTGTGATACCCCTAAATCAAATGATGGTTGCTTCTCTTTTCTCTCTCTTTTTCTGGGAGCCATTGGAGAGGGATCTCACAGTCTAATTTTAGGCATCCCAACAGCTATCAAAATGACTAAAAATGAATCCTGGGATCATCAGTCTTGAATCCTGTCTTGCATACCAAAGAAAAACCCCAAGACAGAGATCTATTAAGAGATACCCATGTTTTTAATAGCTGAATATTACTCCATTGTGTAAATGTACCACATTTTCTGTATCCATTCCTCTGTTGAAGGACATCTGGGTTCTTTCCAGCTTCTGGCTATTCTAAATAAGGCTGCTGTGAACATAGCGGAGCATGTGTCCTTATTATATGTTGGGGAATCTTTAAGGTATATGCCCAGGAGTGGAATAGCTGGGTCTTCAGGTAGTATTATGTTCATTTTTCTGAGGAACTGCCAGACTGATTTCCAGAGTGGTTGTACTAGTTAGCAATCCCACCAGCAATGGAGGAGTGTTCCTTTTTCTCCACATCCTCGACAGCATCTGCTGTCACCCAAGTATTTGATCTTAGCAATTCTGATTGGTGTGAGGTGTCAGGGTTGTTTTGATTTGCATTTCCCTGATAACTAAGGATGTTGAACATTTCTTTAGGTGTTTCTTGGCCATTCAAGTTTCCTCAGTTAAGAATTCTTTGTTTAGCTCTGTACCCCATTTTTAATAGGATTAGTTGATTTTCTGAAGTCTAACTTCTTGAGTTCTTCAATCGGATGTAGGATTGGTACAGATCTTTTCCAAGGAGTACACATGGCTCCAGCTGCATATATAGCAAAGGATAGACTTGTCAGGCATCAATGGGAGTAGAGGTCTTTGGTCCTATGAAGACTTGATAGATGCCCCTGGGTAGGGGAATCTATGGTGGAGAGGCAGGAATGGGTGGGTGGATGGGGGAACACCCTCATAGAAGCTGGGGAAGGGGGGTGGAATAGGGGGTTTCCAGGAGGGGGAAACCCAGGAAAGGGAGTAACATTTGAAATGAAAATAAAGAAAATATCCAATTAAAAAAATGAGATACCCATGTTACCAGGCAGTTGTGGTGTATTCTTTTGATCTCAGAACTTGGGAGGAGACAAAGGCAGACAAATGTCTGTGAGTTTGAGGCTACCCTGGTGTGCATCATGAGTTCTAGAACAGACAGATTTACACAGAAAAACCCTGCCTCAACAAACAAACAACAAAACCAGAGAGGGTGTGGGGGGCTCCTGTGAATCTATCTAAAGAATACAATGGACTTTAATTCTGACTTTTAAAAATGTTCTTTGTTCTGGCTTCTCCTGGTTCTCTGCCTAGGGCTTATAATGTTAATCTTTGCATTAACCCAGGCCTGTTCTGCTCAACCAGCTTGAATTTCTTTTCTCTCTGAATTCTCCCTTGCCATTCTTCTCCGTTTTGTCTCTATCTGGGCTTGAGTCAAGGACTTCTTTTTCTCCCTACACCTGGCTATTATTCAAATGACCCTTTACACAATTTCCAATTTCTAGGCCCCCTGGAAGAGTACACCAACTGCCACACCTAATGACCCAAATAGCAGTAAAGAATTGATATTTATTCATCCCTCAGTTTCCTAAATGACAATTAGGGTTATCTCTTCAGATCATGGATAATAGAGGACAGGAATAGAAATAGGTCAGGCAGTTTAGGGGTAAGGTATTAATCCATTGATTCTTATCCTCTGTTATAAGCCAAAAATGTCCTTGATCCTGTCCTGGCTGATGGTCAGAAATTCCAGAAGTATTTGGGAACCAGAACCTTGGCCTGAAATTTTGAGCTGAGTGTGGTGGTGCATGCCTTTAATCCCAGCACTCAGGAGGCAGAGGCAGGTGGATCTCTGTGAGTTCCAGGACAGCTAGGGCTATGCAGATGGACTTTGCTCAAAACAAGACAAAATGAACAACAACAACAACAACAACAAAAAACCCACTCCTAAATAATTTTAGGGTTGCTGGTTGCCTCTTTGGAGTGTGTATGTGGTGGGGATATGTTGCAGTTGAGTTGATCAGGGCTCTGTGGAGGCCACTTAGAGACAATTATTTCTTCAGTTTCAGTGCAGGTCTAGTGTTCCAGATTATCCAATTATAAGATAATGAATTCAGTTATGAAGGCCAATCATCTGGCTAACAGACTACTCCCAACTCCTGGAAGTCAGCACTACCCCTAGGAAGGAGGGGCAATCTCTAGGGAGGCAAACCCACTTTAAGCCACACTACAGAGATAGGACTAATCATCCTTTTAATAAGATCCTGTGATTTTCTTTATAAGAATTCCTACCCCAAAGAGTCACAGAGCTACAGCCATACAGCTTTGTAAGTCAGTACACTCAGAAATATGTAACTAACTTTTCCTCTAGCTCTTTACTAAGCACTAACAGGTTGGTTGTCTGTACACCATGTGGCTGACCTCCATGCTGGCTTGCCTCAGATTGTATGTTTTTTCTTCTCTTTTTCTTCTCCACTTTCCTCCTCTGGGCAGATACTGAGATTTCTAGCTTGCCACACCAAAGCTTTTCTTTAAAACTCTAATAAAATTGTCCTCAAGCCTTAAAAAAAATCAAAAGAATGTTAGCCCCAAGAGAAACTAAAATCAAAATCACAAAGATATACTATTTCACACCCACTATGATGACTATAATCAAAGTAAGGAGGAAAATAAATAAAAGAAAAAAAACATTTTAGTGGGAACATGAAAACACTGGAAACCTCAAATATTGGGAGGAAGTATGTAAATTTCAGAGCCGCTTCGGAAAGTAATCTGGCATGGCGGGTCTTTATACAGTAAAGCACAGAATCAAAATATAGTCCTGCAAGTTCTACATATTTTCTCGAGATCAATTAAAACCTGTCTAAAGTATCACATATAAGAATATTCATAACAGTATTATGCTAGTAACTAAATAGAGGAAACATGCTTTCATGAGATTGATATTCAAAAGTGATATGTTTAACCAAAGGAATATTAGTCAGTCATAATAAGTAATGAAATACTGACATACTCTGTAATATGAATAGGTCTTGTTTATTGTAAGTGAAAGAAACCAGATTCAAAAGATTGAATTTTGTATGATTGTATTTACATAAAATTATCAGAACAGGCAAATTAATAGACAGGGAAGAGACTAGTAGGCATTAGGAGATAATGGAAGTACCTGCTAGTGGGAAAGCTTTTCTTTTCTCTGTGATGATGAAAGTGTTCCACAATTTATAGTAATGATACTAAACTTTAAAAAGATATTAAATTTTACTTTCAAATGAGTTAATTGTGAGGGATGTGAATTATTTCTCAAGACAGCTACTTAAAAATAAGTCACTGATTAAAAAGCAAGCAATAAGATTGTGAACTATATCTGCAATGTATATGTCTGACAAATAATTCTATCAAATATATACAAAGAAAACCTTCAGGTTAGTAACAAAAATAAAACACAAAAAACATACAAATTGAAGAAATAGCTTTTTGCAACACTGGGGATTGAAGTAAGGTTCTTGTATATGTTAGTGTTCTGCTACTGAACTACACTCCAAGCCCCCTGTTAATTTTGGTTTTTGAGGCAAGACCTCACTAAATTGCTCAGTCTGTCCTTGAAAAAATATAGCCCAAGTAGACAATTAATTTAATGTAATATTCCTTCCTCAGCCTTCCCAGTAAGCTGGGATCACATGCCAGTCTGAGTCACCAACTCCAGTTGAAGAGAGAGTTTACAAAAGAAATTTCGTTAGTATATGGAAGCGTGGTTCTTATCAACTGGTAGTCTCAGGGTAGTACACATTAATCCAAGAAAGAGAAAGCACCCAGGGGATTAGGTCCAATTAAAGATATTGACAATACTAATTGTTGAGAAAGATAGGAAAGATCAGCATCTTCCTTAAAACACCCTTGAGAGAGGTAAAATATATGGTCACTTGGAAAAATTGAAAGTATCTATTATAGCTATGCATAGGCCTACCATACAATTTATAATGTGTTCACTTAATTCTTTTGTTTTTGTTCTTGGTTTTTCATTTTTGGTTTTTCAGGACAAGGTTTCTCTGTGTAACAACCCTGGCTGTCCTGAAACTCACTTTGTTTATCAGGCTGGCCTCAAACTCACAGAGATCTGCTTGTCTCTGCCTCCTGGGTGCTGGGATTACAGGTGTTCACCATCACCACACAGTGAATGATTTCACTCTTGAATACACACACACACACACACTATATCAAATAGCACTTTTCCTTTTATTATTATACTGACATAATATTTATAATGACACGAAACTAAAACTACCATAAATATTCAACATAAAAAAATGACAAATAGGTGATGGCGATCAGGCAGGACAGTGTTGCTACGCAAGTATTAGAATTTGGGTTTGAATCCTCAGAACCCACAAAAAAGTCAGATGTGCTAGCATGACATTTTGATTCTAGTGCTGAGAGAGGAGAGTTAGACAGAGCCCCAGGGGTTGTTGACCAGCTTGACTAACTGCATCAATAAACACTGTAGGAGGAACAACAATATCAACTAACCAGACCCCCCAGAGCAACCAGGGACTAAACCACCAACCAAAGAGTAGACATGGGTGGGTTTATAGCTCCTGCTACATATGTAGTAGAGGATGGCCTCATCTGGCATCAGTGGGAGGGGAAGCCCTTGGTCCTGTGAAGGTTTGATGTCACAGAGAAGGTGAATGGTAGAGGCGTGAAGTGGGTGGAGGAGCCACCTAGTAGAGGTAAAGGGGATGGGGATGGGGTCGGGGTGTTCATGGAAGGGAAACTAGGAAGGGGGATACCATTTTAAATTTAAATAAATAAAATAATTAACAGATAACTTAAAAAATACTATGTTCAGTTAGAGTTTGCATCTCAAAGAGAACCTGGAGGATAATAGAAAATACCTCATGCCAACCTCTGACCTCTGCATGCAGACTCAATGCATAAATGTGCATATAACATGAACACATGTGCATCTATCCAAACCTGACAAGTAAATAGAAATTTATTCATACATTGCAATTTTATATAATGAAGAATTGAAATTAATAATAAGGACCACACAAATTACAGTACAGTAACATTAAATTCCACAAATAATATACTGAGCAAAAGAAGCCAAATTCCAGACCTGTCCGTAGTGTTCAGTAACACAACAACCTTGGAGCCCGAGGTTAAATCCCCAGCATCAGAGAAATTAAAAAGAAAGCAACAGGACATATTTCAAAATCAGCATACTACATGACTGCATCCTTTATGGATTTAAAATTTATCAACTAATTTCTAATATTAGAATGGTAGCTTGCTTTGATATATATGGCCATATCAAATCTTACAGAATGCTATAGATATTTTTAAACTTAACGTGATAATATTACATAGATGTATACAATTTTGAGGTTTATTTTTTTGTGTGTGTGTGTACGAGTGTTTGCCTGAAGGTATATATGTGTACCATGTATGTGCATGGTACCTACAAATGTCAGAAGAGGGAGTCAAATTCCCTTGAACTCGAGTTACTTACTGGTAATTGTGAACCAATATGTGGGTGCTGGGAAACAAACCTTGATGTTCTGCAGTAGCAGGAAGTGTTCTTAACCTCTGAGCTATTTCTTTGGCCCAGGGCATACTTTTTTTAATTAAATGTACAGTTAAAGCTAATAATTTATTTTGTATAGCTTGGTGCCTTGTGTCATTTTTATCTATTTATATTTAGAATATGTTTTATTATTCATCAACTTCATGTATGTATACTTAAAAGATATATATAGTAACTTCATGGGCCCTACCACTTTCTCAAATCATCCCTCTCCATTAATATTCTTTTGTTACCCACTTAGTCTAATGAGTGCCACCAGCTGGAATGTTGATTGATCTTTTTTTTCTTATTTGTAACATCTTTTTTTTAATTGGCTATTTTCTTTATTTACATTTCATTGTTTGATCTTATTGGCTGCACCTTGTACCCGTCTTATGCAGACTACCATAGTGGTCATGGTTCATGGTTGTAATTGCCATATCAAGTCCAAAAGCTCTTATTTTCCTTTTGCTCTCTTTTCCATGGCTGACCTTGGGTAGGTGGGCTGCTGATCATCCTTTTGGGACTGAGTATTCAACAGTTCTGAGCTTTTTGGTTGTTGTTGTTGAACTTTAAATTTTCCTTCTATATTTTTGGCTACTAATACTTTGATACATGTTTTGTAAGATATTATTTCCTAGCCTGTGAACTTTTTTTTTTTTTTGGTTTTTCAAGACAGGGTTTCTCTGTGTAGCCCTGGCTGTCCTGGAACTCACTCTGTAGACCAGGCTGGCCTCGAACTCAGAAATCTACCTGCCTCTGCCTCCCAAGTGCTGGGATTAAAGGCGTGCGCCACCAACTTTTAAGAAAGTTATATGTGGGGGAAATTGCACATTTGAGTGTACGTGAGGCCAGAAAAGGGTATCAGATTCCCCTTGAGCTAGAGTAACAGGTGGTTGCAAGTCTCCTGAACTCTGGTCCTCTACTGAGCCTTCCCTCCAGCTCACTGCGGATAGCTGCAATATCAGCTAGAGAACAGAAAGTTCTCATTTTAATGAAGTTCAAATATCATTTTCTTCTATTTATTCTCTTTTGCCGTTATATCTAAGTAGTTGTCAAACTAATGACCATCTAGATTTTCTACTACATCTTCTTGTAGATAGGTTTGCATTTTACATTCCCAAGGTTTGATCATTAGTATAGTTTTTTTAAAATTCTGTTGAATTTTGTTTCTGCTCTTATTAATAGTGCTGAGTAGACAATCTCAGTATACAACCTGAGTATCGATTATCAATTGCTAGTTTTAAAACTTTGTCAGTAAAAGTTTATTGACTGATAGATAGGTGACCACAGAAAAATGGTTTTGCTTCCGTGTTTAAGATATAGGGAAATACCACTTGTCTGAAATAACTTTATTAACTTTTTGTTTGAAGTCTTAGATTTTTTAGTAGAAGATATTCAGTATGTATTGATATTAAAGCTTCTCATATTAAAGTTTTTCTCATCATAAATTTCAGAGATAATATTTTTTCAATCACACTCAAGATGTATGCTCAGGAAAGTCAATTTTCTTTTTGGTATATGTTGAGAAGACAGATTTATATTTAGACTACTATTAAATTATGCTCAAACATTTGAAGTTCCAGATTTATGTTTGAGGATTCTAGCTGATTCCACTTTGAGAATCTTTAGAGCCTGCCTTCCTGTTCTATGTTCATTCTCCAAAAACAAATGCCTAATTTCGTCTAGTTTGGCAAATGTTACCAGCTTCAGAGTTTCAATACCCCTGCTAATTCTAGGCTATCAACTTCTTAAATCATTAACATAACCTCACTCCGGTTAAAGCATAAAAGGAACTAAGATACTTTTAAATGTTTGGCTTAAAGCATTGTTGCTTTTTTCTGACGGAGGATAAGTTTGAACATACAGTGATATAGTTGTTAACAATGCGATGTAATGCAATTTCAAGGGGCTAGCAAATAAAATGCCTCATGTTTTCCTATTTTTTGTATTAAAAATGATCTAGTTCTTTTTTATTTTTCTTTAAAGCCACATTTTAATTTTGGATCATCCACTAATATTATTGGCTAATAATAAAAATTAATCCAGACTACAATGGTTAGACACAACATATCATTAGTGAAAAACACCAATTTTCCGAAAATCTGGACCATCAGTTTCATTTCCTTTCTTGTTGAAGATTAGATTACAAGAAACAACACTGAAAAGTTTGGCATTATTAATTGCTTCATATTTTATGAGAAAAAACTCTTTAAATAAAGGTCTGCTCACTAGTATACTAAAACTGTCATTGAACCCTGTCGAGTTATCTTTCTGCATGGCTGAGGTAAATTAGAAGTGCCATAATAAAGCAGTAATGATTGTTTCTATAGATTACGGGGCTTAATTTTTCAAAGTGTAAAGCTTTTCTGCCTTCCAGCCACTCCCAGCTACCTTGCCTTGCAGCTTTCCTATGTCTCCCTGACTCTCAAGTTGATAGCTTCTTTTTTATTTAAGCCATATTTTTTTTTGTTCTTTTTGTATAAATGGGTTCAAGGATGACCACTCCTTCTCGCAGGAGTCATCAGCTGCCTTTGACTCTGTTTTTCTAATACCACTTTGGAAATTTGCTTGTGTTTGCAATTAGTGAGAATCCTCAACTTTTCTGACAGTGACTCGATGAAAAAGGCTTTAAGGGTGGACAGAAAGTAGTAGAACACATGTGGGATGAAAATGAGGAAACGCTAGGGTGGAAAAGTGGGAGCAGAGAAGAGGGTGAAGAATGGGAAAAGAAGAGCAACCACAAAAAAAAAAAATAGTATGAAATGCTGTAGAGAAACACATTAGTTTGTATGCTGGTTTTAAAATTAAATGGAAAAAAAAAGATAAAATAACAGAAAATAATACAAAACACAAATTCATGCATAGCCAAGAAAGTCTGCTTAATAAAAAAGGCCAACCTCAAAATGTTCTATACTCTATAGTTATATTTGGATATAACGTGATTGAAAGGATAAAAGTATAGGCATAGAAGACAAATAATGGTGGTTGTTAAGGGCGTACAAGAGAAGCCGGTACGGTTCCAACACACTCCTGACTTTTGTAATGACAGAGTAAAACTGGTCAATTCTGAACAATATAGGAGGAGTGTATTAATTACTGGTTTGTAGTATTATATTTTGCGTGATTTTCCTTCCACTATTGAAGGAAGCTGGATGAAGTTTATAGATAGCTCTGTATTTTAAATTTAAATTTATTTTTCAAAGGCTTCATGTGAACACAAGATGTCTTTATCATATTCATCTCTCATGCTCTCTTTGCATCTCGCTTCAATTCCACCTCTGCTGTGATCTCTCTCCAGTTTCAACTTAGTGCTATTCATCTGTACCTGGCTGTGGGGTTCAAATAAATGTTCATTTAAAAAAATATATTGTACTAGTACAGAAACAGTTAGACATAAGTATATAAGAAATGATTTTGATTCACCAAAAGAATACTATCTAAAATGTGGTGGTTTTGTTAGCCAACATGGCAGCAAAATTATATATAAAAAAGTTTTGTGGAAAGTAACTCTAAAGGTCAAGCGTATTCAAGGGAAAACAGAAATGTGAACATTGATGAGAATGGTGTGCTCTTATCTCCTTGGAAGTGGCTTTGATAAAGTTATATTACACATTCTTACTGACATTTGGCTGTTCTACTTCTGTGATGAAATACAGAGATAAAGTACCAGAAAGGTGATGGTTTCCAAACAGATTTCAGTTTATATTGACAAGATTATGCTAGTATGGTAATGAAGCCTACCTGATCAGAAACGTTTTTATAGATACAGAGGCTTGTTAATCTTTAGGAAACTTCTGTCATAAACAAATACTGAAAAAGCAAGATTTTTGGAATGTTTATGTCTAGAAACATGTCACAGAATGCCAATTTTCTTAGAGGAACTTCTTTCTACGGGGACACCCATACGTATAAGGAAGTGGTAGAGGACTTGGAGAGAGAAGGGAGTCGCTTCCACCAGCTTACTTCTTACTCCTCAATGTATATTCCAGGACTCATCTTCATGTTATTCATTTTGTAAAGCAACTAATTATGAAAGTAAGTCCTTAAATGATTTTTTAGTGGATTTTGTTAAAATCCTAGATAGGATTATCTGGGAAAATTTTCAGTACTGTTTTTGCTAAACTTTCATGGCTTTCAAAACATTTGAATAATGTTACCTGAGTAGAACTCGCTACCTTAACTGCTAGAATTTGGGTGTCTGTAATTTGTTACTGCAAATTTGAGTTCTATTATCAATTCTCTTTAGTAGCTTCCTCATGATGGGCAAGGAACCCCCATGCTTTATTGGGTCTTTACACTGCCAAATACACTTGATGCATCTTTTGTATGACATAATTATAAAGTAGCCCCACTGATGCTCTATGCCACTTCCTAATTTTGACTCTTTATTTTCCCCACAGGGTTTCACTTTATAGCCCAGACTGACCTCAGGTTGGCCTCAAACTCATAATAATTGTCTTGCTGTAGATGATTTCTTTTAAAATATTTCATTATCATCATCCAACTAGGAAAACCTTGTTAGACTGATTCTTGAAATAGATTGCATTTTACTTATCTATGTAGTTAAGATTTCTTTTCACTTTAGAAAAAATGCTCCTAGATCTGTCACTTTATCAAGCCTCCTTTACTTACACACATGCCATGGAGAGCTCAGGTTTTGTTTCTTAAATCATTTCTTATATACTGCCTATAATCTTAGTCTTTCTGAAGTGGCTTTATAAAGTACTCTTGTGGGACTGAACTTCCTTGAAGTATTTTTTTAAAAAAAAAAAAATTAGCAACAGCAACACTTTATCACATTATCCTAAGATAGAAAGATGCAATGATAGGCATTTCTGGTGTCTTTGAAAAAGTAAATTCCTCTTCAGTATTTCTGAACCTCTAAATACCACATTGTTTATTTTGAATAAAAAACAAGTCCAAGTGGATCAAGGACCTCGACATAAAACTAGATACGCTGAATCTAATAGAAGAGAAAGTAAGAAAGAGCCTTGAACTCATTGGCACAGGGGAAAAAATTCCTCAACAGAACACCAGTGACTCAGTCTCTAAGATCAACAATTGATAAGTGGTACCTCTTGACACTGTAAAGCTATTGTAAGGCAAAAGACACCATCAATAGGACAAATCGGAAACATAGATTAGGAAAAAAATATTCACTAACCCCACATAGAGGGCTAATATCCAAAATATATAAAGAGCTTAAGAAGCTAACCACCAAGAAACCAAACAGCACAATCCAAAAATGGGGTATAGAACTAAACAGAGAATTCACAACAAAGGATTCTCGAATGGCTGAGAAACACCTAAAGAAATGTTCAAAGTTCTTAGTGATCAGAGAAATACAAATCAAAATGACCCTGAGATTCCACCAATCAGAATGGCTAAGATCAAAACCTCGGGTGATAGCACATGTTGGCTATGTACTCACTGGTAAGTGGATACTAGCCAAAAAAGTACAGAATACCTAGGGTACAATCCACAGACCGTAAGAAGTGTAACAAGCAGAAATGACCAAGTGAGGAGGCTTCAATTCCACTTAGAAGGGGGAAGGAAATAATCACAGGAGGCAGAGTGAGGGAAGTATCTGGGTGGGAGAGGGAAGGGGAGAGGAAAAAAGAGAAACAAGATCAAGTATGGGGTAGGGCAGACAGGATAGAAGCCCAGAGGGTCAGGAGAATGAATGGAAATATGCAGCCCTGGGGGGTGGCAGGTGGGGGGACCCTCTAGAAAGTATCAGAGATCTGGGAGGTGAAAGACTCTCAGAACTCCATGGGGGTGACCTTAGCCAAAATGACCAACAGTAGGGGAAGGGAACTCTAAGAGTCCACCTCTAGTAGATAGACAGGGTCTCAAGTGGAGTGACTGGGTTATTAACCCACAGTAAAAAAAAATCTCTGATGCAGTACTATTTCTGTCTAAAAGAAGTGCAGGAACAAAAATGGAGGAGACTGAAGACAGGAGCCTAGCCTGGCTGTTCTCTCAGAGGTTCTACCAGCAGCTTACTGCGACAGATGCAGATCCTGACACTCAATCATTGGACTAAAGTCCAGAACTCCTATGTTTGAAATAGGGGAAGGATTGAACAAGCTGAAGGGGAGGGTGACCCTATCAGAAGACCAGGAGCCTCAACTAACCCTGACCCCAGGGGAGCTCCCAGAGACTGAGCCATCAACCAGGCAGCATACAGGAGCTGGTCTGAGGCCCCCAACACATATATAGCAAAGAATTACCTGGTCTGGACTCAGTGGGAGAAGATGCACCTAATCCTGGAGAGATTTGAGGTCCCAGGGATGGGAAAGACCTGATGGGAGGAAGCACCCTCTTGGAGGCAAGGGGGAGGAGGAGTGGCATGAGGATCTGTGGGAGCAGGGACAGGGTGGGGTGTAATGGCCGGAAGGTAAACAAATAAAATTTAAAATCTCATTATATCAAAGTTGCTGTTTTATGCAAACTTTAATTGTAATTGTCTCCCTGTTAAAATAGTTGACTGTTGCATTTATGAGTAGCTGAAGTTTTCCAAATATCAATACTGCTAAGATTATATACTCTGAAAATTATTCTATGCTTGTGAAGTGTTAGTAGTAACTATAAACTACTAACTTTATTTGTATACCTTACATTAAAAAAAATTCCTTTTCACTCGGAATTTCTGTTGCTCTTTTCTTGTCTAATTTTATGCTAATAGTATATGTATAGCTACATACAGCCAGCAAAATAAAACCATACCTCTGTATCTGCCACATTTTGGCCTCAACTAACTTCCAAATGAAGAAGATTGTAATGCTAGCGAATACGTAGAGTTTTTTTTTTTTTATTTTCTGATCACCACAATGATTACTGACAAAGAATTTTCATTGTGTGAGGTATTATAAACAATCTAGAAATCATTAACATAATGTACATGAATAATATGTAAATGCTATAACATTTTATGTAAGTGACTTGACCATTCACAGATAATGGTGTCCAGGACACTCAGGGACTATTATTTCTCCATGCATCTAGGCTGGGCCTTTATGAATTTGTAAGGGGCTAGTTTTTCTCCTACTAGGCTACTTAAGAGCTTGTTACATCCTTCTGTACATGCTGGCCTACATTTTGATTCAGCTATTTTTCCTTTACAACTTCCAGAAAAATCACAAAACTCTGTGTATTTATATTGCATTCTTATTTATTTTTAGCTCCCTATATATGTCAATTGTTCATTTTAAAAATTGTCATCCTAGATTGCCCCCAATTTTCTTTGTACCTCTGTCATGGCCCTGGCCCACTTTCCATGCTTTTCTTTAGTTTCTTTTACTCTTGTGGGATCTATATTAGCCTGCCTTTTCTCCTAGATTGCTTTATTGATTTTCTATTTTTTTTAAATAATAGAAGATTCCTGGTGACATTTTGTTCAAGAGAGGCCTAGCCTTTCTATATCACTTCAGTTGTAAAAGATCTTTGGATTCTGAAGAATTTGGAGTGTCCACTCTTTTCTTTGCATGAAATAAATAATATGCTAGAAAATATTAGCTCACAAATTTGGGACTTCAGTTTCTATGTGGGGTGTTATAATGGGCCACTTCAACTGTATTGTCTTAAGTCTTCGTATTTAAATGTGCAATGGCCTATCCTTTTGAACTGTTATTACTCGAGGCTGACCAACAGACAGAAAATGGTCACTCTATAGCTTCGGGTTTCATTTTTATCATATATATTGTCTACAGTGGACAGCCACACCTACTAATATCTAATCTACCAATATAACTTCTCACTAATGTATCTCAGTAATATATTTACTTTCTATAGGACCCTATCACCTTATACCGATGCTCTGATCTCATAAAAAGAACTTTCCTAAGTTAGTCCACCATTTTAAAGGATCATTTTCTCCTTAGCACCACAATTACTGCCCTCATGATGGTGGGACAAGTCCTTAGTAATGTACAATGCATTACGCTGGATACTGTGTTGTGTCTGCAATTTCTATTTTTATCGACAGAAACCTGATTTATTCCAGAGAAGCCAAAAGCTATGGCTGAACTTTTAGCTTGAAGATAACAGGTCATAATAATTAGTGGTGTTCAGAGTTTGAAACTCTATCTTCAAGTGCTACATTTAATTATACTGTTTTAAAAAAGTCATTTAAATAGTTCAGTAGTCTATGCACCTCACAATTGTTAGGAAAAAAGATTAATGTGTCCAAGTTGCTTAACAATTTTTCTCTAGAATTTCACTTAGATTTTATGAACTCATAAATATTAGTTCTTAAGACAGCCATACAGACTGTCAAATTCAAATATGGGTTTTCAAAAATGACTGATCACAGTCTCCTTCAAAGGTCAAGAAGTTGTTCAACTTCACTACAGCTAGTGAAGCAAGGCTGCAGCTAGAACACATATGTTCTTATCTACCGCCTGCTGCTTTCATTATTTTTGTTATTCAAGTTGGTCACTAGGCAGTATAGAAACTTTCCTGGCAAAGAATTAGCATAATACTTAACATTTATTAACACTGCTGTGTCGTACACACTCTTCTGAACATTTTAAGTATTTCCATATTTAATCACTGAATGTCCTCAAGGAATATGTCATATTTTGCACATGAGAAGTTGAATGTTGGAAGATTATGAGAAGATGGTGTGAGTAGTTGAATAGATGTGATATTATTAGCATCTAAAATATAGTAGTGGGGAGCGAAATTATCAATACCAGAAGCCAACTGCAAGCTCAAGCAACTCCCTCCAGAGTCGATGGTACTAAATAGTACTTTGTCATCCATGGCCTCTCATCTCTCTTTTCCTCTGTTTCCATCATTAGTCTCATAGACCTATCTCTTAATGTTCTCCTGGAGGATTTCCTTGTGTTCTTGTTCTTTCCCCTACAATCAATGCATACCTCAGTCTAGACATTCATGTTAGGTGACCATTCATGTCATCAGCTTTTCTTCAGGAACAAGTCATTACTTCAAATTGCCCATCAAATCCAGGCCCTTTTACTCAAGTTTCTCTGAAATCTGACCTCTGCTGGTTATCTGATATGATTGTCAAGTGTTTATCAACATGAATCCTTTGCCTTAGTCAGGTGAATGGTTGGTCAAAACCTGATCTCATTTCTTACCTTTATTTTATTACAAGCTCTTGGAATGTTCGTCCATCACATAAGATTTCATCTGCTATAAGCAATTAAAAAAATAACTTAAGCTGTCTCCAACAACAAACAAAATTTATTAGCTTACTGAACTGAAAAATTACAGATAATAGTTTTAGGCAAGGATTGGTCTAGTGGTTTAATGATGTTAGCAAGGATCCAGATTCACTCTGAATCTCAACTCTAGCCCCAGTGGTGTCCATGCTAACCCCAAAGACCACATAACATTGATCCAAGCTTGTTTCACTACAAATGTGATTTGGTTAAGATGGTTATAAAGCTTTAACTCCTTATACTACCCTACCTGCTAGAATACACCAATCTATGCATTTTGAGAGAGTGCACAGTAGTTTACTCTGACCGAATCTTTTATCTACTTCAAATTAATTACAGGGCCCTGAGGAGTAAGATGTAGTAATTGGCTTAGGCTTGGGTTACATGCCCACTCTTAAGTCAGTCACTAATGCCAGGAGGATAGAATATCCTGACTGACTTCAGACAATTATGATGCACACCTGGAGCTAGAGCTGGAGCTGTCTCTGCTGAAAGCACGTGGCTAAGACTTGTGGCTATGATGATTTCAAAACTAAGAGTTGACTACTGTTGCCTTTTGAAAATAATAATAAAAACAAGAATCAAGGTCATCTCATTTTCTTTTCATAAATCAATAGGAAACATGAGCTACAGATATCCCCTCTTTCTCCTCAACACTTCAAATTATTTTATAACCAAGTAAATTTTGCTTCCTGTGATTCATGCAAGTCTCCGAACCCATATTGAAGATATGAGGACAGTGTATGCTACACTTGTAGTTATATGGTTTTTAATAGTTTGTGTACTTGGAACAAGATTGTGTGGCATGGGTTGTGTCTTCCCACTTTCTGTAGTCTCCCCCAACCCCAAAATTTAAAGTATTTTGGAGCATCTACCCAGTGCCACAAGAGTCCTTGTCTACTTCCTGAGTTAGGTAGGGTCACTTTGTTCATTTTGGTTATTGTCAAGATAGACGCTGATTATTATATTTCTGACAGTCACTTGATTTTCCATATCAATCATGAGGATCACAAAGCAAATGGATTTGGTTAGGTTTCAATTCATTGTGCACTTATATTTAGATTGCAGCCTTGCTGGGAAATAATACTGTTGTATGTTCCCAAATCATGTCCCATGTTTTTGTGTATGTTTTTGAAGACATGTCTTTTTGTTTAGCTATATCTATTATTAAAACCATTTCTATGGAAAGGATTACCTAGTAATTGGTTACATTTGACTTACTGGAAAGAGCTTTCCATTTTGTAGTGTTTTCTTGTATTAAGTATTGTACCCTATTTGGTGTGCCTCTACCTTAACCTTTTTCTACTTTGTTGTATTATCTTTTTCATGACCAATAATCAAAGTTCTGGAAAACAGCATTAGCTACACTGAGTGCACCTCATCTTGTAAAAAAAAAAAAAAAATCTATTGTGAATCTGATTTCCCCTAAATGGAACACTCAACTTTTTCTCTAGATCCATGGGACTCTTTTTTTTTTTTCCTGCTAAGAAAAATTAAGTGCATCCTAGAGAGTTCTTTTGTCCTTTCTTCTTGAGATGAAAGCTTCAAAAGTTGATCAGAACATGAAGTGGTCAGTTGAATACCAGTGAAATGATTGTTAGACGAAGAAGAGGAATGGAGAGTGTATGGTTTGGAGTCGGCAAACCCAGAGAAAATTCTGCCTGTGCCTCTTGACTGTATGACCTCAGTCAATTCAACATTTTGTGAACTTTTCTTTCTACTTAATGGAGAAAATGGTATGTATGACAGGATGTGGAAAAATAACAGGTGTAGAACAGACTGGGAAGCTTTCAAGTACTCCTGTTAAATGTATCTGCTATGATTCCAGCAAAGAGAGTTTTAGAAAGTAATCTTTTGTAATAAATAAATAAATAGATTATTTTATTCCCTCCAGTGGGTTCTTATTAATCCTGCAAAGTCCTTTGCGTTTTAGCTTTAGTTTCTCCATATTTATTTTCTTTCAGATCCTGACACTTTCCCTGTTGTACCTGAGATTCTTCCTTGTGACCAGGTCTCTAAGTATTAAAAGCTTGGTTTGGTTGCAGTGAAATGGTATCTACTAGAAATATCAGAAGTTAAACCCATGAAGCTTCACCAACATGGATGCCTAAATGTGAGCTGAACAAGTAAGACAACAACAATAGACATGTTAACACGGAAGGGAGAAAGCTCATGAGGCCTCAACCCTACACAGAGAACTACAGACAGCCAGGTGTGGTAGAGCATACCTTTAACCCCAGCACTCAGGAGGGAGGCAGAGGCAGATGGATCTCTTGTGAGTTTGAGGCCAGCCTGGTCAATAAAGAGTGCAGAACAGCCAGAGCTACACAGAAAAACCCTTTCGCAAGAAGACAAACAAACAAACAGAAAACAAACAAATGAAAAAACCACAGGCAACTAATGAATGAATGCTGAATATGGAGAAATAGTATACCCCAAGGAAGAGCATACCAATTGGTTATCCAATGCCAAATGGTCAGCCTTGGAAATACCCATATGAGTAACATTATACAGACTGAACAGGTTGCATTTCTACAATGAGAAATATGCATACACATATATTTACATACAAATATACATATATATGCAACAACAACCAAAGTAAAAATAGCCATGAATTTGAGAGAGCAGATGAGAGGGTTTGGAGGGAGTAACAGGAAAGACAAAAAATGGTGCAATTATAGTATAATTTCAAAGAATAATAACAAATAATAATAAATTAAATTTTAAGATGTTAAGGTTTTGGGTTCAGATGTCCTAATACGGCTTTTCCAGAGCTGGTGGTGAAAAATGTGGAACAATTTGAATATATGGAAACTGGAAACTATGTACCCTTCAGTTCTTTCAATCTGTGTCAGAAACTTTTGAAGGCCTCTCTCTCTGTCTCACTCTCTGCCCGTTTGAGAACTTTATATATTCACACAGGTGTTTGGATCAAATCCACACTCTCTCCTCCACTTTCCCTTATCCCTCCCTGAAGCTCACGATTTTCTGTTCTGTTTTATTAGCCCCCACCCCAGTCTCCCTATTGCTACCTGTATGTACATGGGTGTGGGGCTGTTTGCTGACATGAATAGCCCCTAGAAGTCATTCTCTAGCTTCTCGTGACTGCCTCCTCATCCATAATGGAATTTTAGTTCACTTTATTTTGTTATGTTTGGAGACAGGCTCTCCATGGTTTCTTGTTTCTTTTGTGCATGTTGACCAGTTATGCATCTCTGTATTAATTACCACCTACTTCAAAAAGAAGCTTCTCTGTTGAAGGTTGAGAGGAGCACTAATCCTTGTGTATAAAGGTTAAGAACCTGTGAGTGAGTACTCAAAACCATAAAACAAAGATAAATCATAAATCATACTTGTACAATCCTCATGAAACACTAGCACTTAGCCACAGCCAAAGGAAGACAGGTAAAACTTAAGAGACACATTGCAATTCACTGGTCCAAAATATCTATATTATTTCCAAATGTCATAAGTGATTACATTTTAACATTTTAGAGATTCAATTCATATTAAAATCGTACATTTATATTAAAACTAATATATGACTAAAGACATTTCTCAAATACTGGGCCATTGGGTTTTGCTTTTATTTTTAGCAAGAGCCTACAGAATGACTCTCTGAACAAATATTAAACCCAGATGTTTAAAAACTTTCAAAATTGATTTGTAACATGAATTTTCAAAAAGATTTCTGGAGCTGAAGAGATGGCTCAGCAGTTAAGAGCATTAACTGCTCTTCCAGATGACCCAGGTTCAACTCCCAGCACCCACATGGCAGCTCACAGCTGTCTGTAACTCCAGGATCTAAGCCATATACACAGACATATGTGTAGGCAAAACATCACTGCACATAAAATAAAAACAAATAGAAAGTAAAAAAATTTTCTTAAATCGCATCATGATTTAATATTTACATTTTAAATAGTTGTTTAATGATTATAAGTGCCATATACATATATATATATTATCATAAGACAATATATTCTTATGTGTGTTTATCCTCCAACACATTCTTCTGGATATAAAAAGGGATAAGACAAAGGAGTCACAAGCTAACAGAATAGGTTATATATGCATTTGCAAATCAAGCAAAAGCGTTAGGTGACTACAAGACTAAGCCACACAAGGAGCATGGAAGAGGAGCAAGAGATTGTCTTTATCCTCAAGAGGTTTACAGTCTTACTGATGAGAAAAAATTACCCTAAATACACAACTATATTGTGCACATATATAGACACAGGATACAAAATGATAGAAAAAAGTTAAATCTTCCTTGATTAAATATCCCCTTGGACAATGAAATGCTATACACTCTGGATTTCTCATTTTACACAACTGATTTGTTTCCTTAAATCCTGGAAGATTCCAGGAGAGTGTTTAACTATGAGATAAAATTCTACTTAAAATAATTTCTTAAAATAACTTCTCAGTAAATCATTTTTAAGTAAACAAGATGATTTTTGTTTTTAAAAAGTAAGTATTAATTTATGTTCTAAAGGGCATTTTATATCAGAAACAAAATTTATTCATTAAGCACTATATGTGAATATTTACATTATTCCTTCCAAAATATTTCTTAGCCAAAAAGTTGACTGATTTTAAATCAAAGTGAGATATTCAAGCTTTCTCTTTGAATGGCATTTTTTTCCTAAAATGCCTTTTGGCTGCAAAGTGGATCACATGTATAGAAAAAGATGTGTAATTTAATTAACTACAAACAGAATATACAAGCAGCTACCAACATTTTAACAAATGCAATCATGAGTATTTCTCTATATATCATCACAAATGAAGGGGCCAGTGCACTAGGACAGAGGGGAAATTTTCCCTAATCCAAGGTAAAAATGAAAGTATTTTTCCTTGTTTCTTTTTTCACTCTGTAGTCTCAAATTTCAGAAAGGACATGAAGTACTTAAATATAGACATTTCATTTCTTAACTCCTAAACTCAAATTATACTTTTTAGAGAACAGTTAGTTCATGATCCTTCCTGATGATGTATTTAAAGGAAAGAAGGAACATATCATCACAGGAAAAATTAAATATTTTAAACATATCCTGTAATACATTTATAATCATGATTTATTGTTCTATATTGTTGCTCTTTTAATATACCTCACATAAGCTTAAACAAAATGTGATCTCTAACAATGACTGTCAACTACAATGGACTTAAATAGCAAAACATGTACTGAATAAACTGATATTTCATCTTCTGTACAAAATTACACATTGTCTTCTGGTTTCATCACCTTAGATAGCATTTTGCATTTAGGTAAAATTCTTCCTTCAACTTTAATCACTAAGTCCTTTGAACTATGGAGGGGCTAAGAAATATATTGCCTGTGCTCATAGGAGTGGGGCTTACAAAACATTTGAGAAGATAAAACACCCACTTAGAGACAACTGAAAAATCTTTAAGAGTCCATAATCAATTCTTTAATACAAAAGGCCAGACTCCACAGAGAAAATTAACATAATTGTACTTTGGGAGCAATTTTTAAGATTTATTTTTATTAGTTTTGTGTGTTCATTAGTTTTATTAGTATATGTGTCCATGTGTGAATCATGAAAGCAAATGTCCATGGAAGCTAGAGATCCAGCTGAAGCTGGAAGTACAGGTGATTGTAAGCCCTCGGACAGGGCTGCTGGGAACTGAATTTGGGTCCTCTGGAAGAATAATTCCATCTCTCCAGACCCTCAACAATAGTCCTTTCTTATTTTTATTTTATTTATTTATTTAAATTTCAAATGTTATCCCCTTTCCCGGTTTCCCCTTTGCAAACCCCCTATCCCATTCCCCTTCCCCCTCCTTCTATGAGGGTGCTCCCCCTCCTACCCACTCCAGCCTCACAGTCCTAGTATTCCTCTATATTGGGGCATTAAGCCTTCACAGGACTAAGGTCTTCCCCTCCCATTGAAGCCAGAAGGTCCATCAGTCCTTCCCCTAACTCCTCCATTGGGGTCCCTGTGCTCAGTCAGATGATTGGCTGCGAGCCTCAGCATCTGTATTGGTCAGGATCTGGCAAAGCCTCTCAGGAGACAACTGCACCAGGCTCCATCAGCAAGCACTTTTTGGCATCTGCAATAGTGTTGGGGTTTGGGTGACTGTATATGGGATGGATCCCCAGGTGGGGCGGTCTCTGGATGGCCTTTCCTTCAATCTCTGCTCCACTCTTTGTCCCTGTATTTCCTTTAGACAGCAGTAATTCTGGGTTAAAATTTTGGAGTTGGGTGGGTGGCCCCATCCCTCAACCAGGGAGGGAGCATGCCTAACCTCTGGATATGGTCTCGACAGGCTCTCCCAACCCTTTGTGGGATATTTCAGCTAATGTCATCCTTGTGGGGTCCTGGGAGGTTCTTGTTTTCCTGGCATCTGGGACTTTCTGGTTGCTACCCCCAGTTCCCCACTCCCCATTGCTACACACATCTCTGTTCAATTTCCTGATGCTTTGGTAGGTAGAACACATTTTACTGTCAGAAACATTCTAAATAATTGCTAATTGAATATATAGATTTGCAAAATGAATCTCATATAAGTCATAATATTTGGAAAGTTTGTCTGCGTAATTGCCATTAGTAGTAGGAAGAAGGCAGACAAAGATAAAATGATTATGAGATAGGTTTAGAATGTATATATAGAAACATTTTTGAATGATCTTGCTTAGCAAGAACATAGTTATTTAAAACACACTGAGGAATCTTTCAGTTGAGCATTTGAAATGGATCACTTCTGAGAACACTTCAGTCCTTGAAGCTTCTCTGAACTTCAACACACATCATTTTCAGTTTCATTTACTCACTCAATAAGTCTTTTTTGAGGATCTGTGTGCTTGGGCAGGTGTTAGCACTAGGAATGCAAAAGGAGCATACATAAGAGCATATATGGGAAGACAGGAAGTTCATAGTTTAGTGTGAGAATGGGAAAGAAATATAATGTTGAGACTGTATAAGTGATTTTTCTTGATGGAGGTTTATGACCAGTATTAATTTTATATTTATCACCTGCCGTGCTAGGTTTGGAATTTCTCTTTGTTCCCCAGTAGACCTTTAGACAGGAAATAAAATATAGGAGTACAAATATTTTTGAGGTTTCTGACAAAAATTTCAATATAGGAAAGAAATGCATGTGTGAAAAAATACTCATTTCCCCAGATAGATGAAAGAAGAAAATAGGAATGATTACTTTGTAGAGGAAGAGATTGGAAAGTAAAATTTGAGTCATGGAGAGCCTGGAAAGTATTAAAAATGACTTAGCCCTCGAAACCATCTGGGGCATTTCTTCTCTTCCTCTCCTCTTCACCCTTTGTTTCTTTCCTTTTCCTGGCCCTTTCCTGCACACTTTCTATACTCATTTGTTTCTTACCATCCCTAAAGCAAACGTGTATTGGTGATTGTCAATCACTCTTTTATGTAGTAGAGATACATAGATATATTCAACCATGACAGAGCTTTGGTCTTCAAATAATTGATGGTCCAAACCAATGTTTCAATTCCAAGGATTAGTGTTCAATCAGGTAAGGTAACTGTAACCACCTGACAACCTGCAAAACATTAGTCGACCTACCAGAATTTATGCTGTCAAGGTTCGAGTTCAGGAGGCTTTCAAGTCCCCTATAGTGTCAGCAGTGATAGTGCTAATAGTCATCCTTGCAGGTGCTGGGTAATGGGGAGATGGGAGAGAACAAGGAAGGGCTGCAGTGCCAGGTCAATAGGTAGGCAAGAGGAGGGGAGCATTTTGAGTGAACAGATACTTACTGAGTGACAGAAAGGTATTTCTGTCACTTAATAATGACTGTCATTAACAATGATTAGACTACATCTACGCTTATCAACTAAATCCTTAACGTTATCAATATCCAATGCTTAAGAAGATTAGGAGATGGTCATAGTTGTATTGAAGAGCGAATGGAAGGGTAAATCCTAGTAGATACAGGTTCCTGTGAGAAAGAGCAATCCACATTAAACCTAATGCAGTCTCTCTTTGTATATTTCCCTTAACATTTAAAAGAAAATTCATGTCTGTGATATTTGCTTAGTAAATTTGAACTGTTCACACTGGGTTCACAAACGTTGTTTCAGCCACTCAGAAGGCTGAACATGAGGACAACTTGAGACTAGGAGGTTAACAGCAGCCTGGACAACAAAGCAACATGTTTATCAAAATAAAAATGAAGCTTAGAATCCGTGCATTTAATCACGAATCTAAAATAAATAAATAAATAAATACATTCGCCATGACACGATCCTATTTGCCGAAGAAATAGAACTTTTGAAGACAAATGGGGAAGTATGAATTCATGTTTTGTGACACATTATAATAGCAAGGACCGGTGCTGATCCTTTGTATCAAGATGCACAAAGTATGCAGTGTGAAATCATTTAAATGTATGTGAAATCTATCCTATTTCATTGTTCTGACATTTAACGCACTTAAGTAATTTACAAGTAAAACTTTTTCTCTTTTGGAGGTGGAAAGGAATGCTTAATTGTGAACAGAGTTAATTTCCAGTTGACTCCTAAGATAACAGGGCAGCTTTAGGAGCTTAATTAAACCACATATTTGCTCTAATTACTTTAGCCACAGACTGCTAGGAAACAAAAGCAGAAAACAGGCCTGTGCTGTGTGTAGCAGGCAGGCTTTTTCACTGTTGTTTGCTTCAGCAGAGGTTTTGAGGAAAAAAAAAAAAAAACCCTGAGCGGCAGAGCCATCATCTGAAACAGGCGAGAGCCCTTATCTCTGTTGAGTGGAGAAAGCATGTTCATCACGCATGGCTTTATTTATGTTCAAACATAGAGAAATTAATCATTATCACTAGCATCACTTTTGAGCATCAAGAGTCCTACCACATTTTGATCTACATAATTGGACATTAGTTTACAAAGAAGAGAGTTAATAATTACAGGATAATTTGTACATTGGGCATGAATAATAGCTCTATTATGTTGGTAATTTCTTATGCTTTATTCTCTTGAATAATATCTCTTGATACTGTTCATATTGATGTAACCATTTAAAATTTCAGGTAAGTAAATTCACATTTTAATTAGCAACTTTAATTTTAGTACAACTTAGAATTTGAATACTGATAATCATGTGGATAAGAGAAGAGTGAACTTTTACTATGGGGACTAGTCAGTCAAACGATCACGTTTTTATAACAAGATACCTAGGAAATGATTTTAAAAGCAAATCCCATTAAATGTGTATTTTTTTACTGGAAGGATGAAGATACCACAAGGACTTATCCATTTCCTTTGCTTTCTAGATGTAAAATACTAGCTGCATTGCTTGTGGGGTTTCCCTAAGCTAAACTAGTTAATGAAATATGAATTATTGTAGATGTTATTGTTTCTTATCTAATTCTTTTAGAAGATGTTTATCAAATTCAGTTTAGATGCCAACATTTAAAGGTATTAGTAACTTGACATGCAAAGCAACTTTGACTTTCTTTAGCAGCAAGTTGAAGAAGAAGAAAAAAAAACCCTAAGATACAACATACAGGTAAAGGAGAGGAGAGCATTTGTGGAAGTTCAGCCTAAACACCTTTTGTCTGAACCACTGGGATATCTGTGCCAAGCCTGAGCTTTATTTTGCCTATGGAAACCTGACCTAAACTAAACAACTATTCTATATCATTAAGTTGTCCAGGAAGATGAAAGTTTAAATATATGCCAGACGAGCTGCAGCATCTGCTGCGTTTCAGTAATAGTGGTCTCCCAAAAGCTTCTGTGCTGGAACAACTCTAGGACATGGGAGCTGTGCTTGACCTATGGGAAGAAAATGATGCTCTTCTAGTCAAATATTCTCTCTGCTCACCAGGACTCATGCTTTCAGAACTGCTTCTATTGTAAGAAACATACAAAGGAAATCCCTGCATGAAACATCTCACTATAGCTCTAATTCCACTTTGCTATAGTCAAATAATATACCTTGGGCACAAAGTGATCAGTACGGTTAACCTTTCTCTGTGGTGGTTAAAAATTATTTCCACTCTTATTTTTTTTTTTTGATAAACCAGTTTCACCTACACCAGAGACTACTGTCATGTTATTTCAGAATGAAATATAAAATTCATGTAGTGTAGATTCTCTCTACTAATTAATTAACATGAAAACTAACGAGGTTTTTCCTTTCAAAAAGCATACAAGGTTAATATATGATCTCTTAAAGAGATGATAAGAAGGGATTCTGATAGCTAGCTCTCTGTTAGGCTGTACTACAAAACACAGTGACTAAAATTGACAACACTCTTTAGAATAGAAGGAAGTCATGTTTAATGTGATTTTAAAAAATCACCAGCTGAGGAACAAAAGTTGAAATAAATATGACAATTTTTAAAAATCTTTATTATATAAGTAAATCAATATGTACAATAAGAATCCAACAGAAAAATTAAAGGTTTTAAAAAGATGCTTCATAGAAGACAATATATAGTGGGTAGACACATGCATAGACATTTTACCTTACTAACAAACAAAATCAAAATTATAACAGTGGGAGAGCATTTTGTATATCAGTATTTTTTAAAATGAAGAACATGTAATAACAACAAACAATGCAGTAGAAGAATAAAGTAATATTTAAAAAATAATGTAGGAAATATTCCTTTCTCACCCCAGTAATTCTAGTCTTCAGTCTGCAAAGGTAATGATTTAAAAATTTAAAGTAGATTCAAGATATTCATGGGAGTATTATTTACAATACTGAAAATGATTAATTATAACAATATACCTTAGAACAGAGAATATATTGTTTTATCACAACTGTATCGGTGTCAGAGAAATATGTAAAAGTATTACCATATACTGCTGAGTGGAGAGAATAAGGTACCACAATTGCATAAAAGTCTATACTGCTCCATGTAGAAACTGTTTATACACAAGTGGTAGAGACACAAGGATTCTTGAATCTGTTCAGTATTTTCCAAATTTTATTTAAGAAGCACCTTAATGTATTTGATATATTTTTAGATGTTATGCTGCAGTATTTTCAAATCCATTGTCTTTTATTTTTACCATCCTATCAGAAGCAAAACCGTGAATTTATAAAGTTGTAAAATATTGTAAATTCAAATTAATGTCTCCACAATCGCATTGAATTAAAGTGCATTTAATCTTGTACATATGTGACTGAGCAGCAGAAACCTGTAGGTAGCAACCTCAGTTCATTCACATTCATGCTGCTTTTAGCCCCTTATTCATCCTGCCTCCAGCCCACTTCCAAAAGCACAGTTGTTTCTAGCACCTGTGAATAACACTGGATTTATAAACGGCTGGAGGCAAAAGACATGTTAAAGACCGTTCCTAATCTTTGGGGCCCAAATAAAACAACTTCCCCCACTCTGAAGCTGAACATCACCAAGGTACCATCTATTTTAATGTGTTTCTTTTGTTGCTAACAAAGAGAATTCTTAAGAAAAAAAGGAGATGGAGTCTATTTTTATGATGTATCCCTGCCTGTTTTGCTGTTGGATTTAAAAATTTTCCCCTTTGCAGTATCTATGATAGGAAAGGTAAACTGACATTCCTGTCTCTGAAGGAGAAATGCTATTTGTTCCACCATCCCTCTCTTCAAATGCAGTCGCTTGTTTGCTACTTTAGTAACATCTCAACCTGTCGCTATCTGAGATGAGAGAGTCAGAAACAAGGCAGAGACTGAGAGAAGAAAGGACAGTTTTTAGAAGGTTGCACTTACACCTTACACTCCGGCACTTTCTCCTGGAAGGGAGGCAGTAGATCCATTATTTTTGTGATGTCATTTGTAAACTGAAATGAAGCAAAGATTGTCCTGAAGTAAAGGATGTAAAATATATTCAAGGGCATATAGTCATACAGTCCTTTGTTCTAGATAGGAGCTTTTCTTTTTCGTAAAGTTTCCCAGTCTCCTTCAAGGAAAAAGAAAGCTAATATTTGTTAATTCCTTAAAGGTACAGTTCAAAGCACTGCCCTTGAGAAAAATATCACGACAGCTCAATATTGCTTTTCAGAAAGAATCAAGTCCGGCTTTCTCCAACATGGCTGTATACGTCGCAGGCCCCCAAATTTGTACTTTTATAGTGGTCATCAATCAAATAGAAACACCACATCTAGCAAACCTGTATTTTCGTGGACTAGAAACACACTCTGTGTATGGATAGCGTTAATTTTGAAGGCATCGCCGTAATTCCTGAGTCTTTAGAGTCGCTGTCTTTTGTCAGGGGTGGAGAGGGCGAGGAGGCGTGTGCAGCCTGGTGTGCAGCAGGTCTGAGGACACAGGTCTTTACCACGTTTCCAGAGATAACTGACATTTTCTGTTAAGAAGCACAGCTCAAAGTGAGAGGCGGGAGGAACTAGAGCAAACAGCGATTGGAAGGGAAAATGTGAGCTGTAGGGAAAAAAGAGAAAGGGCTCCTGGCAGAGGGGTCACCGCGGCTCTGGGATTTGCAGGAATTTATCACCACCATTAACAGCTATTTTCCGAGGGTTGTTTACAGCCTGATCCAGAGACAACCAGATTGAGAAGCCTCACTCTGGGACCCCAACCACGCCCCCTCATCTCCCAACTCCCCCTTCCACTAAACTAATATATTCAGGGCCACCCCCTTGCTAGACCCTCCCATTGGCTCGTATCCTAACCAATCAGAGCCTTGCAGCGGTCTCACCTGGTTTCCCTCCCCCTTCCTAAATAAACAAACAAACCATCCGGTGCTCTGCCAGCCCCGTCCCCCCACCCCCAACACCTCTATCCCCCTCCAGCCAAATGAGTGTGGGCTGCGGCAACCCATCCTGCCCCGGTGGTCTGCCGCTCTGTCCTCCACCTCTCACGTCTACCCTCCACCCCATCCTTCTGGTACTCCGTACTAGGCTTGGTGTGGTTAAAGAGCCCCGCCTCCTCCCGTCGGTTCTGCCTTAAACCAAAGGCCCTTAGATTCACCCAAAGGGTCTCTGCCAATTTGAAGATGACTCTGCTTCCCTGGCTCCCGGTCCCCATCCCACGCACACCTCTACTGGTGGCCTCTTGCGCCCCTCCACCGCTTGGGTAGCTGCTTCTGGGGCGAGCAGCCGCGTGAGACGACGGTCACGTGTTGTTTTGCCCACTGCCGTGAGCCCATTGAAGTGGGCGGGGACGCGGGCCTAGGCGGGAGGGGTCTGGGGCGGGCAGACCGGGGGAGACTGCCTCTTCTCCCCCCGAAGCCCTCCCTTCTCGAGCCCCCCCTCCCCTCCGCTCACCTTAAAACCACCGTGCATCTCCATGGCGAGTTGCTCCTCCGCTGGCGACCAAGTGTTAAGGAGACTGAGAGCCGCTGCCGCAGCAGCCTCCGCAGCTCTAGCAGCAGTGGCGACCACCCCGCTTCTTTCCTCGGGAACCCAGACCGCACTCATTGGGACCGGGTCGTCCTGTCCGGGAGCCATGTGGCTCTCCACAGCCACTGGCTCCCGGTCAGACTCCGAGTCTGAAGAGGAGGACCTCCCCGTCGGGGATGAAGTCTGCAAACGCGGCTACCTGAGGAAGCAGAAGCATGGGCATAGGCGTTACTTCGTGCTCAAACTCGAGACTGAAGACGCTCCAGCTCGGCTCGAATACTACCAAAATGCCAGGAAGTTCCGGCACAGTGTCCGCGCCGCGGCCGCTGCAGCAGAGGCGGCCGCCTCCGGTGCTGCGGTCCCCGCGCTCATCCCACCGCGGCGCGTGATCATCCTGTACCAATGCTTCTCCGTGAGCCAGCGCGCCGATGCCAGGTACCGACACCTCATTGCCCTTTTTACCCAGGACGAATACTTCGCGATGGTGGCCGAGAACGAGTCGGAACAAGAAAGCTGGTACTTGCTCCTCAGCCGCCTCATCCTCGAGAGTAAGCGCCGCCGCTGCGGCACGCTAGGCGCGCAGCCGGACGGAGAGCCGGCAGCCCTGGCGGCCGCAGCGGTGGCGGAGCCACCCTTCTACAAAGATGTGTGGCAGGTAGTAGTGAAACCCAGGGGGCTGGGGCATAGAAAAGAGCTGAGCGGCGTGTTCCGGCTGTGTCTTACCGACGAGGAGGTAGTGTTTGTAAGGCTCAATACCGAAGTGGCCAGTGTGGTCGTCCAGCTGCTGAGCATTCGTCGCTGTGGGCACTCGGAGCAGTACTTCTTCTTGGAAGTCGGCAGGTCCACTGTCATCGGTCCAGGGGAGCTGTGGATGCAGGTGGATGACTCCGTGGTGGCCCAAAACATGCATGAGTTGTTTTTGGAGAAGATGAGAGCCTTGTGCGCAGACGAATACAGAGCCCGATGCCGCAGCTACAGCATCAGTGTTGGCGCCCACCTGTTAACCCTGCTGTCCACTAGGAGGCACCTGGGCTTGCTCCCGCTGGAGCCCGGCGGCTGGCTCAGAAGATCCCGCTTTGAGCAGTATTGCCGCCTCAGGGCTATCGGTGACAGGGAAGAGGAGATGCTATTCACCAGGCGCTTCATCGCACCCAGAGAGCCTCCACCTCCCTTCAGGCGAGGAAGAGGGCACCTGCCCAGAGCCCGCAGGTCCAGGAGAGCCGTGTCAGTACCACCCAGCCTTTTCCGACGCTCAGCACCTAGCCCGGGACGTATCCCACAGCCTGAAGATGCCCCCAACGATAGAGCCTGTGAAGCCTCGGGTTCCAGCTCTGGCAACATTGAAGAAAAAGACAAGGAGGCTGAGGAAGGAAACGGAGGTGATTACATACCTATGAACAACTGGGGCTCAGGAAATGGCCGGGGCTCAGGAGGTGGACAGGGCTCAAGTGGCCAAGGCTCCAGTAGCCAGAGCTCAGGTGGGAGACAGGGATCTGGAGGTGGCCAGGGCTCAGGAGGCCAGGGTGCTGGAGGAAACCAGTGTTCAGGAAATGGCCATGGCACGGCAGGTGGCCATGGCTCAGGAGGAGGTGGCCATGGCTCAGGTGGTGGCCAGAGACCCGGAGATGGTCATGGCTCAGGTGGTGGCAAGAACTCAGGAGGGAGCAAAGGCTCAGGAAGTGGGAAAAATTCTGACGATGGTGACCGTGGAAAATCCGTGAAGAAAAGATTCTACTTTGGTAAATTCACTCAAAGCAAACAGCAGCAAACGCTGCCTCCACCCCCGCCGCCGCCGCCACCTGCAGCTGGAGCAACTGGTGGCAAAGGGAAGTCTGGGGGAAGATTCCGACTTTATTTTTGCGCAGACAGAGGCACAAAAGAACGCAAAGAAGCCAAAGAGGTGAGAGATATGGAGACCCCAGAAGGTGCAACCCGGGGGCCTCACAGAGCCAGAGCTTTCGATGAAGACGAGGATGACCCATATGTGCCAATGAGGCCAGGAGTGGCTGCTCCCCTTGAGTGTTCCAGCGATTATATGCCAATGGCTCCTCAAAACTCCTCTGCTTCAACAAAGCGCCACTCTAGGTCACCCTTTGAAGATTCCAGAGGGTACATGATGATGTTTCCCAGAGTGAGCCCACCACCACCTGTTCCAAGTGCTCGGAAAGCACCGGCTACTAATAAAGAAGATGACTCAAAGGACAATGACAGTGACAGTGATTACATGTTTATGGCTCCTGGAGCAGGTGCGATTCCTAAAAATCCTCCCAATCCTCAGGGAGGCTCTTCCTCCAAAAGCTGGAGCTCTTACTTCTCTCTGCCAAGTCCTTTTCAGAGTTCACCTTTGGGACAGAGTGACCACAGTGAGTATGTTCCGATGTTACCTGGAAAATTCCTGGGGAGCAGTCTAGACAAAGAAACCTCCTTTAGCCGGGGCACCAAAGATGTATCTTCAAAGACTTCAACTGAGGGGTCATTCTCAAAACCTGAAGATAAGGGGTCATCTGTAAAGCCTTCAGACGCTATGCCCCCACTGAGCAAAGATAAGGAACCTAACCGACTTTCTTTTATTGCACAAGGACATAAAATAAAGCCCAAACCACTAAACCCCACACAGGAGCAGAGTGAAGAAGACAGCTCCCGTGACTATATAAACATTGACTTTATTAAGAGAGAGCACCTTGTGCTAGCTCCCTCTGCTCAAGGACTGCCAGACTTGTGGGGTGTAATTACTGACCCCAGACCCACAGCTTTTTCTAGCTACCTGAATGTTGAATTCGGGGTGCCCTTTCCAAATCCAACAATCCGCCTCTCAGATCTTTTAAGAGTTCTACCAGGTGCCAACTCCATCTCTCTGGCTGGTGCTAGGTGGCCCTTTCGTCCTTTCCCAGGCAATGCTATAGGTAGCATTGTGGAAGCGGGTGAATACATTGAAGTAATTTTCAACCCAGCTCTGACACCAGCCGTGCCTTTTGCGGACAGTGCCATTTGCTATGATGCTCAAACAGGTCAAATCTATGTAGTAGACCCATTTTCTGAGTGCTGTATGGACGTTTCTCTCTCTCCTGGTCGATGCTCTGAACCTCCACCTGTAGCTAGGCTTCTGCAGGAGGAAGTGCAGGAAAGAAGACGCCCACAAAGCCGCTCCCAAAGTTTATTTGCCAATACTCGAGCGGCTGTCTCGGCTTTCCCAACTGACAGCTTGGACAGAGACTTTCCCGCCGCTTCTGCTGTGATTGCTGCTCCAGCTGGGGCGCCCCTCTTGGCAGTGAGCCGGGCTTTAGCAGTGGTCTCTGCGCTCGCAGCGGCCCCCAGCATTGGCGATGTCTTTGCCGGCTTCCACGCAGCGGAAGGAATTGACTCCGCCTCCGCTCGCTGGTTCCAACCTGTTGCTAATGCTGTTGGTGTCCAAGCTGTAAGAGAGGTCCAGGACATTGCCGCAGGCTGGAATCCCGGAGCCCTTAACCAAGCTGCGGGAGGTGAGGACCTGGCGGCCGGTGCAGCTGCTCCCCCACCGCCACCTCGCCAGCATCGGGTGCTGAGACCCCAAGAGAGAGGGGACTCTGAGGACAACGATGATGATGACGACAACATTTACGTGAGAATGGACTTTGCCGGACGTGACTACAAGAAGTGACCACTCTCCGAAATGAGGTTAGTGAATTTATAATTAAAATTCCTGAAGTTATTGGAAATTGATTAATAAGTGAGTTGATGCGTTAGTCGGTATGCTGTTAGCCATAAGTAGATAAGTAACCTGATCATTCATTTCCTAGTGTTATTAGAGAGAGTATAATTCAGTTATAATTTTTCACACGATACCTCTTTGGCCTTTATGAAAAAGTTAGCTTTTACGTAACCCATAACTTTATCTGACAGAGCCAATTGTTAAACATTGGATTAACTTCTCAGGAGCGGTTAAAACTAAAAGACCCACAGCCTGAGGATGCTTTCAAATGTACTTCCCCTTCTCTAAATTCTTCAGATACTGAGTTCCATGCTCTCACTTTCAAGCCTACAACTACAAGCTAAGTTTCTATGCTTGCTCAACCTAAGTGCAGTGATTGAAAGAGAACGCAGAGAGTTCAGCAGTTAACAAGCCAACTATTAACATATTTACTTTCTAAAAGGCCGTCAGTGTTCCGCTAGTTTGCTGTGGTTTGCCTAAAAGGTTAACACTTGGTTGTCAGCTGAATGGGGAAGGATGCATAAGACCCCAGATGATTAAACACTTTGCTCTGGAAAGTGTTTCTGTGCTGATCTGATTTTGTTTTTACACAGGCTTGAGAGAAACCATGTGTGTGTTCCTTTTCTGTCATTGGTAGGGAAAGGCCAGTTACTTTGGCTGTGCTTCATTTTATTCTTTGACCTCCCCTCCCCCACTTCTCTGAAGAAGGTGTAGTGGTATCTTGATTATGAATATTGTTTCAAAGGTTTAAAAAACATATAAAACAATTAATTGGTGTGTCTTCTGGAAAATGGAGAAAAACAAGATTAAAAGGCTGGTGGAAGATGGTCCCCCCCAGCCCCCACCCAAGGCAGCTAACCCTGGAGCAGTGGGAGACTTTCAAGGCCTAATTTTCTGAAGGAAGAGAAGAACTTGTAAGAACAAAGCTTAGTGAATCTGTGAACAAAATTGCCCAACTTTGTCTTGAGAGATTCTCAAGAAATGTTTGCAGGTGATACTCTTGTGGGCTGCCCTGCCTTCTCTCTTCAGAAGAGTGTGCTTTCCCTGTGAAGGGCTGGTCCCCAGCAGTTTTCATTCCAGTAGTCAGTTTGGTGAAGAGTTTTGCTTTGCTTGCTCTCTGGAATGCTTTTGTGATTGGCTCTTTGCCCACTGTGCTTGATCAGGCAGAACAAGCTGGAATTGATCACAACAGTCACCTTACAAGCTCCCCATTTAGCACAGGTATAGCCCCCTACCTCCTCTTTCTCTCCTTGCCATAGAAAACCTCACATTTGCGGCACAGACACGCCCAACGAATGATCACTAAAACAACAAAAGGATGATTTGGTTTGCCAAAGGACTTAATTCAAAAGTCCTTGTAATTGTGAGCTCCTCCCCAACGCAGACACGCCCCCACACACGGGGAGGTGGGGTGGTGGGTTGGATACACACAGAGCACTACTATTGTACGTATATGTAGTTAAAAGTCATAATTTCATTTCCAAGAACATAATCAGATCTTATGCAGAAGCCTAACTGCTCAAGGTACTGTGTACAACTCTGATGTCAAATTCCACATCAAAAGAGTAGCTGCTTGTGGCCCCCTTGATTTTTTTTTTTTTGAAATGATGCCTACACTTTCCAATATTCTGGTCCATGTACACACACACACACACACACACACACACAAATAAAGATAGTGAAATCATACTGTTCTTCAAATAAACTCTGACTTCTGAGTATTATTGAGATCCAATGGCTTTATATTTACATAAATTACTGATTAATGGCCTTGTAGCTATATTGGAGATTTAATATGCTGATTGTATTGTTTATTGAGGTAATTCCTAACTTTATTGTGGGACTACACCATTGAGCTTGTAACTTACAGACAGGCAGGAGCTTACATTGAGATAAGTGAATGACTATGGAAACATTTCGGAGCATTAAATCACTTTATAAATAAAATGGGGAATTTTTTGTTGATGCTTTAATACAGAAGTGAAATTTCAAGCATTTTAAACTAATGATTTAGTTTTTCTGAAAACTACATAATTTCTTGATGCTAAAGAGATATTTGACATGTAGTTTACTACAATACATCATATGGAAGGACATGGGAGAAGGTATGGTATTGTAAAAACCTATTGCAGAAAATGACTTTAGTTAGCCTTTTAATGTGGATTGATAAAGTGTTGTCTGTAAGTGTTCAAAACAGGTCAAATGAATCTGATCATGTTTTTCTCTAAAGCTATACATGAACTTCAAATTATTTCTGTTCTGTCTTTATTTTCTTATCTAGCATTTAAAAACTGAATACATCATGTTAAGAAACACTGTTGGAAACAAGGCACAAAGGCACAATGTTAGGAGTCACACAGCTCAATAAGCTAATTTGCATCTACAGAATGTGTTTAGAACTAGCACAGAGAAGTATTATGTGTGTATTATTATGTAGTTAGGATCAGAATCCTGGTTGTGACTGTTAACTACTACATTTAGAAACCCAAAACTAAGTTAAAATTCTGTGTCACTTTTTGTGTCTTTTCTTTCATTAAAAGTATCCCACATGATTATTCACAGTTGGGATCCTTATATTGAGATCTGTTTATGATGTAAGTGAGATTATAATTCATTAAGACTACTTCTATCATGCAATATAAAAATAATGAATGTATAGCCTTATTTATCTATAGTCAAGCTTCATGTAAGTATTTTGTAGTTGCTTGTTTAAAGATTAGAAAAGAACACCCAATAAGAAATTAGAAAGAAACACCCAGAATATAACTTGAGTGTGTATTTTTTGATGAATGAAATATTTTTAAAGCAATTCCTTGATGACCACAGCTTCAGCTTTTGAACACATTAGCATTTAGAAGAGTGTCATTTCCCATATGAGTTCATCTATTCCTAAACCGTTGTGTGCTCCTTTTGCTTCTTTTAATGCTTTACCTGATATAAAATTGATAGGTTGAAGTGATTGGGGATGTAAATTTCCCTGGTATTTTTATTCAAGACATAGGAGTATGAAATGGGCAGCTGTAGATTATATGAAATAATTGGTCAGTCAAATTAGTTATATTATGATCGTATTAAAAGGCCCAAACTAGTAATTAGCCTTTGACAATTTAGTTCCTATTATCACAATATAGGAAGCCCAAGCATTTTGCCATTGTCCTGCTGCCAAGTCCCGTTGCTATAAATTATAGGTGCTGAAAGCAAATCATTTTTTACTGTATTAGACTTATTTATTGTAAATAAGTAGAATATAATCTCCAGATAGCAGACAATTTCCAGCTATAATTGATGGTTTACTTATTTTATGCAGCATTCATCATCCATCTCCACCAAATCTGGATAGTTCTTTGGAGTAATGAGGTATTTGACCTAAACAATTAAAGAGGACCTCACCCAGTTAAAGTTAGCTAAAGTTGTTGGCAATCATTATTCATTTGCATTTGTTCTATTTTAAGACTGATGCTTCCAGGATAAAAATGTCAGCTAGGAGCAAAACATCTCTTTGAAACCAGGGCCAAGACTTTAATTAAGCACGCCAGACTATTATACATCCATAAATACTCAACCAGGGTCTTTAGCTTTCTTTCCCTGTCTTTAATCACTAAACATGAACCAAAATTCTTCCCAGTCATTGGCAGGCATTTATCTTGGGGTACAATCTCGGGTTTAAGAAAAATCAAACAACAACAACAACAACAACAAAACTTCATATTGGAACAGATGTGGCTGACCATTGCAGAGAAAAGTAAGGGTTACTGTGTGTGATTTTAAATGAATTGTTGTTCAGTTGTCAACTTGTTGATTGAGGGAATGCTTTCCAGTTCCAGATTGATTGCCTTATATTTTTCAAAGTACAGTCACATTCATTATTTTACTGCTGGTAAGTACTGGAAGTGACGCTGGAGTTAAGAATTCTCCTGTGTTCATGAAGGTAAGTGGCAGAGCTGAAAATGTAACTCAGACCTCTGTTTTCTAGTCTCATGCTCCATCTGGCACCACACTGATGTTTAAGCAAGTTTGAATTTTTCATTTCTTTTATTAATGAAAGTTATTATATATGGAAGCTTTGGGAGCAAAAGCGTAAGTACACATTAATTTGATGGTAGCAAATTTTGTTGTAACTCAGAGTGTTTTAAGTGAACCCGAAGTCAGGGCTCAGGTGATCTTCATTACATTGAACTGTTTGCTGTGGCCCGTTTCGAATAAAAAAATTTGACCTCAGCTGGAACTTAATGTTTTAAATTGTACCTAGAGATGAGTTAGCTGTTCTTACTTCCCAAACACAGATTGTGTGTGTGTGTGTGTGTGTGTGTGTGTGTGTGTGTGTGTGTGTGATGAGCATTTAGTTCAACCAGAAGCATTGGAAAAGAAAGAATGTGAATTGAGGGTGTAGTCAGTAAATTCCAACGAATAGTCATTTCCTTAACTGAATTTAGATTTCTATGGCTTTGCTAATAGTGGCATTTGTCAGCTATTATGAGCCTTTTAATTTAATTTATTCTTTCTGTATAAATCTCATATTTTAAATCTAAACTACCACAGTGAGCATAACAGTATAAAATAAGACAGGGAAAAAGGTGCTATAGACATGTTTGCGCTCTCTCTCTCCTGCACACACACACACACATACGAGGAGGTGATTTGGGCCATTAGGCAAGTAGATTTTAGAAGTCTTGAGAATCAGATCCTCTGTGGGACATTAAATAATTCTTGTTTTAAATTAAATTCATTTTCTTTAGCATCATTTTAAAGGTTTTAAGACTATGTACAAATATCCCAGACCTTTTATTGGTAGTTTTGGGAAATATATTTTGTGAAATGCTAAGTTAAAACTGGTAGTATGTGGTGTTAGAGGGACTGTCAAACTCTTAGACCGTGAGGATCATTTACTGAATGAAAAATGGAAATTTAAACAATTAATTTGTAGAACAATGAAGTGAATACATTACAATCCACTTTTTGGAGCACAACTATTGAAATGCAAGCTTTAAGCCTATTGATAACACTGTCAATATTTTATCCTTGTTTTATGGACGTAAGATGTGTTCTCTAGCTACCCTACATTGATGATTGGGCACACAGATGTGGAATCCATAGGGTTGACATTTAAGATTTGGGAAAATTTTAGGGGCTTTTAATGTTAACAAATATACTGGTTTTGATTTAAAGAATGTCTTTTTCTATTTCAGACTGATGAATTAATTCCTTTTAGAATAGAAAATGGCTGCATAAGTATTTATAGACATGAGAAAGTGATAGCTGTTTTCCCTTACACTCTAATACTAATATACTTTCTTTATTGCAAAAGCTACCATTGCTTGTATCTATGACTTGTACTGTTAAGATGCCCTTTACCTGACTTGTGTCTTTCATTTCAGAACAAAATGCCCTCACCTGCTTTCTCTCTAATAGAAAGGGTGGGGATTATATAGAAATCCTATAAGGCTTATGTAGAACTACTGTCCTAGATGTCCCCAGCCCCAGCTTGCTTGCACTCAGCTAAAAGCAACAACTTTCCTTGTAGGGATTCCGATGTACACTTCTGAGGATGTGTTGCCTGGTCCATTACCATTATTGGCACAGAGGTAGCCAGGCTGATATTTCCATGCTTAGATTGACCACAGTATGTGTGGTACTCTTCAGACTTTAAAGATTTGCTGAATATCCCGTTCCCCATAAATTCTGATCATCCTAGCTAGATCTCAAAAGTACTATAATTTGCCTCAATTTGATTACTGATTTCTTATTTGAAGGTTTGAAATGTAGAAAGAATGTCAATCAAAGCAAAACCTTGACAGCTATCTTGAAAATCACTCACATGTCCATCTACCATGTCCTTCAATGAGTGACTAGGGAATGTGATTTTAACCTTTTTACTCTAGGAGACCTTATTATTTCTATCATTCATCATGACTAGAAGACCTATTTTCCTGGAGTTCCAAACTGAAACTTCCAGTGCATCTCACAGAAATGATTGGATAAGACAGTTCCTCTGTTGGCTCAGGAAATGAAGAAGTTAAATAGAGTCCTATGTAGACCATTTTTCTTAACAGTGTTTCTATGAGGTAATTTATTCTGAGTTTCAACTAACAATGAACCTGGGACTATATGTCTTTTGTAAATTGAAGACTGAACATATTAAAATTCTACTAACTTGCATTCTTCACATCGGCAGTAACTAGGCAGCAGAGTGAAAAGAGCCCAAGCGTGTGTTGGGATGTAGCAGAGAAACCAGCCTAGGATGAAAAATAAAAGTGGCCGATCTCCAAGCAGTCTATTCCCAAATAATCAGGACTGGAATGAATCAGCTTATGTGGCCAGATCCCAATCGTGAAGGACAGATGTCAGACAACTAGGCTGCCCTTTAAAAACACAGAGCTTTACAAGTGACATCTGTTTTCATTCCAGATTCTTTTGACACGTTCTCTTGGGAATTCACTGCCACTGTGGGTAAAAGCATATTTTATCATTTGATCTAAGAAAGAGATACTATGAGTGGCACTGTAAAGACCAGCAGCATTTCCTATTAATTTTCACACTTTAGGCACAGTACTTCCTGTTTATCAATCATACAGGATCATCATCCTGTAGAGTCATCAAGCACAGAATGGTGTGGGAACTGTTCTTATTGAAGAGATGAAACCTGCATATAACCCAGTGACTGCTACGCTAAGTAGCATGCTTGAAGTTTTATATTTTTTATATATTCATCATGGTAGGCCGTTTTCCTTCATATACTTTGGTTCATTGCTTGGTGGATTTATTTGATCAAATGGAAAAATCTAAATCAGATAACTCCCGAAAGCATCAACATTCATTTTTTCTGTTGGTGAGATGTTATTAAAAATAAATAGGAACTGACCACATGGTGTGATTGTCAGCTCTTTAATATTCCTTTTGTAGACTTTTTCAGATTGGGGTTTAATCCTGAATTGCTTTCTTCCACTGCTGAACAAGCTTGTGAATTGCTTCCTTTTGCTGTTCTGTGGAATGTGTTCCTGAATGTAAACTCATTTTAATATGGGCCTAAGAAAAACAGAATTATAAAGGCAATTCTGTGGCTCTGGTTCCCGCAATTCATTGTAAAAGCAAGTTAAATTATTTGGGGATTATCCTTGTTTGGAAAGCATTATACCTATCTACTAACCTAGATGATCAGGAATTGACAAACATATTTGTAAACTTGAAATGACACGGCCATTTGGTGGGTCTTAGTAGGTTTGTCATTCTTCACCAGTACTGACGCAAGAGCTATAGGAAGGCATGGAAATGAGAATAAAATTTTTGGAAGAGCTGCTGTTATTTTTTGAAAGCAAAGAAGAATTACTCCAATAGCAATACATGGTTCTAATTCCAAGCATTGTCTCTTGGGTAGCTTGGCAGCTTAATTTATACATTTCTGCCAAATTGCATGAAATAAAGTGCATAGTATATGATACTTAAAAATCCCCATTTGAAAAAAATTTCATTGATATATATATATATATATATATATATATATATATATATGATACCTTTGTGACATCACATTTCTGTTAAAAAAAAAACATGTAGATAATATTTAAATAAAATTTCATGATGCCTACCTAGCCCAATTAAGCCACAAGTTAATGAGCTGCAAATATGCATACCCACTACCCTGTATCCTAAAAGAACCTGATACTTCACAAATTCAGTGTTCACAGGAAGACTTAATATTTTCTAAGTTAGTGTACTTCTTTTTAAGCTTTTTAATATGAAGGAAAGAGCCCTACAATGAACGTAACTAGCAACCACAATAAGTAGGAGGAGTGGAGACTCTGATGTTCAGTCGTGTTGCATTCATCAAAATATCCATTGAAAAAATAGGTACTTCAAGTTAATTGCAGATCTTTAACTTGAAGCCTACTCTGGAGGAAGCTTTCCACAGATTCTTTTAGCTTGCGTTCTGTGCACAGGTATCAAATAACAACGTCTATGCCAAGGCAGCATCCTCCATGAGTCTCAGCTACCTCGTCAGGTTTTGTTGCTTTTTGTTTCTGAACAGGAGTGGGTGACAGCTCTTTGCACTAATTTTTAAAGTAACTTTTGTCTTGTCATCCTTTTTTTTTTTTTTTTAGAGTGATAACACTGCCACCAAAACCAAACACATTTTAGAAGAAAAGTGACACAGAATTTCATCTTCGTCTACTCCAGATCTGCCTAAAAGAAAGAAAATACTGAGGCTTCTGAATAGAAACCAGCCTCAATCTCTACTAGTCAACAAGCGGACTGTGGCAGCTGAATGAGCCTGCTCATGGACTTCATTCTCAGTACTGCGTCCTGGATCCATTGATTGACTTAAATATGTGCACACTACACACTGGCTTTGCTTCCTAGGTTCCCTGATCTGTCTCTTTGAAAGGAATGAGATGCTGTAAGTTAGTGTCTCATAACACCTCCCTTTTCCTCTCTAAAAATGTGTAAATATAGCCAGCATCAATTTTAAGGGCATATAATACTTGGATGAATTTTCAATGAGAATATCTTTAAACAGTGGCAGATAAAGAGACATATATGTGAATGAGAAGGTAGGTATGATCTGGCATCTTTGTTCTGAGTCGTACATACTTAAAACATTTCTTGATCAAGGAATTAATATGAACTGAACTTCTATCCTGACGGGACATTTTCAGTATTTTTAAGACATGAATAAAGGGCAAATTATCTCAGAATTTGCTCATTAACAAGGCTACAACATTCTATTGACACTAACCATCAACTGAAGTGATATCTTGACAGAGTAGTTCTAGCATTTTAAAGGCAGAGCCAAGGTGCAGGTTGTCTACTTCTTTGTGTAGAACCTGGTGATGTTCTGCTATCGAATTGAACATTTCCAAACCTATTGTTTAGATTTTATTTTGAAATCTACATTTATCCCTGGAAAGAGGCAAGTATCCATTTCACAAGACCCTTTCTGCCTCTCTGGGGGCTTCTCCTTCCAACTCTTTAAATTGTCTCCCCCTCTTTCTGGCTTTACCCCCCCCCCATTCTCCCTCCCATGCCCAGAATGCCCAGGGTGCCTATAAAGACATTACTTTCCCATACTCAGAAATTTGGTGTATACCTATCAATGAATCAACTAATCAACTGATGCCTAAAACTCAAGCCAAAAGGAACCTCTTATAAGGCCTTGTTTCCTTCTGGACAATGGAGCCAATATAAGATGTACAAATTTTAAAAGGAAAAAAATTTCAGAGCAAGCCCCTGCCCCTATTTTTGCTTGCCTCTGATGGAAACTGAATTAAGATTTTAGGAACCTGGACCTTTGAGAACATGATAACAGCAGGTGGTGACCACACAGGATAGATACAAAGGTCTTGAAGCTTGCTTGGAGCTTTGTTATGTGGTGGCACACAGCTCTTGGCTGTTGTACCATCACTGGCAAACCTCATCATCTCACAGATGGGTGTGAGTGTTTGAGCAAGTGTCTGCAAAAGTGTGTGAGTGATAGTGTGTGTGCACACATTTGTGTGTATGTACACCTTTGTGTACCTGTGAACATGTGATTATAGACGTACCTATTGTGTGTAACTCTGTTTAAAAAAATTGCTTCGCATTTAATGTGCAACTTTGAAGTAGTGTGAAACTTACCTGAAGTTCTTTGCCACTCGGTTCCTACATCTTTGAACTTGTGCTTCTATCTTTGAGCAGGCTTCTAGTACATGTGGCTAAACTAACTTTCCGAAGAACCGAGTTGATTTCTATTGTTTCTCTCTGCCTACTAAGCAAAGGGATGGGGTGTGTGTGTGTGCCCCCCTTTTCCCATGTGAATTGTGCTGAGGAGAGGCTGTGGCTTCAGTGCCAGTCACTGAACCAGTTTCTGGTCATTGCTAGGGCACCACTTGCTTTCATCAGTCCCTTCAGGCTCCTCTCTTGTTCCTACCTAATTCAGTAATGCAGTGTGGCTTTTGTTCATCGTAACAGTCTACTCCTTAGGCAGCCTTTCTTCAGGCCTTCTAATGCCATTTTCTATTCAAGTGAGTTGTCATAATCGTTCAGAATTGTAGCAAGAAAAGATTTGAGGGAAACTGCTGTATTACTTTATTCATGTATTCGATTTGGGAGCTGCCAATAGACAGGGTACAGAAGATCGAGCACAGAGATAGCACACTTGCTGAATAAATAAATGGAATCTTCATCCACAACTGGACACACAGTTAGTCACAGGTACAAATAGTCACAGGTACTGCATAACAAATATGCACTCTTTTAAACACAACTTCTTAGTTTACAGATATAATTAATTTATTCAGTATTGTGCTGGAAGAATCTATGGAATATGTGTACCGACATATCACTTACCTTCCAGTAGTCAGTTTATGCTGCTGAGAAAAATAAAGATGGAACGATTTGTGTGTGTGAGCACTACATTAGTTTGGTGTCATGCATAGTTACTTGGTCAGTAAAAACTAGAGCTTTACAGTTCCAACAGTTCATTACATTTGCTATTTCTGCTTCACAGACCTGCTTTGAGTTGCTCTGTGTTTGTCTTCCTTTGTAAATACTCTTAAACCTTCTTGTTTGTAAGCATCTGGCTTGCAGTTTTGGGAGACGACCCCGTGCAACTCTGTATAGTGTTTATATATATATCTGACTTGTTTTTCCTTAGAGCTACTTGCAATAAATGTGTTCATGTAAGTTATTTGTGTGAAGCCCCACTTTTTTCTGAGTTGTCTCAGCTTCATTATAAGTACATTTCCTTGCTCTTCTACAGTTGACTTCCAACCATTTCCCAGAATGGAGCAATTGGAGTAGTGAAAACATACCAGTCCCATTGGCTCCAAACAGGAAGCTTTTTGATAGAGTTAATAGAATCAATTCACTCTCAAGTCTACAAATGTAGAGGTGATACTAGCTTAAAACAATCTACAAAAGGACTGCCCACAGTTTACATGTAGATCTCAACAATGAGTGACTACTACTAATCACCTACCCTAGGAGGGTGAAGTGATTGTTTATAATTCAGCTTTCTCTCCTTCACTTGCCACTTAACACTGTCCTTTGAAGGACTTCCCTTTCATTGCATTATTTTTAACCATGGAAAAAGAAAATACTAGTATATGAAAAATATACCAATAGAAAGTATTTTCACACTGATGAACTATAAAAGGAAGAATATATTAGATGTCGTGAATTCATTTATAAATTATGTCAGACTTATTGGAATCCACAGGCTTTTAGAAACATTAAAAAACCTGATTACTCTTACCTATCTGGTCTTTCCCAAGTTACCTTTGCCACATAGAACAAAGAGAGCAAATCTGGGACCAGTGGGTACACACAGATCAAATGGGTCACAGGGTACAAAGGCAGGTCTCAAGTCCATGGGCAGACCAATAAGTTGATTGCAGAGCTTGTGCTTTCTGGGTACATCTCAGAAAAAATGTATGAAAGAATATTATAATGGAAAGATACGGTTAAAGTACCTTTATCATTACAGACTCTGTGACAACTTTAGTTAGTCTAATTCCATTTCTAAATACGAATTTACATAATGTATACACATGTGTGCATGTATATATACATATATAGTTATATGATCTACATTTCATGGGACTATATACATAAAATTATATATATATATATACACACACACACACACACACACACACACACAATGGACTTTTAAAGACAAATGCACACAATGGTGCTTTTCAGCATACATGATCATCGTATTCCCATTTAGGGCTTAATTCTTAACAACCTAAAGTCCCAAAACAGTAGGGACAGACTCTGACAATCAGCACAACTAGGGTGCATGAAGCACCTGTATATAAGAGTGCACAAAACTTCAACTTCCACACTCTTCTTGTCTCATGTATGCTAACCAAATAGTTTTTGAAAGATATCAAGGGGTTCCTGCATTTTTAATATAAAAATTGGGGGACATATATTCATTGGATGTAGTGGTGGGCTTTTAAAAGGCATTACCATCCTCGTGTATCATGTACCTTGACCCTATTCACCTTGCCCTATGCTTCCCCCACCCTCTCTTGTCCTCATTCATCTCTCCAGATAGTTTTCCTTCTACTTTCATATCCTATTCACACTGCCAAGTTATAGAATCAGTCCATGTGTCAATTAATAGAGCATTAAATAAAGAACATGGGGTATGTTTACACGATAGAGTTTTATTCAGCTATAAAACATAACAAAAGGTGTCATTTTCAGAAAAATGGGTACTGTTTCCTTAAAACGTAAAACCTTTCAGAACCCTTGTCTGATAGAAGATGACTAAGTACACACTGGTTAAGCACACCCAGTGACTGTTTAGAAAAACATTAATAGGTGCTAATTGACCTCAAAAGACATCTTGGAAATGCACCAAAATGCTCTTAAGAAATGTTTTGCAAACAAAGCTGACATAAGTCATAACCTGAAAAAATGTGAGCATGAGACTGTTATGTGGGTAAGTCAGAACATAGTCCCTCACTTATAAAATGTGCAAAAGTAAAATTATGCAAAATTAATGCATGGAATGAGGTTGGGCTGTATTCTGTTTTAGAAAATCCAATTCATTTTCCCTCCAAGATATGCATGTTAATAGATGCTGGCTTTCACGCAGCTACCTTAAGTCCCAGCTTGCTGCTTAAGTGTACTTCAGAGATAAGGAATGCAACTGAGCTGTATAAAATGAGACAACTTCCCTCCCGTCTCTTGTGCATGATAAATGCTAAAGCAATTAGGAACCACTGTTGCATGCTACATTGGAATTTGTCAGCAACATACAGTGCTGTGCTATGTAAATGGGGTATACTGACACAAAGTCTTGAGAATTTAGGAGGAAACCATTGACTTTACTTAATATTAAGCATTTGGGTTCATACAACTGAACTAGAAGCAGTCACCTCCTTGAGTTTATAATTTCAGCAGATTAAAAGGTCTTTATGTTACTGACAGCATTCTCAATTAGCATTTCAACTAACAAAGGGACCAAGGAAATATTAAAATGGAAAGCAGACTCTTAGGTGTCACCAGAAAAAGACGAAGAGGCTTATAATTCCTTCTATATTTCAAAACCAGCAACCCCCGAGAAAATTTTCAACATTTTGCATTGTGTATCTCATTTTCAGGGGCCACATGCACAGCCTTCAAACACTATTTTAGACTTCCGTCTTTGCTGTTTTCATCTTTTCACCAGTGAATCAGAAAACAGATGAATAAGCTTGCTTTTGTACTCTGTCTCTTCCCCTTTATATTAAGTTTATGCTCCCTAGGAAGACCAAAAGTGTTGGAGGTTGTGTTTAGTTACAGTCACAACTAAACGTGTTAGCCATAATACATATAGCCCATGTCACTCAAAAACAGCTTGTTTTACAAGCCAGCCAGATCTTTTTGTGGAAGCTTTGGTTTGGATTCTGAACACTGCAGAAACTAATAGTTGAGCCTTTTATATGTTGGAGTTGGGTGGAGATAAACAACTGCTTCACTCACTTTTCTTCCTTGGAAAAGTTATTTTAATCATGTTTCCTATCTAATAAAGTTTAGGTAAAAGGTCTAATAGTAAATAGAATGAAGTGATTGGGAAGCAAATTTCTTAGTCTGGAGACAGGGTTTTGCTATACAACTCAGGTTGGTCTTGAAATCACTATGTAGTTCAGGATGGCTTTGATGTAATGATCCCTCTACTTCAGCACCTCTCCCTGCGTCCACCAAGTCCAGCATCATATAGGAACTAAAATGATGATTTTCTCTCCTCCACCCCATCGAAGACTCTGAACCCCCACAAAAATATGTTACTCTAAATATTCTTGTTTATAAACTCAAAGAATTTAAAACAAGAAAAAGAGGGAGAAAGTTAGAAGAGGAGGGGGTTCCGAGAAGCTGCATAAGAGTACAGTAGGGGAAGAATAAAATCAAAGTATGAAAACACATATGTGTGAAATGCTGCAATGAAATCCATTATTTTATACACTAGTTTAAAGAACAATTTTAAAACAATCTAAAAAAATTTCTACTTTTCACATGGATGAAAAAGTGAAACTATACATAGTGTTGCATATAGTTAATGGGGAAAAGTCTTAATCGAAACTCCAATTTTTAAACTGCAACTGAGATAAAAGATTGAGAAATAAAAACCTTCCAAAAGACTTCCAACTCTGGAAAAGTTGGAGAGTATTTATCCTCCTGCCTCAACAAACAGACAAAAATATAGATCAAAGCTTTCCAAGGAATGTTGGGCATGAAGCTATCATCACTTTTACCTTTTCCAAAATTGCATTACATTAGAAAGTTTTGGATAATTAAGTCTAAAGGCAAAATGTATACAAAAAAATCCAGTCATATGTTGCCTAGCAGAGATACATAGAACCTAAACATAGAGATAGTCAGAGTACAGTAGAAAGTAAGTCATGGACGCAAGCCACAAAGAGAGCTGGAGTGCTATATTAATCTAAAAACAAAACAAACAAAAAACAAACAAACAGAAACCTAGTCTTTGGAGAAAAAGTTGCTACTACAGAAACAGAAATATATTTGAACCATAAAAATATAACATATATATCCAACCGAACAATAAGAGTTAAAGAACTTAATACCTAACTTTTAGTAATGAATAAAACAACTGGGAAGAGATCAAAAAAATAGAAAAAAGAGAGGCTGCAGAGATGCTCAGGGGTTAAGAGCACTGGATGCACTTGCAGAGGACCTTTGTTCAATTCCCAACACACACATGGTAGCTGAAAAAGAAATCATCTCTACCTCCAGTTCCAGGGGTTCAGTTGCCGCCTTCTGGTTGCCAAGGGTACCAGGAAAAGGGCTGAGATACATACGTACATGCTGGCAAAATACTTTCATATATATTTTAAAAAGACAGCAGAAGATTTCAACACTGTGTTCAAATGAGACCTAGCAGAGTTCTAAAAAATTATGTCTTTTATTTTTTGATGTTATAATACAACATCATTTCCTTTTCCTTTCCTCCCTCAAAAATTTCCCATATACCCCTCCCTCCTTGTTCTTTTTCAAATTCATGACCTATTTTCATTAATTTTATTATATCTATATGTATTATTAAATGGATCAAAATATAAAATCCATCTACGTGTTGCCTAAAAATCTTTTATAGAATACTACTTTCAAAAGCAAAAGAAGACATATTGTTCTAAAGAGTACCTGGGACACATTCTTAATGACATCATGTGTTACTTAATAAAACAACTCTCAATATATTTTAAATCTTAAAAATGATAATATGTACCATCACTAACTACATTGTAATAAAATCAACTGCAGAATAACTTAAAATTCAGAACAGTATGGAAAATAACTAACACTCCTATACCAACCAATGGATAAGAAAATCTGTTGCCCTACTAGGGGCCATGCCCTTAAAGAAAACCAACTCTCCTTCTCCCAACAGCCAATAGCTCAACTCTTAGAGGTGGAGCTTTGTGCCCCCTCTCAATACTAGCATTTTGTTTGGCTTGAGTTTGCACAGGTCTTGTATGCTATCACAATTTATATCATTTCATCCACTAAACTGCCCTGCTGTGTGTGGAAGACAGCTTCATTTTAGTTATACACTATCTCATTTTGTCAGTCTCCTTTTCTATGATCCCTGAACCTTTGAGGGGGGAGTGATATAAATGTCCCACTTAAGTCTGAGCATTCCACCATCTCTTATTCTCTAGCATTGGCACAGCACACATACAAGAGCATATACAAGCAGCACAAATTAGACTTAATATTTTAAAGAAGACACAAAGTTGGGTGGATAGAGAAAGGCAATTGGATCTGGGATAAGTTGGGGGAGGGGAATGAATATGATGAAAATAGACTAAATTATCAAAGAACTGATTTTTTGAAATGAGAAAAGAAAATAAGTTGCCACTTTAAGTAAATAAAAATAAACAAACAAAACTGACCAATGCTTATAGGTACTAGTAGACATCATTTAGAGGGAATTTTACTTACAAATAAGATCCATTCTTATCTCCCTGTACAAAATCTCAAGTCCAAGTGGATCAAGGACTTCCACATAAAATCAGATACACTGACTCTAATAGAGAGAAAGTGGGGAAAATCTCGAACACATGGGCACAGGGGAAAAGTTCCTGAACAGAACACCAATGGCTTATGCTCAAGAATCGACAAATGGGACCTCATGAAGTTACAAACCTTCTGTAAGGCAAAGGACACTGTCAATAGGACAAAAAGGCAACCAAGAGATTGGGAAAAGATCTTTACCAATCCTACGTTTAATAGAGGGCTAATATCCAATATATACAAAGAACTCAAGAAGCTAGACTCCAGAGAACCAAATAACCCTATCAAAAAATGGGGAAGAGAGCTAAACAGAGAATTCTCAACTGAGGAAACTTGAATGACTGAGAAGCACTTAAAGAAATGTTCAACATCCTTAGTCATCAGGGAAATGCAAATCAAAACGACCCTGAGATTCCACCTCACACCAGTCAGAATGGCTAAGATCAAAAACTCAGGTGACAGGAGATTCTGGTAAGGATGTGGAGAAAGAGGAACACTCCTCTATTCCTGGTGGGATTGCACGCTGGTACAACCACTCTGGAAATCAGTTTGGCGGATCATCAGAAAAATGGACATAATACTACCTGAGGACCCAGCTATACCACTCCTGGACATATACCCAGAAGATGTTCCAACATGTAATAAAGACACATGCTCCACTATGTTCATAGCAGCCATATTTATAATAGCCAGAAGCTGGAAACAACCCAGATGTCCCTCCACAGAGGAATGGATACAGAAAATGTGGTACATTTACACAATGGAATACTACTCAGCTATTAAAAACAATGACTTCATGAAATTCACAGGCACATGGATGGAACTTTAAAATATCATCCTGAGTGAGGTAACTCAGTCACAAAAGAACAAACAGTGTATGTACTCACTGATAAGTGGATATTAGCCTAAAAGTTCAGAACACCCATGATTTAATTCACAGCAACTGTTAGACTGAGTGTGGCGTCCCAGATGGAGGAGTTGGAGAAGGGACGGAAGGAGCTGAGGGAGTTTGCAGCCCCATTGGGAGGGAGCAACATTGTCAACTGGTCAGGCCCCTTTGTCCTCCCAGAGACTGGACCACCTATCAAAGAATGCATATGGATTGGCCCATGGTGCTGGTCACATATGTGTCTAAGGAGGGCCTTGTTGGCCATCAGTGGGAGGAGAGGCCCTTGGACAGCATTAGATGCCCCAGTATAGGGGAATGCCAGGGAGGGAATAGGGGAGTGGGTGGGTGGATGGAGGAATACTCTCATAGAGGCAGGGGGGAATGGGATAGGTGGTTTCCAAAGGGGAGACCTGGAAAAGGGAAAACATTTGAAGTGTAAATAAAGTATTAAATAAATAAATAAATAAATAGGAAATCAGAAAGAGCAGATGAGGCAAGAGCTCAGCTGGTAATAGTACTTCTTGCCTGAGGATTTTGAACCTCTGCTTGTGGCCCACATGGTGGAAGTAGAAACCAGACCTCTACAAGCTGGCCTTTGATTTCCACATATGGACTGTGATGCGCATAGGCTCCCTCAACCACAAATAATGACATAATTGTTGAGGCAACAAGAGGTGATAGAGAGATTGCTTAATGGTTAACAATCCTTGCTGCTCTCCCAGAGGACCTGAGTTCAGTTCCCAGCACCCATGTCTGGTGGCTCACAACTGCCCATAACCCCTATAACTCCAATTTTAGGGGAGATCTGATACCCTCCCCTGGCCTCTGTGAGAATGCATATAAGTAGTATATATTCATACACACACAATTAATAATAATAATAATAATAATAATAATAATAATAATAATAACCTTTTAAAATGCTATAAAGGTAGAAAGCACTCAAATAAAAAACCTAAATTTTAATTTAAAGAATTAGTAAAGACCCCATAGGAGAACAACAAAATCAACCAACCAGACCCTCCCCAGAGCTTCTAGGGACTAAACCACCAACCAAAGAATACACATGGAAGGACCCATGGCTCCAGCTGAATATGTAGCAGAGGATTGATTTATCGGGCAGCAATGAGAAGAAAGGCTTTTGGTCCTGTGGAGGCTTGATGCCCCAGCATAGGGGAAAGCTAGGGCTGTGAGGTGGGAGTGGGTGAGTGGGGAGAGGAGCACCCTCATTGAAGCGGGGGGGTGGGGGGGATGGGATGAGGGTTTGCATCCATTTCCTCCAGGGGAAACCGGGAAGGGGGATAATATTTGAAATTTAAATAAATAAAATAACCAATAAAAAATAATTAGTAAAGAACAGACACTACATTTGATCTTAGCCAAACAACTTAGAAGTGATGCAGAGCTTGAGGAGTCCTGAGGAGAAGCAGAAGGAAGAGGAGGAGGAAGAGGAAGAGGAAGAGGAGGAGGAGGAAGGTTCAGGGGAACCAGAGAGGTCAGGGACACATCATAAAAATAGGGCCCACACATATCCCCAAAAGATGCCCCACCATGCCACAGGTGCACTTGTTCCACTATGTTCATAGTGACCTTATCTGTGATAGCCAGAAGCTAGAAACAACCTAGATAACCTAGATGTTCCACAACAGAAGAATGGATACAGAAAATGTGGTTCATTTACACAATGGAGTACTACTCAGCTATTAAGAATGAGGACATCCTGAGTTTTGCAGGCAAATGGATGGAACTAGAAAATATCATCCTGAGTTAAGTAATGCAGACCCAAAAGGACAGGCAAGGTATGTACTCACTAATAAGTGGATATTAGCCAAAAAAGTACAGAATAGCCAGGATACAATCCACAGAATTCAAGAAGGTTAACAAGCTGAAGGTCCCAAGTGAGGATGCCTCAATCCCACTTGGGAGGGAGAAGAAAGCAATCACGGGGTGTGGGGGGGGGAGGGAGGAACCTGGGTGGGAGAGGGAAGGGAAAAGGGGAACATAATCTGGTATTGGGGGGGGGGACAGGACTGAAGCTCTGGGTGGCAGCAGAAAGAATGGAAACAGGCAACCTCGGAAGGAAAGAGGTAGGGGACTCTCCAGAATGCACCAGAGACCTGGGAGGTGAGAGACTCTCAGGACTCAAAAGAAGGGACCTTAGATGAAATGCCCTACAGTGGGGAGAGGGAACTTGTATAGCCCACCTCCAGCAGGAAGACAGGACATCAAGTGGACGGATGGGGTGGCCATCCCACAGTCAAAACTCTGACCCAGAATTGTTCCTGTCTGAAAGAACATTTTTGCAGGGACAAAAATGGAGAAAAGCCTGAGGAAAAGGAAGTCTTGTGACAGGCCTAAAGTGGGACCTATCTCAAGGGAAGGCTCCAAGGCCTGACACTATTATTGAGGCTATGGAGTGCTCACAAAAAAGGAACCTATCACGATCATCCTCGGAAAGACCAACAAGCAGCTGAAAGAGTCAGATGAAGGTATTTACATCCAACCAACGGACAGAAGCCAGGGACCCCTGTGGTTGAATTAGGGAAAGGGTGGAAGAAGCTGAGGAGAAGGGCAATCCTGTAGGAGGACCAGCAGTCTCAATTAACCTGGACCCCAGAGATCTCTCAAACACTGAGCCACCAACCAGGCAGCATATACCAGCTGATATGAGGCCCCTGACACATATACAGCAGAGGACTGCTGGGTCTGGCCCAGGTGAGAGAAGATGCACCTAACCCTCAAAAGACTTGAAGCCCCAGGGAGTGAGGAGGTCTGGTGGGGTGGGGGTGGGGGTGGGAGTTGGGGAGTGGAGACATCCTCTTGGAGTTGGGAAGGAGGTATGGACTGAGGATCAGTCAGAGGGCAGACTAGGAGGGGGAAATGACTGGACTGTAAAAAATAGATATAATAATAATAATAAGAAGAAGAAGAAGAAGAAGAAGAAGAAGAAGAAGAAGAAGAAGAAGAAGAAGAAGAAGAAGAAGAAGAAGAAGAAGAAGAAGGCCCACAGAATCAACCAACTGGGACTCATCGGAACTCGCAGAGTTCAGGGAGGCTGAAGAGTATGACCTAGGTCCTCTGCATATATGTTATGGCTGGGTAGCTTCATGTTCTTGTAGGATTCCTAACAGTGGAGCAGAGCTGTCCCTGGCTCTTTTTCCTATTTGTGGGACCCCTCTCCTCCTACTGAGTTGCCTTGTCAGCTTTGATGTGATGGTTTGTGCCTTGTCTATTGGAACTTGTTATGCCATGTTTGGTTGATATCCCTGAGAGGCCTGCTCTTTTCTCAAGGGAGGCAGATGGGGGTCCATCTGGGGGAGAGAAGAATAAAAAAAGAAAGATATAGAAGAATTTTAAAAAGGACAAAAAATTAGTAAAGAAAAATTAGTTCAACTGCAATAAGCTGACAAAAATAATAAAATGTAGAGCAAAAACCAATATAGATAACAGAAATAACAAAATTGAAAGTTGGTTCTTAAAAATAAATCAACAAAATGTTACACCCCTGTTTAAATTAGCAATGAATGAAATATTACTAATCTTAAAGACATAACAATGACTACTGAAGAACACTATGAAATACTGTATGCTAACGAATTAAATGCGTTGGATAAAATAGACCAAATTAGTGAAGGATATAAACTGCCCAAATTGACACAAATAAATGGAAACTGCATAAATATAATAAATAACAAGATAGACCAATACTTAATAGATCAAGAGAGATAGCTTCACTGGTAAGTCATATTACATCTGAAGAACAATTAACAGTGGTTCTTCACAAGAATCTCACTCATAGAAATAAATAAAAAAGGAGGCAAAATGTCCCAATGTCTCTGAGGTATAAGGGATCAAAGCAGGATTCTTTAGCATGCCAGACATTACATCTCTAGCCCTCATTATTTCAATTTAATAGTGTACTTGATTTTACAGCCTGTTCAACCAAGGAAATATATAAAGACACAAAATTTGTAAAGAAAGAAATAAAATTGGTCCATTTGTTTAGAACAGGGTCTTATATAAAGAAAACCTCAAAAAATTAAAGAAGAATACTAGAGTTAATAAACTTATTGACTAAAGTTTCAGAATACATTGCTAATATATGAGAGAGAGAAACAAATAAACCTGTATTCTTAAAAAGTAGCAATGAAAAAAAACTGTAAAAGATATTGATAACTATTCAATTCATAGTAACATCAAAAAGGATAAAATACTTATGCACAAAATTATGCACAAATAAGACTGAAAGCTACAAAATGTAATTTAAGAAATTAAAGAAACTGTACAGAAATGGAAAAATACAGGTTCATGTGTCAGAAGACTTAATAATGTTAAAAGACAACATTTTCCAAAGTGATAAACAAGTTCAAGGCAATCTATCAGAATTATAGTTGTCTTTCTTTATTCAGTTATTGATAAGCCAAACCTAACATTTACATAGACTTGCAAGGAGGTCTGAACATTGAAAAAATCTTGAAAATGAAAAACAAAGTTGGAAGATTTATGTTCTAAAACTGACATAAAAGTTGCACTAAACAAAATGGCATTGTCCTAGTACAAATCTGACATATAGGTAAGTCAAATGGTGTATACATGTTCGAAGATAAATCCAAGTATCAAAGAATAATTGAGTTTTGTATAGACACTGATACAATTTGATGAAGAATCTTCTTTTCCACGAAAGTAACTGGGATGCCTAGATAGTTTATGTAAAAGAAGTTAGACCTTTATCTCACACTATATATAAAAATTAATTCAAAATTAAGCAAATACCTAAATGTAAGAGTTATATTCATACTTCTTAGAAGAATGTATGCCCTAAGACTAAGAAAGGGTTGGTTGGATATAACAGCAATTCAAAAGAAACATGAGACAATGTTTGGGAATTGCCTGTCTTATATGGGGCTTGTCTATATCATATATCAAATATTTTTACATCCAATAGCAGGCCAATAACCCAATTTAAAAATAGGTGGAGCATTTCACTACATTTTTTTTTTTAAAGAAGACATGAAAATTGTCAACAAATGTGATAAGTCATTAGGGAATCAAAGTTTGTGGCTAAGAGTGGGAGGATACCCAGGAGGGGCCCCACCTGCTGAGTGGGGGAGAGGGGGGATGGGATTCCTCAGGAAGTATTATGTCCAATTTTCTGAGGGTCCGCCAAACTGATTTCCAGAGTGGGCGGGTCCCACTGAGCAGTGGCGCTCATCTTACCTCTATTCACGGGCTTGTCCACACTCCCTGGATGCTAGTCTTCTCCCTGTGCTATTTGGTTATGGATCTCTGTGGCACAGACTCGAGATATGTACTTTTAAGTATACAGAAACAGTGTTAAGTAAAATAATGGAAAAAAGTCTCTTGATCATATTAACATAAAGGAAGCTGGGTGACTATACTGCTATCAATGCAAAGTATTTTTAAAAATATATTATAATAATATATAATATTTAATCAATTAATCAATTAATTAATAAACCTGACCAATACAGATGTGGATGCTCACAGCCAACCATCACACTGAGCATGGAGACCCCAATGGAGGAGTTAGAGAAAGGACTGAAGGAGCTGAAGGGGTTTGCAACCCTATTGGAAGAACAACCATATCAACCAACCAGAACACCCAGAGCTCCCAGGGACTAAACAACCAACCAAAGAATACTCATGGAGGGACACATGGCTCCAGATGCATATGTAGCAGAGGATGGCCTTATCTGGCATCAATGGGAAGGGAGGCCATTGGTCCTGTGAAGGTTTGATGCCCCAATATAGGGGAATGCTAGGGCTGTGAGGTTGGAGTGGGTGGGTGGGTGGGTGGGAGAGCTCCCTTGTAGAAGCAGGGTAGGGAGGAAGGGTTGGGGGTTTACAAAGGGGAAACAGGGAAAGGGGATAACATTTGAAATTTAAATAAATAAAAATGTAAAACATAATGAACAGTCCAGTTGGAAGTCAAGAATAGTACCTGTCAGTAGTACCTGGTTTCAGAATTATACAAGTGGTCCTCATGTGCACTCTAGTAACACTGGAGAGTTTGCAGACCAGAAAATTCAAACTCCCATAGCTTATCTGGATTCAAGGGCCTCAAGGAAGCCACAAGGTGGAAATCAAGGCACAAAGTTTTGTCTGTGGAGATAGTATGGATGGACATGAATTCCCTCTTGTACAGTGGACTCATTACAAGCTCTCTATTTCCAAGAAATAATTTGAAAGAGTCTCATGTGTTGCAATGATGACCAAAAACACAGTCATTCTTACTTGGGAACCAAGATTCCCAAAATACACCTTTCATGAGGCAGATAATCCCTGTAGTGGACCCTTATTCATTTCTACCCACTTAGAATTCTTGTCCTTTGTTTTGTTTGTTTGTTTGTTAATTTGTTTGGGGTGTGTGTGTATGGTGTTGTCATGTTGGCAATGAATCCTGAGGCTGAGCATGTGCTGGCCAAGAAGGATGCTAACTGAACAATATCTCCATCCCTGGATTCTGAATTTTGTAAAATAGATTAACTTTAGTGCAAAAGGGTGATAATTAAATTTTGAGTGAAAATAAATTAGTAATTTGTCTTGGATTTGGAGAAGTTTAGTGAACTATTCCAAGGCTTATCTTATGTATCTGTAAGTTGGAGATCAGTCACTTGAATACACCAGAGAGATATGGGAAGTGATATCAAGTGAGATATGGGAAGAATGAAACTTTAATGAGATCTTATAAACATTAAGCACTGCTCTCCCTGTTGGCTGCTGAGTCATTTTTGGAGCACTTGAACAATAGTCATAATATTGTGTCAAAGAAAGACACAAAAATTTGAAATCTGGGCTTCCAACTGTGTCTCATGGCAGAATTGGCATTATCAAATGCCTTATTGAACCTGAGGAAATGAACCAGAAAAACAATTTCACCTTAAAATGAAATATGTTCTTTTGGGTAGGTTCTGTGTGGCCCTGGTTGAAATTAGGAGGTTGTCTCAGACAACCCGTGGCTTCCATCTCGGTCTTTTTTCCCATACTTTCTACCAGGAGCTTTTTCTCTGGCACTCTAAATGGGCACAAGGGCAGCAGATTGGAAGAGCTTCTTGACATTTACATTAGACCGATGTTTCTGAAGCAAGAAAAGCATTAATAAACTTCCCATTTCTCAGCTAGTAATATTTTTGGTCATTTTATTGGCTTGCAGGCATGTGGACCTAACTTGGCAGATATTCTCTTGGAGTTCTCAAAGATCAGAATCCAGTCTTCTAACAGAACAAGTGAATTTTGTTTTGTTTTTTTGTTTTGTTTTGCATTTGGAGTAGGACCATCCAAGCACAATGGCCAACAGAGAGAAGTCAAAGTACATTATTCAAGGCTCAGATGTTTATGAAAAGTAAATAATTTTGCACCATAATGAACACATTTTGTCCCATTTCACCCTAAGAAATGTGTCCCAATACAGTTTGCCTAGCCAGGTTTTAAATTAGGTGGAGGACTATCTTTCCATTTAACTGGAAGATCTTTAATCATGCATATGAATATTTTTGATATAAATTAATTCCAATTTACTCTAAATAGGTACCATCTCTACATTTTGGAAACTAGAGTCAGTGCTATATTAAGCACATTTTCAATAGCACTTAGACAATGCACTTGTAATAATTAGATAAGAATTTAATTAGAAAAACAGTGATTAATTAATCTATGTCTATCAGAATAGCCTGAGCTTACCTGAAGACACACCTAGACCATCAAGGATTATTAGAAGGAGGTGACTGGGATGAGACAGGAGATAGGAAGAGCATGTCTCCCCAAGAGGCATCGGGATGGTCCATTTAGAGGCACAATACAACCTGAGGTGACCCCACAGAGAAGGAACTGTGAAATATCCGAATCCCACCAGTGTCACTCACCTGTCCCTTAGCTGTTCTGCTTAAGTATCCTGCTGATTGAGCCCAGAAGCAGAGGGCTTTGGAATCCTCTGTGCGCAAAAGCAGGGGGAAGAAGATGGTGTGAATTGGAAATAGTGAATAATGATAACATAGATAATGGCAACCTACCAGCTACTTGCTTGTCTGTAGGTTTAGGTGTCACTATCTCTCTGAGATAGAGAACTAAGATTACATTAATGGGATTTTGTTCTGTTCTTATGTTAAGAAAGTGTTTGGCAAACAAACTTCTGAATATCTACTGCTGGTAAATACCTGAGATTTGTACTAGAGTTACGAAGAGTTGGCAATCCAAGACTAGGTAGCATGACTATTTTACCTAGTACGTATCCTGAGGGCCACATATCATCGGGTTAGGTTTATACCGAATTGTTATCTGTTGTGGTATGTTATGACTAATAAGCATCCAGTGATCATTTGTTAGCACACACTTTGGAGGACAGGTTTATCTAGATTCAAGTCCTTTACTGTATCAATATATGAGTTATTACCATTACAGAAACCTTCAAACAAACAAAACCCATGAAAGTACTGCACTTAAATAAACAATGGATGTGACTTTTAAAACCACTATTCAGTTTATTTTTGAAGCTGTTTAGAGGTGAATATGGTTGAATAACACAGCCTGAGAAAAAGAGATCCTCTGCCCACTAAAGCCAACTGAAATCGTGGCCAAACAAAAGCAGTTTCTCTACTTGTGTGGTGAGAAGCTAAGGAAGTGTTCTCAGAACCAACTCCTGATCAGGCTAAGACTGGAACCTTTGACATTGAAAATACCTTTTTATTTTGGATGTAGATATTGAAAAACTGGGCCATATTTAGAATTATTTTCTACTGATTTTTATGACAATGAAAGAATACATGAAGCTTAAAACATCGGATAAGAAGGGAGGGTTTCCATACAAACCCATTGCCACCTTCAAAAATGGGCTCAACTGTTCTTTACACGTGTGGGTGTATTTTTACAGGCAACAGTGCCATCTTGTGTTAACCTCTGTATAAACTGGTAACTAAGCTTGGAGTGACTAGTTTTCAATTAACCATGCTAATCGAAGCAAAGAACCTCATTGCCACCATAAAAACTGGAAGGTAGTTTTCAAATTTCGTTGGAAGGGGAAAACACTATAGAAGCACAAACTCAATAAAACCTTTGTTGGAAGCAAACAGTACTACACCAACGTGGCAGGTCTGGTCAAGCTAAGAAAGGAATACAATTTATAATTGTTGTCTATCTCTATCTATCTAGTCTTCCAAAAGTTAGAGATATCCATTGAACAATTATTCCATGTAGCAGTAGAACATTTGGACTTGCTTCTTACCTAACGTGAATCATCAAATTTATTAACTTTTAAAACCCTATTTGGTACCTAAATATGTTTTGTAGTAAAACGAGCCAATTCAGCAGAACAACTTTTTTTTTTCCATATTTTATTTACATTTCAATTGTTTCAGATCTCCCCTTTGGAACCTCCCCATTCCCTCCGCCTTCCCCCTGCCAATATGGGGATATTCTCCAACCCACCCTCCCATCCACCCACCCACCCACCCACCCACTCTCATCTTTCCTCCTTGTCATTCCCCTATACTGGGGGATCTAACACCCTCAGGCCCAAGGGCCTCTCCTCCCCCTGACGGATAACAAGACCCTCCTCTGCCGCATTTGTGGCCAGCACCATGGGTCTCTCCATGTGTATTCTTTAGTTGGTGGATCAGTCTCCAGAAGTTTCGGGGGGGGGAGGGGAGGGAGGGTCAGGCCAGTTGCCACTGTTGCTACCTCCCTGGGGATGCAAACTCCCTCAGCTCCTTCAGTCCCTTCTCCAAGTCTTCCATCTGGGACCTCACACTCAGCCCTATGGTTGCTGTGAAGTGACTCTTGGGTATTTCAAACTTTTGGGCTAATAACCACTTAACAGTGAACACATACCATGTTCATTCTTTTGTGACTGCGTTACCTCACTCAGGATGATATTTTCAAGATCCATCCATTTGTCTACGAATTTCATGAAGTCATTGTTTTTAATAGCTGAGTAGTATTCCATTGTGTAAATGTACCACATTTTCTGTATCCATTCCTCTGTGGAGGGACATCTGGGTTGTTTCCAGCTTCTGGCTATTATAAATATGGCTGCTATGAACATAGTGGAACATGTGTCTTTATTCCATGTTGGAGCATCTTCTGGATATATGCCCAGGAGTGGAATAGCTGGGTCCACAGGTAGTATTATGTTCATTTTTCTGAGGGTCCGCCAAACTGATTTCCCAGAACAACTTTTTTACTGTTGGCCCATTATGGGAAAACCATGAATTGTGGATGACTGTAACACTTATCAAATATAATTCCTCGGTTCATAACAGTTTTTGAATAATCACTGTCAAGGAACGGTCAACAACATCAGAGTCCTTTACTAGGTTGAGTTTGTGTACTCAGCACAGCAGGGCTGGAGAGAAGGTGGGGCCTTAAGAAACACAAATGTTATCTGTGCATGGAACGTATATGAGTGAAGACTATAATCCACATTTGTTCTTGCAACTCAAGGAACAACCTTCAAATGTATGCCATGCTGAAAATCATCTGAGGGATCAAAGACACAGGAACCAATTGCCTGAGAAAGAAATATTTGAAGTACCAATATAAATAAACACCGTTTTATTCTTATGCTAAAGAAAGAGACAATGAGCCATAATTCTAACATATATCTTTAATTAAGTTGATACTGGTAAATTAAAAAAACATTCAGTGAGAAGATGACAGTTAAGGAAATAAGGTATCCTATGACTATTCTTAATAAAATGTTTAAAATATAAAGGTTTTAAAAGTCCATTGGCTTTTTCTAATTTAAAGAAGAAGACTGAGCAAATATTGTCTTCTTACACAAATGAGCCTACAGAAGAGTAATTCTTACATGAGAAGCACCAGGATTAATGAGAATTGTTAATTAATTTCATATTTTTTTCTCAAAACTGTCAGAAACAAGCAAAACTAAGATATAAAACAAGAGATTGCTCCATTGGATATGATAATTTGGTAATTTTTACATGAACCACTAAAATTCTGATCAAAGTTACTTAAATGATCTGTCTTTTTGTTTAAGTCAGATAAGAATTTAGGGGATAAAACTCCCAATTAATTTGCTTTCAGTAATAGCTCAATAAAAGGATAAATTCTCTCAGATGTATATCTTGCTGTCTATAGAGTAAGATTTCATAGATTTTCAGTAAAGAAGGGTTTATACCAGATCACATCTCAATGACTCAACATTTTGAGCTAAGAGGTTGTTTACAGAATATACACATTTCTTTTACTTTCAGAGCAAAATAAGATTAACATTCTTTTATTAAAACCTGGGGTACATTAGGATTAGTAGCACCATGAAAAAGAATACTTCCTCAAACCGCAGTCAGTGATTTTACTCAGTATGATTCTTTTCTTCATTGAATTTTTAATGTGCCATTTTAGTATATAGGCAAAATATATGAACTTCATCTTATAATCCTTGAAGAAATTTATTCTGGACCCCCAGTAGTATAGTCACTTTCCTACTTCTTTCATAAGAAAGAATGAAGGCCTTGCTCTGGCACATTGCTGAGGTACATCTGAATCTTCATGGTTACTAGTCAGCATGTTCTCTTCATCATAGAGGATATTAGCACCATTGGTGGTAGCAGTGGTAAAGTTGGGGAGAGTGAGTGAGACATTGCATCCTGGGAATCACATATAATAGTTATATATATAATCACATTAAAAAACACAAGGAATTCTTCAACATGTTATGTCCTCTTCATGCATACTTGACATCGGCTAATTCGCGTCCTCAAATCTCCTGCTTTCAGTGTCTCTGACTGAGGTTTACTAGGAAATAAAAAAGGAAACAGTCAGGTTTGCATTTCCAATTTCAATTCTATACATGTTTGCTACTTAAATTCTATTATAGGAATGCATTCACTTTTAGACATTCTCTTTCTGATAAGCAGCTTTACCAGGGACTTAAGAGTATATTTTCTTTTAAAAAATGTCTGTCTTTCTGTCTGTCTGTCAGTCAGTCAGTCAGTCAGTCGGTCAGTGTGTACAAGTATACCTACCACAGCATGTATATAAAGGTCAGAACAAGCTGTAGAAGTTGGTCCCTTCCGTGTACTATGTGAGTCCAGGGCATATAACTAAGTGGGGCTTAGGAAAAGTGTCTTAACCTGTTGTGCCATCATGTTGGCCCTTAATTACATTGATTGCTATGGCTTAATATCCATTACTGATCACAGGTATGCAACAAAAATTTTGTTGGCTTACATTGATTGCATATAGTGATGGGTTCCATAAAGAAAATTTACCATATACTTTCATCCTGTCATACCCTTCCCTTTCTCCCCATCATTCCCACAGCCCCTTTCCTTTCCCCAATCTTGTTTCCACTTCACTTCATTTGTGTACATGTATGTGTGTGCGTGTATGGATGAGTGTGTGCGTACACATGCGCGTGTGTGTATAAAATCCAGGATCCAGGCATGAGAGAGAAAATATGAATAAGTATGGCTTATTTTAAATATGTTTTTTGTTTCATATATAATTTAATTCTTTATGGCAGAATAACACTCCACAATGTATTTAAACTTTGTTCTCTATATCTTCATATGTATTTTTGTGACCATTGCCCCCACTACTGTTTTTTTTTATATATTTGTTTCTTTGTGGGTTTTTTTTTTTTGGTTGTCTTTCTTAATATTTGTAGGATGGGAGGAGTTCAGCCAGTTGATGAGCAATGGATAATAAGCAATAATATAGATAAGAGCAGTAAAATACCAAGAAAGAAGGAACACATAAAAATAAAGACAAACTTCAAGAGATTGAAATATTCAGAGATATGTGTTATTTCATTCAAAGACTTAGATGAAGTGCCTGAAAACATTCACAGAAACTATAATGTGTTATAAGTTTCAATACATTATAGTTTCAGTTCTTGAGATGATAACACTTTAGTAGACCAACTCTTGACTTTTTTGATACTAAGCCACCCGTAACCACACTTACAAGACAAAGTAATGTTTGTTTCTACATTACAAGTTAGTTATATGTGAAGAACAAGCTAAGATTAAAAAACTCAGTCCAACAAATTCCTAAAAATTACTAGAGATGAACAACCCATTAATTGAATCTCTCTTCCCTAGTATCTATGAAGGAAGCTATAGGCCTGAACTAAAGCCATAAGGAACTTACCTAAACATGTCTGACATATCAACAGTGGCCAGCCAAAAGCTGTAAGAATTGGCATAGTAATTGCATGTCCCTCGCCCATGACATTCAATGAAGGGAGCTGAACGAAATTCTTCCAAACAGGAGCCAGGAGAGGCTAATGCTTGGCCAGAGCCTTCTGCTCCTGCACTTGTATGCTAAAAAAGATAAAGAAAATGTCCCACAATACATACATGATATAATATTTTAGTGATTATTCAATAAGATATACCTAATCTGACCACAAATTAGAATGCAATGAATGAGACTAGGAGTAAAGGTAAGAGAACAGTATCTGCATCAAAAGCAGTCAACAAAAGCAATGGGCATATTATAAAAATGGACTCTAGAAAATGTGGGTAGGAGAGCACTGTGCTTGGACAGAGGTTATTTAGGCTTCAAGCTTCTTATTTAGTATGCAAGTGACAGTGATGGTTCAAGTTGGGAGAAATGCACTTATATGAAAGGTCATCTGTGATGAGAAAAGCAAAGATGGGTGTTGCATACCATCATGAAGGAATAGCCAATCCACAGAGAGTCCCACCCCTGAGGACAGTGTGGAATCTGAATAGTCTGGCTGTGAATGGCGATCACCACAGCTGGCGCTTCACACACTGCACATCTGGTAAAAGAAAGGGAGAGAGAATATGAGTTACAGAGTGAGGGTGTAGGAAACAATTAATCTTCAGAAGCTTTCCTATTATGGAGGCCCTTGACCATTGTCCTCAATGATCAGAAGAGGAGAAAAATACACTTTGAGAATCATTTTTTTAAACATAAGAACTCTCTTCCCTCATGCATAATGCATTTATAAGCAAAAACTGTAAGCCTTCTTTCAACACATTATAGAATTACAGCTACTGCATTTCATTCTCCATTGTGACATAAATTTGCATTCATACTTGTTGCAGTCAATGCTGTAATTGATGTAGGAGTTTGGCTTAGGTTGCATACTTGCTGTCAAAGGGCCTAACTGGGGGTAGACACTTAGTAATGCTATTATTGTGGTAAGAAGAATGTCTAGTAAACTGTAGAAGAAAAAAGCAGATATTTTCTCAATATCCACCCATTATTCTTTCTGCAAAGACATTTATTAACCATTTGGCCATTTTTGGGTAAGTACAACAGACCCAGAATAGCTGGGCATGTGTCCAGGCAGTTGATGATGTGGTTGAAAACTACAAAGTAAGTAAAAATGGCCATAGAATAAATGTTGATGAATATAACAAAATTTTAATAAAGAACATGAGAGAACATCTTGAAATATGATGGAGGTCAACTTAGCAAAATTTGCCACATAAATAATTATATATTATAGAATCTGTTACTCCATAAAGTTGAGACTGAAAAGAATTCCCCCTGCACACACACACAGAAAGACAGAGAGAGAGAGAGAGAGAGAGAGAGAGAGAGAGAGAGAGAGAGAGAGAGAGAGAGA